>OZ012663.1:0-565086 GCA_963942545.1 Oxycera nigricornis
TTTAAAGAAGCACCCATCAAAACAATAAATTTGCAATTCAACTACATTAAATTCGGGATAGTTCAAGTTAACCCATAGTAAAAATATTAAGCAAACAAGAAATCCCCCCAAAACAGCGGGGAAAAAAGAAAAACACTCCCGGGGAAGGTTTGCCCAGGTGATCCTGGTGCTGGCCCGTATCAGCGTGTGCCGATATGGCTTCTGAAAAAACGCGGGAGGGTTCGCCCACCACTCCAGGAACGTAGAAACCTGGGTGAGGTAACCTCTGGAGGGTATCTAAAATTTGTTATGCAGATAGCTGCAAGGCAACTCATCACTTCTCAGAGGCATCAGTGAGGATGGGTAGCGATAATTCGTTGCTTTCTCGGTTGCCAGACGAAAGAAATGAGAGGCCTTCCAGACCACACAAAAAACCTTCTGACAAATAGACCCAAGGTAGCACACACACTCCGCTTGGCACTAGGCTAAGAGAGGAGCCCAACCAAATATGACTTGATAATGTTACTTTTTCCCGCTATCAAAGGGAAAGGGGATGGATAAGCTACGCGGAAGGCCCATAGTGAGATCCCAACACAGCACTGACGGTCTCCCAATGATCTGACATTGGGCTAGGATGCCAAAAGGAACCTCTAAAATCTAATCTATCGAAACATAAGTACAACTAATTGATGAAGACGGCACACAAGTCCTGCCTGAGGCCAAAACAATTCTTAAAACTCTTGATACCACTGCATCATTACAGATCAAACATCAAAAGAAATATACAATCAGCAAACGTCACCGAGAAAACAGAAAACAACGGAAAGACCTTAAACTGATGATACGGGGGGGACTTCTCCAAAAAGCCAGAGAACATAACGCACTCAACACAATAAACCGCTCAACCATAAGGACAATACAAAAGACCAATTCTCTTGAAACAGGGGTACTACAAATCTTAGAACAGGAATATATACAAGTTAGGGCCCAAATCATGATCCTACTAAAAGAAAAACTCACCGAAATAGAAAACAACCTGGCAATTGAGATACCAGAAGTCCACATTAACATACAAACCATGGAGGAAAACTTTCTCACATGGGCAAAAGACCCAAACAAATCTCCGAACCGACAACAAGCCATAGCCACACACCTCAACCCGCTATTGGAGAACCTACTAGACCCGGTGACACCGTTGTCAATACAAATAGAACAACAATTAATATTCGGGTGGGGGGGAAAAATACCTCTAGTCCAAAGATATGAAGAAGAGGAATACAACTTCGTAACACTACGAATACAAGGAGGAACAATATCCACAGCAGTGCCCATTATGACAAACTACATAAAAGAAAAGTACAACCTGGAAGGGAAAGCCTCACCAGAAATAGAAAAGATAAGCAATATTGTAGAAACGGCAGGGGAGATCATACACATGCACAGATTTTACAGAATTAAAAAAGAAATTTTCGAAGATGAGCGAGGAACAGACACCACAACACTCCCATTACATAAGACAATGAGTCAGTTCATCATAGAAGCACTCTCCAAGGAATTAAAACAAGCACTGAAAATACTTCAGACTAGGATATTTTCAAGAGATCATTCTACATTGAATTTGATAGGACCAAAAAACAAGATAAATCGGATACAGGAGAGGGCACGAATATCTCTAGAAAAGATCAAGGACCTTCACGCAACACTCCCAAAAGAAAATATAGACATTATCCACAATAGTGGGACAACAGCTAGGATCCAAAACACCAGCGTCCTCATTTATGAAAAACAACTATACTACCTTAACCATATAACCATGGAAGAACGTGTGTCTTTATGCAAAAACATTCCAAAATACAACCCGAGGGGGGAAAAAGGAATACAACACCCACTGCTAGAATCACGCGTCAATAACCTAATAAAACACAGTAATCCAGTCTTCATAGCACACAATGCACATGACATGAAACTACTCCTGAATGAGCTTAAATATCCCCATGAAATATATCAAAATACTCTTCGGGAAAAATTGCTAAAATTCAGAAACAAAAAGAGAATTCCATCAGGTTTCAACGAAATGTTGGAAAACATGCATCTATTGGGAAAAGAAACAATCGACAGCAGAATGAAGAAAATGATCCTATGGGAAGACGACCAACAATAGTCACATTAGACTAATAAGAATAACCTAAACAATAAAAAAACCCATAAATACACAATTAACACATCAAGACCCATGAGAAAGAAAGGAACAATAAAAAACTCTTCTCTTGCCCTCCCCCAATAGGAACAAAATCAGGACATAACAATGACCAAAACACAGACAGCACAACCACAAAAAAGACGTAGGGACGAAAATAGGGTTAAGAGATCACTAAACAATAACAATAAAAATAAGGCACAAGCAAAGAACAAGGTGAACCCAAAAATAACAACAAAGAGAGGGAAAACGATCCTCAAACCGGTACCGGGAGCACTAATAAACCTCACATCAAAAGAAATTCCACCTATAACCGCAATACTCTTGAGCTATGGACCAAAGTTTGGATATAAAATCCAACAACAGACGGAAAAAGGAAACTGGGATGAGGTTATAGACATCATTGCACATGACCACGAGTTTGGACGACCAGGTACTATATACAAGGTCACAGAACGACTAAGACACTTCAGAAAGGAGTGCCTGTCAAGCTACACACAAAAGGAAATAGCAAAACCCAAGCAAGTGTTGGCCCACAAGAGGCTACCCATAGAAAAGGAAATTGAAAAAGGAAGAAAAACAACTGCGAAATTCCTCAAAAACAACCCAGACATACTGGTAACGAACGCAGACAAAGGAAACGTAACAGTAATCATGGAGAAAGATCTCTATGAGGAGAAGATGAAGACATTCCTGGAAAAGGGTCTGGAAAACAAGGCCTATTCCATCATAAATAGAGAAGAAGTAGGTTTCAGAGAACAACTCAACATGGAAAGTAGCAATGAACTACATATCCACATAGCCACAAATGATTCAAACCAAACACCAGAAGAAAAATCCAGAAGAAGGAGATTGGTCAAAAAGGAACAGATAATACCAAGAATGTATGGCAGCATCAAGGTACATAAAGAAGGATTGCCCCTAAGACCAATTGTGGACACAAGAAATGCGATTGGAAGTAGCACAGCTATCTTTCTAGCCAAAATATTATACCCATTTAGAAACAAGGAATATAACATAGGAAACACAGAGAGACTAATCAAACTCATTAGGGACTCAGGAGCCCTTGAGAAAGAAGGAAATATAATGGCCTCGCTGGATGTAGTAGACATGTTCACAAACATCCCCACCAAGGCAGGAATAAGTTACATAACAGAAAACTTCGGACAGAAATTACAAGATGAGGGAATAATGAGAATAGGAGATCTACAAGACTCCCTAATGTTTGTCACCCAAGAAACTAACGTGTTTCAATGCAGGGGAACTCTATATAGACAAAACTCGGGCCTACCAATGGGAAGCACCATGGCCCCGATAATGGCAGACTTATACATGGACAATTTGTTTGCCTTGGCAACGGAGCCACTGAAAGACATAGGCATTGAGTTAATCATAAAATATGTGGATGACATACTGATAATAGGACCAGTGGAAAGCATCAGGAAAGCCAGGAAAATGTTAGAGAACATATCAGAGGAACTGCGCACCACCCATAAAGACGAAGGAAAGGTAAAATTCACGATTGAATACGAAGATGAATATCGAGCCATCAATTTCCTGGATGTAACCATTATAAGAGGGGATAAGGACGTCTACACAAGTTGGTACAGGAAGGACATTGCCTCAGAGCGACTTCTGAATTATCACTCAAACCATCCCGATAACATGAAAAACTCGGTTACACTCGAGTACGCAACGAAAGCGTTAACAATCAGCAGCAAAATCTTCTGGAAACTGAACTGCCAGAAACTGAGGAGAATTCTCTCAGTGAATGGATATCCGAACTGGTACTGTACGAAAACTATAAAAGCGGCATTAACAAAAGTAAATGCGGGATATGATTGCATCGCTCAGATAACAGAGGTCATGAGGGAAACAATGCTAGTAAGGGACAGCGTCAAAAAGGAAAGAGAAACCCTGACAAGAATGATCTACACAGAAGAAAATAGCTACTATGGATACAGAGCTAAACTAAATCCATACCTACAACGCAGACAGAAGCCAACCAAGAAGCCATTATCAGCCCCCGAATTTGAAAACATGACAGCAAGCCAAAGGAAATTCTGCCAAGCAATACATATAATAGAAAAAGAAAAGAGAATAGATGAGAATCAAAAATTCAACAAATTCTGGAATACAATACCTTTTGTAAAACAAGTGGGAACAAAAGTCAAAAGGAGCATAATGAGACTGGCTGCAAGACCGCTGGTAAACTTCTATGTACCAGATAATAATAGGTCCCAATTCTTTTCTTCGACAAAAGATAAAATCAATCCCCTTTTTGCATGGGATTGCCACGCAACGATATATTGCAAAGACTGCAACAAGGTATTTAATACCTTCACAGAAGGCCCTCTTCCCCTTATAGCATTACTAGACACAGAATATATAGAACACAATGACAACACCTTCGGATTACATTTCAGCAACACTTATCACAGGATAGACATGGGAAAAGTACAAATAAACAGATTAAGATTTGGACACTCGGGCCCATATCTCACACAAATAAGAGCTATCAGACTAGCGGCACAGCTCCCAGAGAAGGAAATAATATCGAAAGAAGCAGGCTTCGTCCCAGCTGAAATCAAGGATAGCATCAGATCCATTTACAATCACCTACTCAGAGCGGAAAAACCGCCAACACAAAACAAGAAAAGGAAAAGAAAACACGAAAGCAACGAAGAAGCACAAAATAACAAACAATAACGAGGAAACACATCAAGACCTAGGCAGAGAAACAACAGGATCATAACAAACAAAACAAAATAATAGATCTAAGACATCACAGGACACAAATAATTAAACGTCTGAATTTTCCCTTTAGCTTTCCCTTCACTCTTTTCCATGCTCACACGGAAAATCAAGCACCACCACAACACATATTAAAAAAGGGAAAACAAGTAGAAATTAAGAGACCAGATATATACTAACTCGGGGAAGGAAGTTTAATGCAAAAATTATGAAAAAAGGGGAAGGGAAACACCTGCAGCAATTAGAAGAATAGAGATAATTAGAAAATAGCCAATGAATCACTGATTCCAATTCGAATTTGCAAATACAGGTCAAGTTTGAAAGCTCCAAAACGGGGGGGGGGGAAACTTAAAGTTGAGATAGGTCGGTCTCAAGGCCAAAAGCTTAGTTGATCTGAAAGATCTGAAAGCTCAGAGACTCAGAGAGCTTGAGAAGAAGAAGGGGAGACAACACCCACACAACATGAATCAGGGCAAGATCGGAAGTATGGGTTTAGAACGTCTGAAGTCAGACATGTAAGGTAGTAGTAGTGGGAAAATAGAAGACAACCCCGTAGATGGTAAGCCTAAGCTTAATTAAGTAAGACAACTAAGAGGTGACCACAAGTCATTGACACACAAACAAAAGACAAAGACAGTGACCACTAATCACCAACCAACCGCCAACACAGAGAAAAAGAAGGCGACAACGTGGCAGAGGATTTAAATCAGTCAACGGACAATTGGAAGAAGAAAAGCGGGAAAAGCAGGAAAAGCAGTGAAAAGAAATCAGGGAAAATCAGGGACAATCAAGACAGGGAAAATAACCATTGACTCATGGAGGGACGCTGGATGGAGGCCGACAACGAGGACAACGAGAACATCGAGGACAACGAGGGCAGCAAGGACAACGAGGGCAGCAAGGACAACGAGGACGGTGAGAAGCGAGGACGATTGAAAGCCATGGGTCGATGGGGGCCTGCTGAAGGCCTCCCAAAGGGGAGGCCAACGCAACCAACCTTTCAGGAGATGTTCGAAAGGTGGTTGGAACACCACGATGAAGAGGGCCTACAGCTGGGACAACAGAGCCCAAGGGAAGACACACCAGAAACAGTGAGTAATAAAATCAAGGTACACTTCAGGTCAGAAGTTTAGAGAAGTTTAGAGAAGTTAAGAAATTCAGTGTGGGGGGGAAACAAAAACAGTATGAATTGAAAAGGACAAAGAGAGAGGGGAACCCACACCGGGCTACAAACCACAAGCAGGATGAAGGAACAACACGTCTGAAGGACATTCAAAGGAACAAGACCGGCACAACAATATACTCACACAGGGCCAGAATATTAGGATACTAGGAATTTATCAACTTATAGGTTTAAAAATTCTTTCAGATAAAAATTCTTTCAAGTAAAAAACTTTCAAGCAGGTAATCGTCAGACAAAAAACGACAGGCAGAAACAAATCCAACCCCATTATGGATATTAAGCAGTTAGATAAAATAAATAAATAGGAAAAATTTTCTTTTGAAAAGGATTCGAACAATTCATTAATTTATTATAATCTTATAATTTTAAGAAGGAATTATTTACAGGATCACATATCAAACATTAAATATTATTATTATTATTAAATATTGGGAACATAGCCCCAAAAAACTACCAGCCAATGATTTCCACTTTGGGAATATTGGTGGTTAAGAATCACAAATCGTCAGATCACACTCTCAGACTCAAACAAAATTAAACACAATACCCACATATATAAGAATGCCAAAAATAGGAGGGTCGCGGCAATGGGCGCATGGGGATGCAGGGACGTATGATTCCGGCATCCACATGCGTTGGTTGCAGGTGCCTGTCCTGGAAAATAAAGTGGCAAATAGTAATTAGATGAACTATCTCCATAATATTATTAATCAAAGTCTTAAACCTCAAAATGGAATATAAAACCTGCTGATGAGTCCCCATGGTAAGGGACGAAATCTAGATCCAGGAAACCAATGAGAATCTCTACACACCCTGAACAGATCATGCTTCTAAGGCATTCCACCCATAAGGGACACTGGCCACACTAAATCACAAACATGACCTGATCAAAATTAGACTAAACACAATAGGCACCTGAGTTTTTAAGCTCTCAAATAAACAAAAAAGGGGGAGCTGCACGCTATATACCACCCCATAAGGATTATATACGCAACTGGAAATCCCCTGGAATAGGGGAGGAACAGCTGCATGAAACAATAAGAAAATAATTTGAACTTATTTGAAATAAATGGAAACATTATGAAATGGTTCAACACGAAACAAAAAAGGGAAACGTCACACACAATATAATCACTGAATTCGAATGCAAATTGACCTCAATACTTAATTATAACACTAAGTTACAGGGAAGGGTTGCACACAACAATGGTTGGGAAGCCTTCAATGGAATGGCACACTCGGGAGACCACAGAAAGAGGAGAAACAATGTTAATTAATGTTACTCACCCATGACACATTACGGCTACTCCTTGCATGAGGCAACTATATAAAAATTCCCACATCCTAGGAATTAGCAACTAAACGTCCTGAGGGATCCAATTACAATAAACACCGATAAATTAACACTAGTAAAATAAAAACACAGAGACACAAGCAATACAATTAGTCAAAGTACGATCAACCACCCAAACAGTCATGTCACAATAAACAGTTAACAAAGAAAACAACAAACGTCGGACAACATAGCATTCTATGTCGCAAGCAAATCATTGCCAACCTAAAAACAGCGGACAAAACAGAGGGAAGCACAGAACATAGAATTAAGAGAACTTTAAGAGAATTTTAATATAACTTTAAGATAAGAGAGTAGAAGCTGGAAGCATGAAATCAAGGTGAAAGAAGACGAACTGGCAAAATGAGGTACAACCAGCAGAATCATCAATGGAAGGCAAGACAAACAGGAGTTTAAACACAAGCAGACAGGACACGAATGGACAAGACAGCAAAAAGAGCACAAAGAAGGCACAACGAAAGCAAACACCAAAAATCAGGATACAAAACAACAAACTTAAATTAAGTAGAAAATGTATCAAAGTGAATAAAGAAAATGAATAAATAAACACAAACCAAAAAACAGAGAACCACATAATTAAGACATAGAAAAGGCATGAGAACAAATAAATATAGCATAGGGCTAGATATAAAATTAATAACATATAAAAAACGACACACTTGATAATAGGGGATATTGGCTAGGGAAAACTCAAGCAACTCACCAACAACATGAAAATAAATAAGCAGAGAGAGGTCGCCAACAGATCCAGAAATACAAACACTAAAACATAATGAGATAAGTGAACAAACAGAGAAAAGAACACAAGACCAATGCAACATCAGACAGCAGAACAAAAGAAGAGGAGAATAACTGGCATCAGGAGGACTGCACCCATCAAAACAATAAATTTGCAATTCAACTACATTAAATTCGGGATAGTTCAAGTTAACCCATAGTAAAAATATTAAGCAAACAAGAAATCCCCCCAAAACAGCGGGGAAAAAAGAAAAACACTCCCGGGGAAGGTTTGCCCAGGTGATCCTGGTGCTGGCCCGTATCAGCGTGTGCCGATATGGCTTCTGAAAAAACGCGGGAGGGTTCGCCCACCACTCCAGGAACGTAGAAACCTGGGTGAGGTAACCTCTGGAGGGTATCTAAAATTTGTTATGCAGATAGCTGCAAGGCAACTCATCACTTCTCAGAGGCATCAGTGAGGATGGGTAGCGATAATTCGTTGCTTTCTCGGTTGCCAGACGAAAGAAATGAGAGGCCTTCCAGACCACACAAAAAACCTTCTGACAAATAGACCCAAGGTAGCACACACACTCCGCTTGGCACTAGGCTAAGAGAGGAGCCCAACCAAATATGACTTGATAATGTTACTTTTTCCCGCTATCAAAGGGAAAGGGGATGGATAAGCTACGCGGAAGGCCCATAGTGAGATCCCAACACAGCACTGACGGTCTCCCAATGATCTGACATTGGGCTAGGATGCCAAAAGGAACCTCTAAAATCTAATCTATCGAAACATAAGTACAACTAATTGATGAAGACGGCACACAAGTCCTGCCTGAGGCCAAAACAATTCTTAAAACTCTTGATACCACTGCATCATTACAGATCAAACATCAAAAGAAATATACAATCAGCAAACGTCACCGAGAAAACAGAAAACAACGGAAAGACCTTAAACTGATGATACGGGGGGGACTTCTCCAAAAAGCCAGAGAACATAACGCACTCAACACAATAAACCGCTCAACCATAAGGACAATACAAAAGACCAATTCTCTTGAAACAGGGGTACTACAAATCTTAGAACAGGAATATATACAAGTTAGGGCCCAAATCATGATCCTACTAAAAGAAAAACTCACCGAAATAGAAAACAACCTGGCAATTGAGATACCAGAAGTCCACATTAACATACAAACCATGGAGGAAAACTTTCTCACATGGGCAAAAGACCCAAACAAATCTCCGAACCGACAACAAGCCATAGCCACACACCTCAACCCGCTATTGGAGAACCTACTAGACCCGGTGACACCGTTGTCAATACAAATAGAACAACAATTAATATTCGGGTGGGGGGGAAAAATACCTCTAGTCCAAAGATATGAAGAAGAGGAATACAACTTCGTAACACTACGAATACAAGGAGGAACAATATCCACAGCAGTGCCCATTATGACAAACTACATAAAAGAAAAGTACAACCTGGAAGGGAAAGCCTCACCAGAAATAGAAAAGATAAGCAATATTGTAGAAACGGCAGGGGAGATCATACACATGCACAGATTTTACAGAATTAAAAAAGAAATTTTCGAAGATGAGCGAGGAACAGACACCACAACACTCCCATTACATAAGACAATGAGTCAGTTCATCATAGAAGCACTCTCCAAGGAATTAAAACAAGCACTGAAAATACTTCAGACTAGGATATTTTCAAGAGATCATTCTACATTGAATTTGATAGGACCAAAAAACAAGATAAATCGGATACAGGAGAGGGCACGAATATCTCTAGAAAAGATCAAGGACCTTCACGCAACACTCCCAAAAGAAAATATAGACATTATCCACAATAGTGGGACAACAGCTAGGATCCAAAACACCAGCGTCCTCATTTATGAAAAACAACTATACTACCTTAACCATATAACCATGGAAGAACGTGTGTCTTTATGCAAAAACATTCCAAAATACAACCCGAGGGGGGAAAAAGGAATACAACACCCACTGCTAGAATCACGCGTCAATAACCTAATAAAACACAGTAATCCAGTCTTCATAGCACACAATGCACATGACATGAAACTACTCCTGAATGAGCTTAAATATCCCCATGAAATATATCAAAATACTCTTCGGGAAAAATTGCTAAAATTCAGAAACAAAAAGAGAATTCCATCAGGTTTCAACGAAATGTTGGAAAACATGCATCTATTGGGAAAAGAAACAATCGACAGCAGAATGAAGAAAATGATCCTATGGGAAGACGACCAACAATAGTCACATTAGACTAATAAGAATAACCTAAACAATAAAAAAACCCATAAATACACAATTAACACATCAAGACCCATGAGAAAGAAAGGAACAATAAAAAACTCTTCTCTTGCCCTCCCCCAATAGGAACAAAATCAGGACATAACAATGACCAAAACACAGACAGCACAACCACAAAAAAGACGTAGGGACGAAAATAGGGTTAAGAGATCACTAAACAATAACAATAAAAATAAGGCACAAGCAAAGAACAAGGTGAACCCAAAAATAACAACAAAGAGAGGGAAAACGATCCTCAAACCGGTACCGGGAGCACTAATAAACCTCACATCAAAAGAAATTCCACCTATAACCGCAATACTCTTGAGCTATGGACCAAAGTTTGGATATAAAATCCAACAACAGACGGAAAAAGGAAACTGGGATGAGGTTATAGACATCATTGCACATGACCACGAGTTTGGACGACCAGGTACTATATACAAGGTCACAGAACGACTAAGACACTTCAGAAAGGAGTGCCTGTCAAGCTACACACAAAAGGAAATAGCAAAACCCAAGCAAGTGTTGGCCCACAAGAGGCTACCCATAGAAAAGGAAATTGAAAAAGGAAGAAAAACAACTGCGAAATTCCTCAAAAACAACCCAGACATACTGGTAACGAACGCAGACAAAGGAAACGTAACAGTAATCATGGAGAAAGATCTCTATGAGGAGAAGATGAAGACATTCCTGGAAAAGGGTCTGGAAAACAAGGCCTATTCCATCATAAATAGAGAAGAAGTAGGTTTCAGAGAACAACTCAACATGGAAAGTAGCAATGAACTACATATCCACATAGCCACAAATGATTCAAACCAAACACCAGAAGAAAAATCCAGAAGAAGGAGATTGGTCAAAAAGGAACAGATAATACCAAGAATGTATGGCAGCATCAAGGTACATAAAGAAGGATTGCCCCTAAGACCAATTGTGGACACAAGAAATGCGATTGGAAGTAGCACAGCTATCTTTCTAGCCAAAATATTATACCCATTTAGAAACAAGGAATATAACATAGGAAACACAGA
This sequence comes from Oxycera nigricornis, assembly GCA_963942545.1. Lineage (NCBI taxonomy): Eukaryota > Metazoa > Arthropoda > Insecta > Diptera > Stratiomyidae > Oxycera > Oxycera nigricornis. Next base: position 11,535 of record OZ012663.1, read on the forward strand.
GAGACTAATCAAACTCATTAGGGACTCAGGAGCCCTTGAGAAAGAAGGAAATATAATGGCCTCGCTGGATGTAGTAGACATGTTCACAAACATCCCCACCAAGGCAGGAATAAGTTACATAACAGAAAACTTCGGACAGAAATTACAAGATGAGGGAATAATGAGAATAGAAGATCTACAAGACTCCCTAATGTTTGTCACCCAAGAAACTAACGTGTTTCAATGCAGGGGAACTCTATATAGACAAAACTCGGGCCTACCAATGGGAAGCACCATGGCCCCGATAATGGCAGACTTATACATGGACAATTTGTTTGCCTTGGCAACGGAGCCACTGAAAGACATAGGCATTGAGTTAATCATAAAATATGTGGATGACATACTGATAATAGGACCAGTGGAAAGCATCAGGAAAGCCAGGAAAATGTTAGAGAACATATCAGAGGAACTGCGCACCACCCATAAAGACGAAGGAAAGGTAAAATTCACGATTGAATACGAAGATGAATATCGAGCCATCAATTTCCTGGATGTAACCATTATAAGAGGGGATAAGGACGTCTACACAAGTTGGTACAGGAAGGACATTGCCTCAGAGCGACTTCTGAATTATCACTCAAACCATCCCGATAACATGAAAAACTCGGTTACACTCGAGTACGCAACGAAAGCGTTAACAATCAGCAGCAAAATCTTCTGGAAACTGAACTGCCAGAAACTGAGGAGAATTCTCTCAGTGAATGGATATCCGAACTGGTACTGTACGAAAACTATAAAAGCGGCATTAACAAAAGTAAATGCGGGATATGATTGCATCGCTCAGATAACAGAGGTCATGAGGGAAACAATGCTAGTAAGGGACAGCGTCAAAAAGGAAAGAGAAACCCTGACAAGAATGATCTACACAGAAGAAAATAGCTACTATGGATACAGAGCTAAACTAAATCCATACCTACAACGCAGACAGAAGCCAACCAAGAAGCCATTATCAGCCCCCGAATTTGAAAACATGACAGCAAGCCAAAGGAAATTCTGCCAAGCAATACATATAATAGAAAAAGAAAAGAGAATAGATGAGAATCAAAAATTCAACAAATTCTGGAATACAATACCTTTTGTAAAACAAGTGGGAACAAAAGTCAAAAGGAGCATAATGAGACTGGCTGCAAGACCGCTGGTAAACTTCTATGTACCAGATAATAATAGGTCCCAATTCTTTTCTTCGACAAAAGATAAAATCAATCCCCTTTTTGCATGGGATTGCCACGCAACGATATATTGCAAAGACTGCAACAAGGTATTTAATACCTTCACAGAAGGCCCTCTTCCCCTTATAGCATTACTAGACACAGAATATATAGAACACAATGACAACACCTTCGGATTACATTTCAGCAACACTTATCACAGGATAGACATGGGAAAAGTACAAATAAACAGATTAAGATTTGGACACTCGGGCCCATATCTCACACAAATAAGAGCTATCAGACTAGCGGCACAGCTCCCAGAGAAGGAAATAATATCGAAAGAAGCAGGCTTCGTCCCAGCTGAAATCAAGGATAGCATCAGATCCATTTACAATCACCTACTCAGAGCGGAAAAACCGCCAACACAAAACAAGAAAAGGAAAAGAAAACACGAAAGCAACGAAGAAGCACAAAATAACAAACAATAACGAGGAAACACATCAAGACCTAGGCAGAGAAACAACAGGATCATAACAAACAAAACAAAATAATAGATCTAAGACATCACAGGACACAAATAATTAAACGTCTGAATTTTCCCTTTAGCTTTCCCTTCACTCTTTTCCATGCTCACACGGAAAATCAAGCACCACCACAACACATATTAAAAAAGGGAAAACAAGTAGAAATTAAGAGACCAGATATATACTAACTCGGGGAAGGAAGTTTAATGCAAAAATTATGAAAAAAGGGGAAGGGAAACACCTGCAGCAATTAGAAGAATAGAGATAATTAGAAAATAGCCAATGAATCACTGATTCCAATTCGAATTTGCAAATACAGGTCAAGTTTGAAAGCTCCAAAACGGGGGGGGGGGGGGGGGAACTTAAAGTTGAGATAGGTCGGTCTCAAGGCCAAAAGCTTAGTTGATCTGAAAGATCTGAAAGCTCAGAGACTCAGAGAGCTTGAGAAGAAGAAGGGGAGACAACACCCACACAACATGAATCAGGGCAAGATCGGAAGTATGGGTTTAGAACGTCTGAAGTCAGACATGTAAGGTAGTAGTAGTGGGAAAATAGAAGACAACCCCGTAGATGGTAAGCCTAAGCTTAATTAAGTAAGACAACTAAGAGGTGACCACAAGTCATTGACACACAAACAAAAGACAAAGACAGTGACCACTAATCACCAACCAACCGCCAACACAGAGAAAAAGAAGGCGACAACGTGGCAGAGGATTTAAATCAGTCAACGGACAATTGGAAGAAGAAAAGCGGGAAAAGCAGGAAAAGCAGTGAAAAGAAATCAGGGAAAATCAGGGACAATCAAGACAGGGAAAATAACCATTGACTCATGGAGGGACGCTGGATGGAGGCCGACAACGAGGACAACGAGAACATCGAGGACAACGAGGGCAGCAAGGACAACGAGGGCAGCAAGGACAACGAGGACGGTGAGAAGCGAGGACGATTGAAAGCCATGGGTCGATGGGGGCCTGCTGAAGGCCTCCCAAAGGGGAGGCCAACGCAACCAACCTTTCAGGAGATGTTCGAAAGGTGGTTGGAACACCACGATGAAGAGGGCCTACAGCTGGGACAACAGAGCCCAAGGGAAGACACACCAGAAACAGTGAGTAATAAAATCAAGGTACACTTCAGGTCAGAAGTTTAGAGAAGTTTAGAGAAGTTAAGAAATTCAGTGTGGGGGGGAAACAAAAACAGTATGAATTGAAAAGGACAAAGAGAGAGGGGAACCCACACCGGGCTACAAACCACAAGCAGGATGAAGGAACAACACGTCTGAAGGACATTCAAAGGAACAAGACCGGCACAACAATATACTCACACAGGGCCAGAATATTAGGATACTAGGAATTTATCAACTTATAGGTTTAAAAATTCTTTCAGATAAAAATTCTTTCAAGTAAAAAACTTTCAAGCAGGTAATCGTCAGACAAAAAACGACAGGCAGAAACAAATCCAACCCCATTATGGATATTAAGCAGTTAGATAAAATAAATAAATAGGAAAAATTTTCTTTTGAAAAGGATTCGAACAATTCATTAATTTATTATAATCTTATAATTTTAAGAAGGAATTATTTACAGGATCACATATCAAACATTAAATATTATTATTATTATTAAATATTGGGAACATAGCCCCAAAAAACTACCAGCCAATGATTTCCACTTTGGGAATATTGGTGGTTAAGAATCACAAATCGTCAGATCACACTCTCAGACTCAAACAAAATTAAACACAATACCCACATATATAAGAATGCCAAAAATAGGAGGGTCGCGGCAATGGGCGCATGGGGATGCAGGGACGTATGATTCCGGCATCCACATGCGTTGGTTGCAGGTGCCTGTCCTGGAAAATAAAGTGGCAAATAGTAATTAGATGAACTATCTCCATAATATTATTAATCAAAGTCTTAAACCTCAAAATGGAATATAAAACCTGCTGATGAGTCCCCATGGTAAGGGACGAAATCTAGATCCAGGAAACCAATGAGAATCTCTACACACCCTGAACAGATCATGCTTCTAAGGCATTCCACCCATAAGGGACACTGGCCACACTAAATCACAAACATGACCTGATCAAAATTAGACTAAACACAATAGGCACCTGAGTTTTTAAGCTCTCAAATAAACAAAAAAGGGGGAGCTGCACGCTATATACCACCCCATAAGGATTATATACGCAACTGGAAATCCCCTGGAATAGGGGAGGAACAGCTGCATGAAACAATAAGAAAATAATTTGAACTTATTTGAAATAAATGGAAACATTATGAAATGGTTCAACACGAAACAAAAAAGGGAAACGTCACACACAATATAATCACTGAATTCGAATGCAAATTGACCTCAATACTTAATTATAACACTAAGTTACAGGGAAGGGTTGCACACAACAATGGTTGGGAAGCCTTCAATGGAATGGCACACTCGGGAGACCACAGAAAGAGGAGAAACAATGTTAATTAATGTTACTCACCCATGACACATTACGGCTACTCCTTGCATGAGGCAACTATATAAAAATTCCCACATCCTAGGAATTAGCAACTAAACGTCCTGAGGGATCCAATTACAATAAACACCGATAAATTAACACTAGTAAAATAAAAACACAGAGACACAAGCAATACAATTAGTCAAAGTACGATCAACCACCCAAACAGTCATGTCACAATAAACAGTTAACAAAGAAAACAACAAACGTCGGACAACATAGCATTCTATGTCGCAAGCAAATCATTGCCAACCTAAAAACAGCGGACAAAACAGAGGGAAGCACAGAACATAGAATTAAGAGAACTTTAAGAGAATTTTAATATAACTTTAAGATAAGAGAGTAGAAGCTGGAAGCATGAAATCAAGGTGAAAGAAGACGAACTGGCAAAATGAGGTACAACCAGCAGAATCATCAATGGAAGGCAAGACAAACAGGAGTTTAAACACAAGCAGACAGGACACGAATGGACAAGACAGCAAAAAGAGCACAAAGAAGGCACAACGAAAGCAAACACCAAAAATCAGGATACAAAACAACAAACTTAAATTAAGTAGAAAATGTATCAAAGTGAATAAAGAAAATGAATAAATAAACACAAACCAAAAAACAGAGAACCACATAATTAAGACATAGAAAAGGCATGAGAACAAATAAATATAGCATAGGGCTAGATATAAAATTAATAACATATAAAAAACGACACACTTGATAATAGGGGATATTGGCTAGGGAAAACTCAAGCAACTCACCAACAACATGAAAATAAATAAGCAGAGAGAGGTCGCCAACAGATCCAGAAATACAAACACTAAAACATAATGAGATAAGTGAACAAACAGAGAAAAGAACACAAGACCAATGCAACATCAGACAGCAGAACAAAAGAAGAGGAGAATAACTGGCATCAGGAGGACTGCACCCATCAAAACAATAAATTTGCAATTCAACTACATTAAATTCGGGATAGTTCAAGTTAACCCATAGTAAAAATATTAAGCAAACAAGAAATCCCCCCAAAACAGCGGGGAAAAAAGAAAAACACTCCCGGGGAAGGTTTGCCCAGGTGATCCTGGTGCTGGCCCGTATCAGCGTGTGCCGATATGGCTTCTGAAAAAACGCGGGAGGGTTCGCCCACCACTCCAGGAACGTAGAAACCTGGGTGAGGTAACCTCTGGAGGGTATCTAAAATTTGTTATGCAGATAGCTGCAAGGCAACTCATCACTTCTCAGAGGCATCAGTGAGGATGGGTAGCGATAATTCGTTGCTTTCTCGGTTGCCAGACGAAAGAAATGAGAGGCCTTCCAGACCACACAAAAAACCTTCTGACAAATAGACCCAAGGTAGCACACACACTCCGCTTGGCACTAGGCTAAGAGAGGAGCCCAACCAAATATGACTTGATAATGTTACTTTTTCCCGCTATCAAAGGGAAAGGGGATGGATAAGCTACGCGGAAGGCCCATAGTGAGATCCCAACACAGCACTGACGGTCTCCCAATGATCTGACATTGGGCTAGGATGCCAAAAGGAACCTCTAAAATCTAATCTATCGAAACATAAGTACAACTAATTGATGAAGACGGCACACAAGTCCTGCCTGAGGCCAAAACAATTCTTAAAACTCTTGATACCACTGCATCATTACAGATCAAACATCAAAAGAAATATACAATCAGCAAACGTCACCGAGAAAACAGAAAACAACGGAAAGACCTTAAACTGATGATACGGGGGGGACTTCTCCAAAAAGCCAGAGAACATAACGCACTCAACACAATAAACCGCTCAACCATAAGGACAATACAAAAGACCAATTCTCTTGAAACAGGGGTACTACAAATCTTAGAACAGGAATATATACAAGTTAGGGCCCAAATCATGATCCTACTAAAAGAAAAACTCACCGAAATAGAAAACAACCTGGCAATTGAGATACCAGAAGTCCACATTAACATACAAACCATGGAGGAAAACTTTCTCACATGGGCAAAAGACCCAAACAAATCTCCGAACCGACAACAAGCCATAGCCACACACCTCAACCCGCTATTGGAGAACCTACTAGACCCGGTGACACCGTTGTCAATACAAATAGAACAACAATTAATATTCGGGTGGGGGGGAAAAATACCTCTAGTCCAAAGATATGAAGAAGAGGAATACAACTTCGTAACACTACGAATACAAGGAGGAACAATATCCACAGCAGTGCCCATTATGACAAACTACATAAAAGAAAAGTACAACCTGGAAGGGAAAGCCTCACCAGAAATAGAAAAGATAAGCAATATTGTAGAAACGGCAGGGGAGATCATACACATGCACAGATTTTACAGAATTAAAAAAGAAATTTTCGAAGATGAGCGAGGAACAGACACCACAACACTCCCATTACATAAGACAATGAGTCAGTTCATCATAGAAGCACTCTCCAAGGAATTAAAACAAGCACTGAAAATACTTCAGACTAGGATATTTTCAAGAGATCATTCTACATTGAATTTGATAGGACCAAAAAACAAGATAAATCGGATACAGGAGAGGGCACGAATATCTCTAGAAAAGATCAAGGACCTTCACGCAACACTCCCAAAAGAAAATATAGACATTATCCACAATAGTGGGACAACAGCTAGGATCCAAAACACCAGCGTCCTCATTTATGAAAAACAACTATACTACCTTAACCATATAACCATGGAAGAACGTGTGTCTTTATGCAAAAACATTCCAAAATACAACCCGAGGGGGGAAAAAGGAATACAACACCCACTGCTAGAATCACGCGTCAATAACCTAATAAAACACAGTAATCCAGTCTTCATAGCACACAATGCACATGACATGAAACTACTCCTGAATGAGCTTAAATATCCCCATGAAATATATCAAAATACTCTTCGGGAAAAATTGCTAAAATTCAGAAACAAAAAGAGAATTCCATCAGGTTTCAACGAAATGTTGGAAAACATGCATCTATTGGGAAAAGAAACAATCGACAGCAGAATGAAGAAAATGATCCTATGGGAAGACGACCAACAATAGTCACATTAGACTAATAAGAATAACCTAAACAATAAAAAAACCCATAAATACACAATTAACACATCAAGACCCATGAGAAAGAAAGGAACAATAAAAAACTCTTCTCTTGCCCTCCCCCAATAGGAACAAAATCAGGACATAACAATGACCAAAACACAGACAGCACAACCACAAAAAAGACGTAGGGACGAAAATAGGGTTAAGAGATCACTAAACAATAACAATAAAAATAAGGCACAAGCAAAGAACAAGGTGAACCCAAAAATAACAACAAAGAGAGGGAAAACGATCCTCAAACCGGTACCGGGAGCACTAATAAACCTCACATCAAAAGAAATTCCACCTATAACCGCAATACTCTTGAGCTATGGACCAAAGTTTGGATATAAAATCCAACAACAGACGGAAAAAGGAAACTGGGATGAGGTTATAGACATCATTGCACATGACCACGAGTTTGGACGACCAGGTACTATATACAAGGTCACAGAACGACTAAGACACTTCAGAAAGGAGTGCCTGTCAAGCTACACACAAAAGGAAATAGCAAAACCCAAGCAAGTGTTGGCCCACAAGAGGCTACCCATAGAAAAGGAAATTGAAAAAGGAAGAAAAACAACTGCGAAATTCCTCAAAAACAACCCAGACATACTGGTAACGAACGCAGACAAAGGAAACGTAACAGTAATCATGGAGAAAGATCTCTATGAGGAGAAGATGAAGACATTCCTGGAAAAGGGTCTGGAAAACAAGGCCTATTCCATCATAAATAGAGAAGAAGTAGGTTTCAGAGAACAACTCAACATGGAAAGTAGCAATGAACTACATATCCACATAGCCACAAATGATTCAAACCAAACACCAGAAGAAAAATCCAGAAGAAGGAGATTGGTCAAAAAGGAACAGATAATACCAAGAATGTATGGCAGCATCAAGGTACATAAAGAAGGATTGCCCCTAAGACCAATTGTGGACACAAGAAATGCGATTGGAAGTAGCACAGCTATCTTTCTAGCCAAAATATTATACCCATTTAGAAACAAGGAATATAACATAGGAAACACAGAGAGACTAATCAAACTCATTAGGGACTCAGGAGCCCTTGAGAAAGAAGGAAATATAATGGCCTCGCTGGATGTAGTAGACATGTTCACAAACATCCCCACCAAGGCAGGAATAAGTTACATAACAGAAAACTTCGGACAGAAATTACAAGATGAGGGAATAATGAGAATAGGAGATCTACAAGACTCCCTAATGTTTGTCACCCAAGAAACTAACGTGTTTCAATGCAGGGGAACTCTATATAGACAAAACTCGGGCCTACCAATGGGAAGCACCATGGCCCCGATAATGGCAGACTTATACATGGACAATTTGTTTGCCTTGGCAACGGAGCCACTGAAAGACATAGGCATTGAGTTAATCATAAAATATGTGGATGACATACTGATAATAGGACCAGTGGAAAGCATCAGGAAAGCCAGGAAAATGTTAGAGAACATATCAGAGGAACTGCGCACCACCCATAAAGACGAAGGAAAGGTAAAATTCACGATTGAATACGAAGATGAATATCGAGCCATCAATTTCCTGGATGTAACCATTATAAGAGGGGATAAGGACGTCTACACAAGTTGGTACAGGAAGGACATTGCCTCAGAGCGACTTCTGAATTATCACTCAAACCATCCCGATAACATGAAAAACTCGGTTACACTCGAGTACGCAACGAAAGCGTTAACAATCAGCAGCAAAATCTTCTGGAAACTGAACTGCCAGAAACTGAGGAGAATTCTCTCAGTGAATGGATATCCGAACTGGTACTGTACGAAAACTATAAAAGCGGCATTAACAAAAGTAAATGCGGGATATGATTGCATCGCTCAGATAACAGAGGTCATGAGGGAAACAATGCTAGTAAGGGACAGCGTCAAAAAGGAAAGAGAAACCCTGACAAGAATGATCTACACAGAAGAAAATAGCTACTATGGATACAGAGCTAAACTAAATCCATACCTACAACGCAGACAGAAGCCAACCAAGAAGCCATTATCAGCCCCCGAATTTGAAAACATGACAGCAAGCCAAAGGAAATTCTGCCAAGCAATACATATAATAGAAAAAGAAAAGAGAATAGATGAGAATCAAAAATTCAACAAATTCTGGAATACAATACCTTTTGTAAAACAAGTGGGAACAAAAGTCAAAAGGAGCATAATGAGACTGGCTGCAAGACCGCTGGTAAACTTCTATGTACCAGATAATAATAGGTCCCAATTCTTTTCTTCGACAAAAGATAAAATCAATCCCCTTTTTGCATGGGATTGCCACGCAACGATATATTACAAAGACTGCAACAAGGTATTTAATACCTTCACAGAAGGCCCTCTTCCCCTTATAGCATTACTAGACACAGAATATATAGAACACAACGACAACACCTTCGGATTACATTTCAGCAACACTTATCACAGGATAGACATGGGAAAAGTACAAATAAACAGATTAAGATTTGGACACTCGGGCCCATATCTCACACAAATAAGAGCTATCAGACTAGCGGCACAGCTCCCAGAGAAGGAAATAATATCGAAAGAAGCAGGCTTCGTCCCAGCTGAAATCAAGGATAGCATCAGATCCATTTACAATCACCTACTCAGAGCGGAAAAACCGCCAACACAAAACAAGAAAAGGAAAAGAAAACACGAAAGCAACGAAGAAGCACAAAATAACAAACAATAACGAGGAAACACATCAAGACCTAGGCAGAGAAACAACAGGATCATAACAAACAAAACAAAATAATAGATCTAAGACATCACAGGACACAAATAATTAAACGTCTGAATTTTCCCTTTAGCTTTCCCTTCACTCTTTTCCATGCTCACACGGAAAATCAAGCACCACCACAACACATATTAAAAAGGGAAAACAAGTAGAAATTAAGAGACCAGATATATACTAACCCGGGGAAGGAAGTTTAATGCAAAAATTATGAAAAAAGGGGAAGGGAAACACCTGCAGCAATTAGAAGAATAGAGATAATTAGAAAATAGCCAATGAATCACTGATTCCAATTCGAATTTGCAAATACAGGTCAAGTTTGAAAGCTCCAAAACGGGGGGGGGGAAACTTAAAGTTGAGATAGGTCGGTCTCAAGGCCAAAAGCTTAGTTGATCTGAAAGATCTGAAAGCTCAGAGACTCAGAGAGCTTGAGAAGAAGAAGGGGAGACAACACCCACACAACATGAATCAGGGCAAGATCGGAAGTATGGGTTTAGAACGTCTGAAGTCAGACATGTAAGGTAGTAGTAGTGGGAAAATAGAAGACAACCCCGTAGATGGTAAGCCTAAGCTTAATTAAGTAAGACAACTAAGAGGTGACCACAAGTCATTGACACACAAACAAAAGACAAAGACAGTGACCACTAATCACCAACCAACCGCCAACACAGAGAAAAAGAAGGCGACAACGTGGCAGAGGATTTAAATCAGTCAACGGACAATTGGAAGAAGAAAAGCGGGAAAAGCAGGAAAAGCAGTGAAAAGAAATCAGGGAAAATCAGGGACAATCAAGACAGGGTAAGTAAGTGTAATAATCACCAAAAACCGGGAATAAAAGATAACTTCCCATCCAAACCGAAAGGAAAATAACCATTGACTCATGGAGGGACGCTGGATGGAGGCCGACAACGAGGACAACGAGAACATCGAGGACAACGAGGGCAGCAAGGACAACGAGGGCAGCAAGGACAACGAGGACGGTGAGAAGCGAGGACGATTGAAAGCCATGGGTCGATGGGGGCCTGCTGAAGGCCTCCCAAAGGTAAATAGGGAAAATAAAACATAAAATGGATGTGAGGTTAAGTTGGTACTCATTACCAGGGGAGGCCAACGCAACCAACCTTTCAGGAGATGTTCGAAAGGTGGTTGGAACACCACGATGAAGAGGGCCTACAGCTGGGACAACAGAGCCCAAGGGAAGACACACCAGAAACAGTGAGTAATAAAATCAAGGTACACTTCAGGTCAGAAGTTTAGAGAAGTTTAGAGAAGTTAAGAAATTCAGTGTGGGGGGAAACAAAAACAGTATGAATTGAAAAGGACAAAGAGAGAGGGGAACCCACACCGGGCTACAAACCACAAGCAGGATGAAGGAACAACACGTCTGAAGGACATTCAAAGGAACAAGACCGGCACAACAATATACTCACACAGGGCCAGAATATTAGGATACTAGGAATTTATCAACTTATAGGTTTAAAAATTCTTTCAGATAAAAATTCTTTCAAGTAAAAAACTTTCAAGCAGGTAATCGTCAGACAAAAAACGACAGGCAGAAACAAATCCAACCCCATTATGGATATTAAGCAGTTAGATAAAATAAATAAATAGGAAAAATTTTCTTTTGAAAAGGATTCGAACAATTCATTAATTTATTATAATCTTATAATTTTAAGAAGGAATTATTTACAGGATCACATATCAAACATTAAATATTATTATTATTATTAAATATTGGGAACATAGCCCCAAAAAACTACCAGCCAATGATTTCCACTTTGGGAATATTGGTGGTTAAGAATCACAAATCGTCAGATCACACTCTCAGACTCAAACAAAATTAAACACAATACCCACATATATAAGAATGCCAAAAATAGGAGGGTCGCGGCAATGGGCGCATGGGGATGCAGGGACGTATGATTCCGGCATCCACATGCGTTGGTTGCAGGTGCCTGTCCTGGAAAATAAAGTGGCAAATAGTAATTAGATGAACTATCTCCATAATATTATTAATCAAAGTCTTAAACCTCAAAATGGAATATAAAACCTGCTGATGAGTCCCCATGGTAAGGGACGAAATCTAGATCCAGGAAACCAATGAGAATCTCTACACACCCTGAACAGATCATGCTTCTAAGGCATTCCACCCATAAGGGACACTGGCCACACTAAATCACAAACATGACCTGATCAAAATTAGACTAAACACAATAGGCACCTGAGTTTTTAAGCTCTCAAATAAACAAAAAAAGGGGGAGCTGCACGCTATATACCACCCCATAAGGATTATATACGCAACTGGAAATCCCCTGGAATAGGGGAGGAACAGCTGCATGAAACAATAAGAAAATAATTTGAACTTATTTGAAATAAATGGAAACATTATGAAATGGTTCAACACGAAACAAAAAAGGGAAACGTCACACACAATATAATTACTGAATTCGAATGCAAATTGACCTCAATACTTAATTATAACACTAAGTTACAGGGAAGGGTTGCACACAACAATGGTTGGGAAGCCTTCAATGGAATGGCACACTCGGGAGACCACAGAAAGAGGAGAAACAATGTTAATTAATGTTACTCACCCATGACACATTACGGCTACTCCTTGCATGAGGCAACTATATATAAAAATTCCCACATCCTAGGAATTAGCAACTAAACGTCCTGAGGGATCCAATTACAATAAACACCGATAAATTAACACTAGTAAAATAAAAACACAGAGACACAAGCAATACAATTAGTCAAAGTACGATCAACCACCCAAACAGTCATGTCACAATAAACAGTTAACAAAGAAAACAACAAACGTCGGACAACATAGCATTCTATGTCGCAAGCAAATCATTGCCAACCTAAAAACAGCGGACAAAACAGAGGGAAGCACAGAACATAGAATTAAGAGAACTTTAAGAGAATTTTAATATAACTTTAAGATAAGAGAGTAGAAGCTGGAAGCATGAAATCAAGGTGAAAGAAGACGAACTGGCAAAATGAGGTACAACCAGCAGAATCATCAATGGAAGGCAAGACAAACAGGAGTTTAAACACAAGCAGACAGGACACGAATGGACAAGACAGCAAAAAGAGCACAAAGAAGGCACAACGAAAGCAAACACCAAAAATCAGGATACAAAACAACAAACTTAAATTAAGTAGAAAATGTATCAAAGTGAATAAAGAAAATGAATAAATAAACACAAACCAAAAAACAGAGAACCACATAATTAAGACATAGAAAAGGCATGAGAACAAATAAATATAGCATAGGGCTAGATATAAAATTAATAACATATAAAAAACGACACACTTGATAATAGGGGATATTGGCTAGGGAAAACTCAAGCAACTCACCAACAACATGAAAATAAATAAGCAGAGAGAGGTCGCCAACAGATCCAGAAATACAAACACTAAAACATAATGAGATAAGTGAACAAACAGAGAAAAGAACACAGGACCAATGCAACATCAGACAGCAGAACAAAAGAAGAGGAGAATAACTGGCATCAGGAGGACTGCACCCATCAAAACAATAAATTTGCAATTTAACTACATTAAATTCGGGATAGTTCAAGTTAACCCATAGTAAAAATATTAAGCAAACAAGAAATCCCCCCAAAACAGCGGGGAAAAAAGAAAAACACTCCCGGGGAAGGTTTGCCCAGGTGATCCTGGTGCTGGCCCGTATCAGCGTGTGCCGATATGGCTTCTGAAAAAACGCGGGAGGGTTCGCCCACCACTCCAGGAACGTAGAAACCTGGGTGAGGTAACCTCTGGAGGGTATCTAAAATTTGTTATGCAGATAGCTGCAAGGCAACTCATCACTTCTCAGAGGCATCAGTGAGGATGGGTAGCGATAATACGTTGCTTTCTCGGTTGCCAGACGAAAGAAATGAGAGGCCTTCCAGACCACACAAAAAACCTTCTGACAAATAGACCCAAGGTAGCACACACACTCCGCTTGGCACTAGGCTAAGAGAGGAGCCCAACCAAATATGAAGTTCGTCACGGAAAAAACAAATGTATTTCAATGCAGAGACACTCTATACAGACAAAATACAGGCCTACCAATGGGAAGTACAATGGCCCCAATAATGGCAGACCTATACATGGACAATCTTTTTATGAAAGCGACAGAACCGCTAAAAAACATAGGGATAGGGTTAATAGTAAAATATGTAGATGATATACTAATAATAGGCCCAACGGAAAGCATACGGCAAGCAAAAGATATATTGGAAGATATATCAGAGAAACTGCGCATAAAACACAAAGACAAAGGGAAAATAAAATTTACCATCGAATACGAAGATGAACACCGAGCTATAAACTTTTTAAATATCACTATCATTAGAGGAGACAAAGAAATATATACAAGTTGGTATAGGAAAGATATCGCATCAGAAAGACTGCTAAATTACAATTCAAATCATCCCGAAAGTATGAAAAGATCGGTCACCTTAGAATACGCCATGAGAGCACTCACGATTAGCAGCAAAATCTTCTGGAGATTAAACTGCCAAAAACTAAGAAGAATTTTCTCAATCAATGGATACCCAGATTGGTACATAATGAGAACAATGAAAGCAGCACTGATAAAACTGAATGCGGATCATGACAAAATAGCGCAACTAACAGACATTATGAGTGAGACACCTCTAGAAAGGGATAAGGTCATAAAAGAAAGAGAAGTGCTCACGAAAATGATCTATACGAAGGAAAACAGCTATAAAAAAGAAGATAATGAGACACAGAACACACACCTACAAAGGACACGGAAAATTACCGGAAAACACAAACCAACTCAAGAATATGAAAATATGACAAACAACCAGAAAGAACTCTGCCAAACAATAAAAAGAATAAGGAAAGAACAAGAAGTGGGTAACAAGGGAAAAGGAAAATATGAAGGATTCTGGAACACCATACCATACATACAAGAAGTAGGCCGAAAGGTAAAGGAAAGTATAGTAAACTCGGCAGGAAGACCACTGGTGAACTTTTATATACCAGACAACAACAGGTCACAATTCTTCTCCTCAGCGAAGGACAAGATCAACCCACTATTCGCATGGAACTGCCATGCAACTATACATTGCAAAGACTGCAACAAAGTTTTCAACACCTTCACAGAAGGATCGCTACCCTTAGCAAGCCTACTAGATACAGAAAATATGGAAGACAGGGACAACAACCTAGGAATACATTTCAACAACACAAACCACACCATAGACGGAACAAAATTAGAAATAAAGAGGACACGGTTTGGTCACTCAGCCCCATACTTAGGGAAAATTAGAGCTATAAGATTAGCAGCCCAACTACCAGGGAAAGAAATTATATCAAAAGAGACAGGCTTCGTTCCGTATCAAATCAAAAACAGCTTAAAATCAATCTACACAAAACTCCTTGCAGCAGAAAAATCGCCACAACAAAAGAAAGGAAGGGAACAAGAACAAAAAGAAAAGAAGATAACACCACCAACAACGAACATAACCACCCAAGAGAAAACACCACCAATATCGAAACCAACCATTTAATAATAATAATAAAAGTAGGCAAAATTTGCAAACCAAAGTAAAAATAGGTCAGTATCAGGGAAAGTAGGTCAAACCCCTCAAACTAAAATTAGGATATATCAGGCTTCAAAATAAGGGAAATAATAACAAAGATGGGCAAAAGGTTGAAACCCAACAAAGTAAAAACAGGACAAGTTAGAGTAAAAGAAAGGAAAACCTCAAGACCAAACAAATCATGAGTAGGTTAAGAAAAATCTTAAAAAACATCTTAAAAAACATCTTCAATAATAATATAATAAATCTTGAACCAAAATACAAAATAAGATAGAAGAACCTCAAAACATCTAAAAAAGGGAAAAAAGGGTAAAGCCTTCAAATCAAATAAGGACAGACTAATCTTAATAGGAAAACAAAGCAGAAATAACAGTCACGGAATACACGTAATCAAAACATATATGAAATCAAATCACAATATTAGGAAATCCAGAAATAGTTCAGAGCCACTGAGGATGGAACAGCAGACAAACCTCACAACATAAAGCTCTTTAGGCAAATTCGGTAAAATTTCGCAACAAAGGAAAATGAGAGGAAAAAGTAGACAACCCTCACAACATAAAGCTTTTAATTTCGAAATTAGTTAAGAGGGAGACAGTAGGACAAAACTACAAAAAAGAAACGAACAAACATACAAAATCAAAACGTGGCAGGTGTCAAAACCAAAAGCAGCGGGAAACCAAATTAATTGAATTGTGAAGGGAAAATTTGCAGAAAAGAAGAGATTAAGTAAGTATAATAGAATAAAAATATGACAGGAACGATTAAAACAACTAACTTAACCATATAAAGAGAAAAGCGGAACAACGGAGCGAGAAAATGGACAAGAATCATAGAAGGAAGGAACAACGAGAATCATCGGGAGAAGAGGAAGAACCAATAGGATGGAGACCCGAGGGATCCATGTCGGAATGTCTTCAAAGTCCCCCACAAGTAGGCTTCGGAAATAAAACTAATCGGAAGAAAATTAAATCGCAAATGTCACCAGGGGTGGCCAAGATTTCTTAACTCCCAACAGGTACACGAGATGTGGACAGGCGTCCATGAAATCATTCAACCAGAACAACGAACACCTCAGGAAACAAGGCGGGAAGAGGACGAAATACAACTAAAAGAAGGACAAAAACCAAACGGAGGGACCCGAGAGACACAGGAAATAGAAGTGACAGAAAAGAAGAAAAAGAAGAGGAAGCGAAGGAACCTGGAAGAAGAAGGAAGAGAAGAATGGGTAGGCAGGGAGGGATACTCCGAATATCCATGGACTACTGATAGCCTCTCACCAGTGAGAAAAGAAACACAATCAATACAAATCTCTAAAACTAAAATTCCCCTAGGAGAGGCCAACATCGGCCAAAACTTTTCAAGAAGCGTATGAGATATGGGTGGGCTGGCATGACAAGATACAGCCGGCACAGCGAGTAAGAGAAGAAGAAGGGAGCAGTGAAGGAGATGATTCAGAAGAAGATGAAATAGAAGAAGAAGAAGAACAAAACAAGACAGTGAGTAACATCCATAAATAATCGCGAACCAAAATAAAAGACAGAGACAAATCCTTATTCTAAAATTAAAACCTTACCATTAATAATCGCCAACGCCAACAACAAACAGCAAGAACACAACGTCATACATCTTGGTAATGGGAAATTAGTCTTGAAGGGCGACAACGAACCTAAAAGAGAAATAAAAGAACATTATACAAAGATGAACATATACGAATATACGTAGATATGGATGCATAGGTATACATATGTACGTGTATCTATATGTAGACACAGGGATATGCAACAACAAACTTAAAATCTTTGAACTTAATCTTAAATCTGAAAAGGTAATATATTAAGGAAACATATATTACAATGAACAAATATATTATTATATTAAATACTCATGACCAAACTGGTCATGGAATAAAATTTCATATCACATTATCAAAACAATGTCAATAACCAAATTCAACAGTGACCACAAAACATTAATATCAAACTCATTGATGTCCGGTAACACCAATATCGCATAAGTAATGACTAGAGTCACCTATGGTTACAAACAATATCAAATCATGTAAGAGCACGCAACAACGGGGGCATGGGGATGCAGGGAAACTATTCCAGGTATCTTCATGCAGTCATTGCAGACGGAGTTCCTTGCATGATTCACAAAACAGATTAGATAGTCATCTCAGAATTAAATAATAAACAAACACTCAGAAATCACAATCAAAACTAAATTTAAACCTGCTGATGAGTCCCTATGGTAAGGGATGAAATCTAGATACAGGATACCAGTGAGCCCCCTATACAACCCAGACAGTTCATACTTCTAGGCATTCCAACCCAAAAGGGACTTTGTGCATCACAAGAAACACAAATATGAACAGATCAACTTTAAAGTAGAATACACAGAAATAGGCACCTGAGCTCTCAAGCTCTGGAAGAAACAATCTAATGGCAAGCTACACGCTGAGAGCCACCCATGAGGATCACACGCATAACTGGAAACCCCCCTCTTCTTTCTTTTTTATAAAAGGAAAGGGAAAGGACAGTTATATGAAAATAAATAAATAGAATCAATAAAACATAACACAAAAACATATGAACAAACTAATGCACTCACGATAGGGAAACTAAATTATCGGGGAACCATATTACTAAGAAAAAACCACAATATCACTCATCTTCAAATAAATAATAGAGATTGTCAAGGTAAGAAAACAATAACAATATACACAAACAGGTAACACATCAGTCTCTGACTTTACACGATATTTCAGAAATAAGTATACAATACAACCTAAAGGACACTAGAGTCTTACCTTATATAAAATTGGAAAATAAAATAAACAAGAGTTAGCAAACTAGAAATATAAAAGGGAAAAACAACAACAGCCTGACAGCCACAATATGTCACTTCATATCCAGCCATCAAATAACGAACAGCGGCGGATGCGCGAGAGTCACGGAACAACCGTCACGGACACTAAACCAGAGCACAGAATGTCCCAACGCAGCGACAAAATGAAAACCCAATGACAAAAATGAATAAATAAAATAAAAGAGAAAACACTCCAATTAAACAGGGATCAAGGAGAGAAAAGATGGCATCAGGAGGACATCAAACAATTGTTATATATATACAAAAAAGAAATTATGAATTCAAATCAGAACAAAAAATCCCCTTAGGAAACAAAACGAGTAGTCAAATATTAATATAGAAGCTAAAGTTAAAATCAAAGTAAAATCAGTCACAAATAAAATATTGAAACCTACCAAAATAACTTCTGAGATGTAATTATTACAATTACTAAATTATTACAATATTAAGGCCATAAAGTAGCCACAATCTAATACGCAGATAGCTGCAGGACCACTCACCAAACTCATAGATGGCTTCAGTGAGAATGGGTAGCGAATAATTCACTACTTTCTTGGTTGCTGGACGAGTGAGATGAGAGACCCTGCAGAACACAAAAAACAATATCAAAAAATCCTTTGACAAATAGATACAAGATAGCAATTGTACTCAACCTAGCACTAGGCGAAGGATTGAGACCACAAAAATAAAGGAACCGGGAAGAAGCAGGAAAACAGGACGAAGAGCAAAGGGTGAGTACTAAGAACAAATGATCTAATAATAATAACAAAAGTAAAAACGGAGAGTGTGTGACAATTGAATGGCCAATCACAGCCTAAAATAGATATAAAACCCTACCAATGGCAACAAGTGGTAGCAATAATAGCACATCATCTTTAGAAGGAAAGGAAGAATAAGGTCGGACGGGCCAAATGCACCCACAAAAGTAGAATTCAGAATTGTAATCATATTGAAAATGGGGAAGAATATTCTACATTGAAAATAATAGTATTAAATATTGATCAAAAATAAATAACACTCTCGTCATAGTTATGAACAAAATGAGGACACGTAGCAACGGAGGCATGAGGATGCAGGGAAATTATTCCGGTATCAGCATGCAATCGTTGCAGACGGGGTACCTCAAAATTTAAAGTCTTTAGAAACAATATTAGATAGTCACTTCACAACTAAAATCACTAAGCAAATGCTTAAAAAACCAAAAATTAAAAATTGATCTTAAACCTGCTGATGAGTCCCTATGGTTAGGGACGAAATCTAGATACAGGATACCAGTGAGCACTCTCTATACAATCCAGACAGTTCACACTTTCAAGGCATTCCAACCCAAAACGGGACCTCTAATGCATCATGAGTAATATTAAAATGATGAACTGATAAACATTAAAGTAGGCTATATATAAATAGGCACCTGAGCTTTCAAGCTCCGAAAGAAACAAATGGCAAGCCATACGCTGAAAACCATTCATGAGGATTAAAGCCACAACCAGAAACCCATCCGAGAGGAGGGAAGAACAGTTGTATGAAAATTAAAGAAATTGGAATTAAGTTCTGAATCAAATTCAGGAAATTAAATAATGTAAATAAATGAAAATAAAATGGCAAAGACAACGTATGCCAATCAAACAGGAATCAAGGAGAGAACGAATGGCATTAGGAGGACATTAAATATTAATAAACAAAGAGATGACAGTAAAATGGAAATATATAAACTAAAGTCAATCGTCACTTGGAACTCTTCTCAAACAATTAGGGAGCCCACAAAACATTAACGTAATGTAACGTAGCCTTAAATAATTTCCAGACAAAATTTAAAATAGCTAAAGATACTCCCTAATTAATTTCGAGATGGTGGTCTAAAGATGTCCACATATTAGCACGCAGGTAGCTGGAGGCCCACTCATCGAACTCACAGATGGCAACAGTGAGAATGGGTAGCGAGTATTCACTACTTCCTCGGTTGTTGGACGAATGAGATGTGAGGCCCTCTAGAACACAAAATTAAAATTAAAACCCTTTGACAGATAGGCACAAGTAAGCAAATGTACTCGGCTTAGCACTAGGCTAAGAGATGAGCCCCCAAAAATAAAACTCCTCAGCGAAGGACAAGATCAACCCACTATTCGCATGGAACTGCCATGCAACTATACATTGCAAAGACTGCAACAAAGTTTTCAACACCTTCACAGAAGGATCGCTACCCTTAGCAAGCCTACTAGATACAGAAAATATGGAAGACAGGGACAACAACCTAGGAATACATTTCAACAACACAAACCACACCATAGACGGAACAAAATTAGAAATAAAGAGGACACGGTTTGGTCACTCAGCCCCATACTTAGGGAAAATTAGAGCTATAAGATTAGCAGCCCAACTACCAGGGAAAGAAATTATATCAAAAGAGACAGGCTTCGTTCCGTATCAAATCAAAAACAGCTTAAAATCAATCTACACAAAACTCCTTGCAGCAGAAAAATCGCCACAACAAAAGAAAGGAAGGGAACAAGAACAAAAAGAAAAGAAGATAACACCACCAACAACGAACATAACCACCCAAGAGAAAACACCACCAATATCGAAACCAACCATTTAATAATAATAATAAAAGTAGGCAAAATTTGCAAACCAAAGTAAAAATAGGTCAGTATCAGGGAAAGTAGGTCAAACCCCTCAAACTAAAATTAGGATATATCAGGCTTCAAAATAAGGGAAATAATAACAAAGATGGGCAAAAGGTTGAAACCCAACAAAGTAAAAACAGGACAAGTTAGAGTAAAAGAAAGGAAAACCTCAAGACCAAACAAATCATGAGTAGGTTAAGAAAAATCTTAAAAAACATCTTAAAAAACATCTTCAATAATAATATAATAAATCTTGAACCAAAATACAAAATAAGATAGAAGAACCTCAAAACATCTAAAAAAGGGAAAAAGGGTAAAGCCTTCAAATCAAATAAGGACAGACTAATCTTAATAGGAAAACAAAGCAGAAATAACAGTCACGGAATACACGTAATCAAAACATATATGAAATCAAATCACAATATTAGGAAATCCAGAAATAGTTCAGAGCCACTGAGGATGGAACAGCAGACAAACCTCACAACATAAAGCTCTTTAGGCAAATTCGGTAAAATTTCGCAACAAAGGAAAATGAGAGGAAAAAGTAGACAACCCTCACAACATAAAGCTTTTAATTTCGAAATTAGTTAAGAGGGAGACAGTAGGACAAAACTACAAAAAAGAAACGAACAAACATACAAAATCAAAACGTGGCAGGTGTCAAAACCAAAAGCAGCGGGAAACCAAATTAATTGAATTGTGAAGGGAAAATTTGCAGAAAAGAAGAGATTAAGTAAGTATAATAGAATAAAAATATGACAGGAACGATTAAAACAACTAACTTAACCATATAAAGAGAAAAGCGGAACAACGGAGCGAGAAAATGGACAAGAATCATAGAAGGAAGGAACAACGAGAATCATCGGGAGAAGAGGAAGAACCAATAGGATGGAGACCCGAGGGATCCATGTCGGAATGTCTTCAAAGTCCCCCACAAGTAGGCTTCGGAAATAAAACTAATCGGAAGAAAATTAAATCGCAAATGTCACCAGGGGTGGCCAAGATTTCTTAACTCCCAACAGGTACACGAGATGTGGACAGGCGTCCATGAAATCATTCAACCAGAACAACGAACACCTCAGGAAACAAGGCGGGAAGAGGACGAAATACAACTAAAAGAAGGACAAAAACCAAACGGAGGGACCCGAGAGACACAGGAAATAGAAGTGACAGAAAAGAAGAAAAAGAAGAGGAAGCGAAGGAACCTGGAAGAAGAAGGAAGAGAAGAATGGGTAGGCAGGGAGGGATACTCCGAATATCCATGGACTACTGATAGCCTCTCACCAGTGAGAAAAGAAACACAATCAATACAAATCTCTAAAACTAAAATTCCCCTAGGAGAGGCCAACATCGGCCAAAACTTTTCAAGAAGCGTATGAGATATGGGTGGGCTGGCATGACAAGATACAGCCGGCACAGCGAGTAAGAGAAGAAGAAGGGAGCAGTGAAGGAGATGATTCAGAAGAAGATGAAATAGAAGAAGAAGAAGAACAAAACAAGACAGTGAGTAACATCCATAAATAATCGCGAACCAAAATAAAAGACAGAGACAAATCCTTATTCTAAAATTAAAACCTTACCATTAATAATCGCCAACGCCAACAACAAACAGCAAGAACACAACGTCATACATCTTGGTAATGGGAAATTAGTCTTGAAGGGCGACAACGAACCTAAAAGAGAAATAAAAGAACATTATACAAAGATGAACATATACGAATATACGTAGATATGGATGCATAGGTATACATATGTACGTGTATCTATATGTAGACACAGGGATATGCAACAACAAACTTAAAATCTTTGAACTTAATCTTAAATCTGAAAAGGTAATATATTAAGGAAACATATATTACAATGAACAAATATATTATTATATTAAATACTCATGACCAAACTGGTCATGGAATAAAATTTCATATCACATTATCAAAACAATGTCAATAACCAAATTCAACAGTGACCACAAAACATTAATATCAAACTCATTGATGTCCGGTAACACCAATATCGCATAAGTAATGACTAGAGTCACCTATGGTTACAAACAATATCAAATCATGTAAGAGCACGCAACAACGGGGGCATGGGGATGCAGGGAAACTATTCCAGGTATCTTCATGCAGTCATTGCAGACGGAGTTCCTTGCATGATTCACAAAACAGATTAGATAGTCATCTCAGAATTAAATAATAAACAAACACTCAGAAATCACAATCAAAACTAAATTTAAACCTGCTGATGAGTCCCTATGGTAAGGGATGAAATCTAGATACAGGATACCAGTGAGCCCCCTATACAACCCAGACAGTTCATACTTCTAGGCATTCCAACCCAAAAGGGACTTTGTGCATCACAAGAAACACAAATATGAACAGATCAACTTTAAAGTAGAATACACAGAAATAGGCACCTGAGCTCTCAAGCTCTGGAAGAAACAATCTAATGGCAAGCTACACGCTGAGAGCCACCCATGAGGATCACACGCATAACTGGAAACCCCCCTCTTCTTTCTTTTTTATAAAAGGAAAGGGAAAGGACAGTTATATGAAAATAAATAAATAGAATCAATAAAACATAACACAAAAACATATGAACAAACTAATGCACTCACGATAGGGAAACTAAATTATCGGGGAACCATATTACTAAGAAAAAACCACAATATCACTCATCTTCAAATAAATAATAGAGATTGTCAAGGTAAGAAAACAATAACAATATACACAAACAGGTAACACATCAGTCTCTGACTTTACACGATATTTCAGAAATAAGTATACAATACAACCTAAAGGACACTAGAGTCTTACCTTATATAAAATTGGAAAATAAAATAAACAAGAGTTAGCAAACTAGAAATATAAAAGGGAAAAACAACAACAGCCTGACAGCCACAATATGTCACTTCATATCCAGCCATCAAATAACGAACAGCGGCGGATGCGCGAGAGTCACGGAACAACCGTCACGGACACTAAACCAGAGCACAGAATGTCCCAACGCAGCGACAAAATGAAAACCCAATGACAAAAATGAATAAATAAAATAAAAGAGAAAACACTCCAATTAAACAGGGATCAAGGAGAGAAAAGATGGCATCAGGAGGACATCAAACAATTGTTATATATATACAAAAAAGAAATTATGAATTCAAATCAGAACAAAAAATCCCCTTAGGAAACAAAACGAGTAGTCAAATATTAATATAGAAGCTAAAGTTAAAATCAAAGTAAAATCAGTCACAAATAAAATATTGAAACCTACCAAAATAACTTCTGAGATGTAATTATTACAATTACTAAATTATTACAATATTAAGGCCATAAAGTAGCCACAATCTAATACGCAGATAGCTGCAGGACCACTCACCAAACTCATAGATGGCTTCAGTGAGAATGGGTAGCGAATAATTCACTACTTTCTTGGTTGCTGGACGAGTGAGATGAGAGACCCTGCAGAACACAAAAAACAATATCAAAAAATCCTTTGACAAATAGATACAAGATAGCAATTGTACTCAACCTAGCACTAGGCGAAGGATTGAGACCACAAAAATAAAGGAACCGGGAAGAAGCAGGAAAACAGGACGAAGAGCAAAGGGTGAGTACTAAGAACAAATGATCTAATAATAATAACAAAAGTAAAAACGGAGAGTGTGTGACAATTGAATGGCCAATCACAGCCTAAAATAGATATAAAACCCTACCAATGGCAACAAGTGGTAGCAATAATAGCACATCATCTTTAGAAGGAAAGGAAGAATAAGGTCGGACGGGCCAAATGCACCCACAAAAGTAGAATTCAGAATTGTAATCATATTGAAAATGGGGAAGAATATTCTACATTGAAAATAATAGTATTAAATATTGATCAAAAATAAATAACACTCTCGTCATAGTTATGAACAAAATGAGGACACGTAGCAACGGAGGCATGAGGATGCAGGGAAATTATTCCGGTATCAGCATGCAATCGTTGCAGACGGGGTACCTCAAAATTTAAAGTCTTTAGAAACAATATTAGATAGTCACTTCACAACTAAAATCACTAAGCAAATGCTTAAAAAACCAAAAATTAAAAATTGATCTTAAACCTGCTGATGAGTCCCTATGGTTAGGGACGAAATCTAGATACAGGATACCAGTGAGCACTCTCTATACAATCCAGACAGTTCACACTTTCAAGGCATTCCAACCCAAAACGGGACCTCTAATGCATCATGAGTAATATTAAAATGATGAACTGATAAACATTAAAGTAGGCTATATATAAATAGGCACCTGAGCTTTCAAGCTCCGAAAGAAACAAATGGCAAGCCACACGCTGAAAACCATTCATGAGGATTAAAGCCACAACCAGAAACCCATCCGAGAGGAGGGAAGAACAGTTGTATGAAAATTAAAGAAATTGGAATTAAGTTCTGAATCAAATTCAGGAAATTAAATAATGTAAATAAATGAAAATAAAATGGCAAAGACAACGTATGCCAATCAAACAGGAATCAAGGAGAGAACGAATGGCATTAGGAGGACATTAAATATTAATAAACAAAGAGATGACAGTAAAATGGAAATATATAAACTAAAGTCAATCGTCACTTGGAACTCTTCTCAAACAATTAGGGAGCCCACAAAACATTAACGTAATGTAACGTAGCCTTAAATAATTTCCAGACAAAATTTAAAATAGCTAAAGATACTCCCTAATTAATTTAGAGATGGTGGTCTAAAGATGTCCACATATTAGCACGCAGGTAGCTGGAGGCCCACTCATCGAACTCACAGATGGCAACAGTGAGAATGGGTAGCGAGTATTCACTACTTCCTCGGTTGTTGGACGAATGAGATGTGAGGCCCTCTAGAACACAAAATTAAAATTAAAACCCTTTGACAGATAGGCACAAGTAAGCAAATGTACTCGGCTTAGCACTAGGCTAAGAGATGAGCCCCCAAAAATAAAACTCCTCAGCGAAGGACAAGATCAACCCACTATTCGCATGGAACTGCCATGCAACTATACATTGCAAAGACTGCAACAAAGTTTTCAACACCTTCACAGAAGGATCGCTACCCTTAGCAAGCCTACTAGATACAGAAAATATGGAAGACAGGGACAACAACCTAGGAATACATTTCAACAACACAAACCACACCATAGACGGAACAAAATTAGAAATAAAGAGGACACGGTTTGGTCACTCAGCCCCATACTTAGGGAAAATTAGAGCTATAAGATTAGCAGCCCAACTACCAGGGAAAGAAATTATATCAAAAGAGACAGGCTTCGTTCCGTATCAAATCAAAAACAGCTTAAAATCAATCTACACAAAACTCCTTGCAGCAGAAAAATCGCCACAACAAAAGAAAGGAAGGGAACAAGAACAAAAAGAAAAGAAGATAACACCACCAACAACGAACATAACCACCCAAGAGAAAACACCACCAATATCGAAACCAACCATTTAATAATAATAATAAAAGTAGGCAAAATTTGCAAACCAAAGTAAAAATAGGTCAGTATCAGGGAAAGTAGGTCAAACCCCTCAAACTAAAATTAGGATATATCAGGCTTCAAAATAAGGGAAATAATAACAAAGATGGGCAAAAG
Source organism: Oxycera nigricornis (assembly GCA_963942545.1). NCBI lineage: Eukaryota > Metazoa > Arthropoda > Insecta > Diptera > Stratiomyidae > Oxycera > Oxycera nigricornis. The sequence continues at coordinate 38,283 of OZ012663.1, forward strand.
GTTGAAACCCAACAAAGTAAAAACAGGACAAGTTAGAGTAAAAGAAAGGAAAACCTCAAGACCAAACAAATCATGAGTAGGTTAAGAAAAATCTTAAAAAACATCTTAAAAAACATCTTCAATAATAATATAATAAATCTTGAACCAAAATACAAAATAAGATAGAAGAACCTCAAAACATCTAAAAAAGGGAAAAAGGGTAAAGCCTTCAAATCAAATAAGGACAGACTAATCTTAATAGGAAAACAAAGCAGAAATAACAGTCACGGAATACACGTAATCAAAACATATATGAAATCAAATCACAATATTAGGAAATCCAGAAATAGTTCAGAGCCACTGAGGATGGAACAGCAGACAAACCTCACAACATAAAGCTCTTTAGGCAAATTCGGTAAAATTTCGCAACAAAGGAAAATGAGAGGAAAAAGTAGACAACCCTCACAACATAAAGCTTTTAATTTCGAAATTAGTTAAGAGGGAGACAGTAGGACAAAACTACAAAAAAGAAACGAACAAACATACAAAATCAAAACGTGGCAGGTGTCAAAACCAAAAGCAGCGGGAAACCAAATTAATTGAATTGTGAAGGGAAAATTTGCAGAAAAGAAGAGATTAAGTAAGTATAATAGAATAAAAATATGACAGGAACGATTAAAACAACTAACTTAACCATATAAAGAGAAAAGCGGAACAACGGAGCGAGAAAATGGACAAGAATCATAGAAGGAAGGAACAACGAGAATCATCGGGAGAAGAGGAAGAACCAATAGGATGGAGACCCGAGGGATCCATGTCGGAATGTCTTCAAAGTCCCCCACAAGTAGGCTTCGGAAATAAAACTAATCGGAAGAAAATTAAATCGCAAATGTCACCAGGGGTGGCCAAGATTTCTTAACTCCCAACAGGTACACGAGATGTGGACAGGCGTCCATGAAATCATTCAACCAGAACAACGAACACCTCAGGAAACAAGGCGGGAAGAGGACGAAATACAACTAAAAGAAGGACAAAAACCAAACGGAGGGACCCGAGAGACACAGGAAATAGAAGTGACAGAAAAGAAGAAAAAGAAGAGGAAGCGAAGGAACCTGGAAGAAGAAGGAAGAGAAGAATGGGTAGGCAGGGAGGGATACTCCGAATATCCATGGACTACTGATAGCCTCTCACCAGTGAGAAAAGAAACACAATCAATACAAATCTCTAAAACTAAAATTCCCCTAGGAGAGGCCAACATCGGCCAAAACTTTTCAAGAAGCGTATGAGATATGGGTGGGCTGGCATGACAAGATACAGCCGGCACAGCGAGTAAGAGAAGAAGAAGGGAGCAGTGAAGGAGATGATTCAGAAGAAGATGAAATAGAAGAAGAAGAAGAACAAAACAAGACAGTGAGTAACATCCATAAATAATCGCGAACCAAAATAAAAGACAGAGACAAATCCTTATTCTAAAATTAAAACCTTACCATTAATAATCGCCAACGCCAACAACAAACAGCAAGAACACAACGTCATACATCTTGGTAATGGGAAATTAGTCTTGAAGGGCGACAACGAACCTAAAAGAGAAATAAAAGAACATTATACAAAGATGAACATATACGAATATACGTAGATATGGATGCATAGGTATACATATGTACGTGTATCTATATGTAGACACAGGGATATGCAACAACAAACTTAAAATCTTTGAACTTAATCTTAAATCTGAAAAGGTAATATATTAAGGAAACATATATTACAATGAACAAATATATTATTATATTAAATACTCATGACCAAACTGGTCATGGAATAAAATTTCATATCACATTATCAAAACAATGTCAATAACCAAATTCAACAGTGACCACAAAACATTAATATCAAACTCATTGATGTCCGGTAACACCAATATCGCATAAGTAATGACTAGAGTCACCTATGGTTACAAACAATATCAAATCATGTAAGAGCACGCAACAACGGGGGCATGGGGATGCAGGGAAACTATTCCAGGTATCTTCATGCAGTCATTGCAGACGGAGTTCCTTGCATGATTCACAAAACAGATTAGATAGTCATCTCAGAATTAAATAATAAACAAACACTCAGAAATCACAATCAAAACTAAATTTAAACCTGCTGATGAGTCCCTATGGTAAGGGATGAAATCTAGATACAGGATACCAGTGAGCCCCCTATACAACCCAGACAGTTCATACTTCTAGGCATTCCAACCCAAAAGGGACTTTGTGCATCACAAGAAACACAAATATGAACAGATCAACTTTAAAGTAGAATACACAGAAATAGGCACCTGAGCTCTCAAGCTCTGGAAGAAACAATCTAATGGCAAGCTACACGCTGAGAGCCACCCATGAGGATCACACGCATAACTGGAAACCCCCCTCTTCTTTCTTTTTTATAAAAGGAAAGGGAAAGGACAGTTATATGAAAATAAATAAATAGAATCAATAAAACATAACACAAAAACATATGAACAAACTAATGCACTCACGATAGGGAAACTAAATTATCGGGGAACCATATTACTAAGAAAAAACCACAATATCACTCATCTTCAAATAAATAATAGAGATTGTCAAGGTAAGAAAACAATAACAATATACACAAACAGGTAACACATCAGTCTCTGACTTTACACGATATTTCAGAAATAAGTATACAATACAACCTAAAGGACACTAGAGTCTTACCTTATATAAAATTGGAAAATAAAATAAACAAGAGTTAGCAAACTAGAAATATAAAAGGGAAAAACAACAACAGCCTGACAGCCACAATATGTCACTTCATATCCAGCCATCAAATAACGAACAGCGGCGGATGCGCGAGAGTCACGGAACAACCGTCACGGACACTAAACCAGAGCACAGAATGTCCCAACGCAGCGACAAAATGAAAACCCAATGACAAAAATGAATAAATAAAATAAAAGAGAAAACACTCCAATTAAACAGGGATCAAGGAGAGAAAAGATGGCATCAGGAGGACATCAAACAATTGTTATATATATACAAAAAAGAAATTATGAATTCAAATCAGAACAAAAAATCCCCTTAGGAAACAAAACGAGTAGTCAAATATTAATATAGAAGCTAAAGTTAAAATCAAAGTAAAATCAGTCACAAATAAAATATTGAAACCTACCAAAATAACTTCTGAGATGTAATTATTACAATTACTAAATTATTACAATATTAAGGCCATAAAGTAGCCACAATCTAATACGCAGATAGCTGCAGGACCACTCACCAAACTCATAGATGGCTTCAGTGAGAATGGGTAGCGAATAATTCACTACTTTCTTGGTTGCTGGACGAGTGAGATGAGAGACCCTGCAGAACACAAAAAACAATATCAAAAAATCCTTTGACAAATAGATACAAGATAGCAATTGTACTCAACCTAGCACTAGGCGAAGGATTGAGACCACAAAAATAAAGGAACCGGGAAGAAGCAGGAAAACAGGACGAAGAGCAAAGGGTGAGTACTAAGAACAAATGATCTAATAATAATAACAAAAGTAAAAACGGAGAGTGTGTGACAATTGAATGGCCAATCACAGCCTAAAATAGATATAAAACCCTACCAATGGCAACAAGTGGTAGCAATAATAGCACATCATCTTTAGAAGGAAAGGAAGAATAAGGTCGGACGGGCCAAATGCACCCACAAAAGTAGAATTCAGAATTGTAATCATATTGAAAATGGGGAAGAATATTCAACATTGAAAATAATAGTATTAAATACTGATCAAAAATAAATAACACTCTCGTCATAGTTATGAACAAAATGAGGACACGTAGCAACGGAGGCATGAGGATGCAGGGAAATTATTCCGGTATCAGCATGCAATCGTTGCAGACGGGGTACCTCAAAATTTAAAGTCTTTAGAAACAATATTAGATAGTCACTTCACAACTAAAATCACTAAGCAAATGCTTAAAAAACCAAAAATTAAAAATTGATCTTAAACCTGCTGATGAGTCCCTATGGTTAGGGACGAAATCTAGATACAGGATACCAGTGAGCACTCTCTATACAATCCAGACAGTTCACACTTTCAAGGCATTCCAACCCAAAACGGGACCTCTAATGCATCATGAGTAATATTAAAATGATGAACTGATCAACATCAAAGTAGGTTATATATAAATAGGCACCTGAGCTTTCAAGCTTCGAAAGAAACAAATGGCAAGCCACACGCTGAAAACCATTCATGAGGATTAAAGCCACAACTAGAAACCCATCCGAGAGGAGGGAAGAACAGTTGTATGAAAATTAAAGAAATTGGAATTAAGTTCTGAATCAAATTCAGGAAATTAAATAATGTAAATAAATAAACAAGATATACTGTCGCACTTGTGGGAGAACTATATAACATTATCATATTCACTTTATAAATAAATAATCAAGACCGACACGACAGAAAAGACACAGGACATACAGAAAGTATTAGCCCATGGTACTACCCAAAAATAAGTAGATTAAATTAGTCTGAAATACCTGGCATACATAGAGGCCTTCCATCGGGAAAGTCACCTAACACAGCTTCAATTACGTCGAGAAGATCGTCCTACAAGAAGAAAACAAACAAGTATTAGAACTATAAAATCATAACTCAATTAGCAAAAGGGCCATGTCACTTCAGGAGCGAAACATTAGGTAGGACTGGGGAAACACAACAATAACTGAATAAGGGAAAGTGACCAAGAAAATAGAAGCAGAAAGCAAAGAATTGACAAATGCCAATATGACATCCCGTGTCAAAAAACTAGTAATCAGACAGCAGCAGAAACATGGTAACATGGAACAACCGTCACGCATACTAAACCCGAGCACAGAATAGCCCAACACAGCGACGAAATGAAAACCCAACTTACGGGGGAAAACAAATGAAAATAAAATGGCAAAGACAACGTCTGCCAATCAAACAGGAATCAAGGAGAGAACGAATGGCATTAGGAGGACATTAAATATTAATAAACAAAGAGATGACAGTAAAATGGAAATATATAAATTAAAGTCAATCGTCACTTGGAACTCTTCTCAAACAATTAGAGAGCCCACAAAACATTAACGTAATGTAACGTAGCCTTAAATAATTTCCAGACAAAATTTAAAATAGCTAAAGATACTCCCTAATTAATTTCGAGATGGTGGTCTAAAGATGTCCACATATTAGCACGCAGGTAGCTGGAGGCCCACTCATCGAACTCACAGATGGCAACAGTGAGAATGGGTAGCGAGTATTCACTACTTCCTCGGTTGTTGGACGAATGAGATGTGAGGCCCTCTAGAACACAAAATTAAAATTAAAACCCTTTGACAGATAGGCACAAGTAAGCAAATGTACTCGGCTTAGCACTAGGCTAAGAGATGAGCCCCCAAAAATAAAACTCCTCAGCGAAGGACAAGATCAACCCACTATTCGCATGGAACTGCCATGCAACTATACATTGCAAAGACTGCAACAAAGTTTTCAACACCTTCACAGAAGGATCGCTACCCTTAGCAAGCCTACTAGATACAGAAAATATGGAAGACAGGGACAACAACCTAGGAATACATTTCAACAACACAAACCACACCATAGACGGAACAAAATTAGAAATAAAGAGGACACGGTTTGGTCACTCAGCCCCATACTTAGGGAAAATTAGAGCTATAAGATTAGCAGCCCAACTACCAGGGAAAGAAATTATATCAAAAGAGACAGGCTTCGTTCCGTATCAAATCAAAAACAGCTTAAAATCAATCTACACAAAACTCCTTGCAGCAGAAAAATCGCCACAACAAAAGAAAGGAAGGGAACAAGAACAAAAAGAAAAGAAGATAACACCACCAACAACGAACATAACCACCCAAGAGAAAACACCACCAATATCGAAACCAACCATTTAATAATAATAATAAAAGTAGGCAAAATTTGCAAACCAAAGTAAAAATAGGTCAGTATCAGGGAAAGTAGGTCAAACCCCTCAAACTAAAATTAGGATATATCAGGCTTCAAAATAAGGGAAATAATAACAAAGATGGGCAAAAGGTTGAAACCCAACAAAGTAAAAACAGGACAAGTTAGAGTAAAAGAAAGGAAAACCTCAAGACCAAACAAATCATGAGTAGGTTAAGAAAAATCTTAAAAAACATCTTAAAAAACATCTTCAATAATAATATAATAAATCTTGAACCAAAATACAAAATAAGATAGAAGAACCTCAAAACATCTAAAAAAGGGAAAAAGGGTAAAGCCTTCAAATCAAATAAGGACAGACTAATCTTAATAGGAAAACAAAGCAGAAATAACAGTCACGGAATACACGTAATCAAAACATATATGAAATCAAATCACAATATTAGGAAATCCAGAAATAGTTCAGAGCCACTGAGGATGGAACAGCAGACAAACCTCACAACATAAAGCTCTTTAGGCAAATTCGGTAAAATTTCGCAACAAAGGAAAATGAGAGGAAAAAGTAGACAACCCTCACAACATAAAGCTTTTAATTTCGAAATTAGTTAAGAGGGAGACAGTAGGACAAAACTACAAAAAAGAAACGAACAAACATACAAAATCAAAACGTGGCAGGTGTCAAAACCAAAAGCAGCGGGAAACCAAATTAATTGAATTGTGAAGGGAAAATTTGCAGAAAAGAAGAGATTAAGTAAGTATAATAGAATAAAAATATGACAGGAACGATTAAAACAACTAACTTAACCATATAAAGAGAAAAGCGGAACAACGGAGCGAGAAAATGGACAAGAATCATAGAAGGAAGGAACAACGAGAATCATCGGGAGAAGAGGAAGAACCAATAGGATGGAGACCCGAGGGATCCATGTCGGAATGTCTTCAAAGTCCCCCACAAGTAGGCTTCGGAAATAAAACTAATCGGAAGAAAATTAAATCGCAAATGTCACCAGGGGTGGCCAAGATTTCTTAACTCCCAACAGGTACACGAGATGTGGACAGGCGTCCATGAAATCATTCAACCAGAACAACGAACACCTCAGGAAACAAGGCGGGAAGAGGACGAAATACAACTAAAAGAAGGACAAAAACCAAACGGAGGGACCCGAGAGACACAGGAAATAGAAGTGACAGAAAAGAAGAAAAAGAAGAGGAAGCGAAGGAACCTGGAAGAAGAAGGAAGAGAAGAATGGGTAGGCAGGGAGGGATACTCCGAATATCCATGGACTACTGATAGCCTCTCACCAGTGAGAAAAGAAACACAATCAATACAAATCTCTAAAACTAAAATTCCCCTAGGAGAGGCCAACATCGGCCAAAACTTTTCAAGAAGCGTATGAGATATGGGTGGGCTGGCATGACAAGATACAGCCGGCACAGCGAGTAAGAGAAGAAGAAGGGAGCAGTGAAGGAGATGATTCAGAAGAAGATGAAATAGAAGAAGAAGAAGAACAAAACAAGACAGTGAGTAACATCCATAAATAATCGCGAACCAAAATAAAAGACAGAGACAAATCCTTATTCTAAAATTAAAACCTTACCATTAATAATCGCCAACGCCAACAACAAACAGCAAGAACACAACGTCATACATCTTGGTAATGGGAAATTAGTCTTGAAGGGCGACAACGAACCTAAAAGAGAAATAAAAGAACATTATACAAAGATGAACATATACGAATATACGTAGATATGGATGCATAGGTATACATATGTACGTGTATCTATATGTAGACACAGGGATATGCAACAACAAACTTAAAATCTTTGAACTTAATCTTAAATCTGAAAAGGTAATATATTAAGGAAACATATATTACAATGAACAAATATATTATTATATTAAATACTCATGACCAAACTGGTCATGGAATAAAATTTCATATCACATTATCAAAACAATGTCAATAACCAAATTCAACAGTGACCACAAAACATTAATATCAAACTCATTGATGTCCGGTAACACCAATATCGCATAAGTAATGACTAGAGTCACCTATGGTTACAAACAATATCAAATCATGTAAGAGCACGCAACAACGGGGGCATGGGGATGCAGGGAAACTATTCCAGGTATCTTCATGCAGTCATTGCAGACGGAGTTCCTTGCATGATTCACAAAACAGATTAGATAGTCATCTCAGAATTAAATAATAAACAAACACTCAGAAATCACAATCAAAACTAAATTTAAACCTGCTGATGAGTCCCTATGGTAAGGGATGAAATCTAGATACAGGATACCAGTGAGCCCCCTATACAACCCAGACAGTTCATACTTCTAGGCATTCCAACCCAAAAGGGACTTTGTGCATCACAAGAAACACAAATATGAACAGATCAACTTTAAAGTAGAATACACAGAAATAGGCACCTGAGCTCTCAAGCTCTGGAAGAAACAATCTAATGGCAAGCTACACGCTGAGAGCCACCCATGAGGATCACACGCATAACTGGAAACCCCCCTCTTCTTTCTTTTTTATAAAAGGAAAGGGAAAGGACAGTTATATGAAAATAAATAAATAGAATCAATAAAACATAACACAAAAACATATGAACAAACTAATGCACTCACGATAGGGAAACTAAATTATCGGGGAACCATATTACTAAGAAAAAACCACAATATCACTCATCTTCAAATAAATAATAGAGATTGTCAAGGTAAGAAAACAATAACAATATACACAAACAGGTAACACATCAGTCTCTGACTTTACACGATATTTCAGAAATAAGTATACAATACAACCTAAAGGACACTAGAGTCTTACCTTATATAAAATTGGAAAATAAAATAAACAAGAGTTAGCAAACTAGAAATATAAAAGGGAAAAACAACAACAGCCTGACAGCCACAATATGTCACTTCATATCCAGCCATCAAATAACGAACAGCGGCGGATGCGCGAGAGTCACGGAACAACCGTCACGGACACTAAACCAGAGCACAGAATGTCCCAACGCAGCGACAAAATGAAAACCCAATGACAAAAATGAATAAATAAAATAAAAGAGAAAACACTCCAATTAAACAGGGATCAAGGAGAGAAAAGATGGCATCAGGAGGACATCAAACAATTGTTATATATATACAAAAAAGAAATTATGAATTCAAATCAGAACAAAAAATCCCCTTAGGAAACAAAACGAGTAGTCAAATATTAATATAGAAGCTAAAGTTAAAATCAAAGTAAAATCAGTCACAAATAAAATATTGAAACCTACCAAAATAACTTCTGAGATGTAATTATTACAATTACTAAATTATTACAATATTAAGGCCATAAAGTAGCCACAATCTAATACGCAGATAGCTGCAGGACCACTCACCAAACTCATAGATGGCTTCAGTGAGAATGGGTAGCGAATAATTCACTACTTTCTTGGTTGCTGGACGAGTGAGATGAGAGACCCTGCAGAACACAAAAAACAATATCAAAAAATCCTTTGACAAATAGATACAAGATAGCAATTGTACTCAACCTAGCACTAGGCGAAGGATTGAGACCACAAAAATAATAAATTGAGCCCCCTATACAACCCAGACAGTTCATACTTCTAGGCATTCCAACCCAAAAGGGACTTTGTGCATCACAAGAAACACAAATATGAACAGATCAACTTTAAAGTAGAATACACAGAAATAGGCACCTGAGCTCTCAAGCTCTGGAAGAAACAATCTAATGGCAAGCTACACGCTGAGAGCCACCCATGAGGATCACACGCATAACTGGAAACCCCCCTCTTCTTTCTTTTTTATAAAAGGAAAGGGAAAGGACAGTTATATGAAAATAAATAAATAGAATCAATAAAACATAACACAAAAACATATGAACAAACTAATGCACTCACGATAGGGAAACTAAATTATCGGGGAACCATATTACTAAGAAAAAACCACAATATCACTCATCTTCAAATAAATAATAGAGATTGTCAAGGTAAGAAAACAATAACAATATACACAAACAGGTAACACATCAGTCTCTGACTTTACACGATATTTCAGAAATAAGTATACAATACAACCTAAAGGACACTAGAGTCTTACCTTATATAAAATTGGAAAATAAAATAAACAAGAGTTAGCAAACTAGAAATATAAAAGGGAAAAACAACAACAGCCTGACAGCCACAATATGTCACTTCATATCCAGCCATCAAATAACGAACAGCGGCGGATGCGCGAGAGTCACGGAACAACCGTCACGGACACTAAACCAGAGCACAGAATGTCCCAACGCAGCGACAAAATGAAAACCCAATGACAAAAATGAATAAATAAAATAAAAGAGAAAACACTCCAATTAAACAGGGATCAAGGAGAGAAAAGATGGCATCAGGAGGACATCAAACAATTGTTATATATATACAAAAAAGAAATTATGAATTCAAATCAGAACAAAAAATCCCCTTAGGAAACAAAACGAGTAGTCAAATATTAATATAGAAGCTAAAGTTAAAATCAAAGTAAAATCAGTCACAAATAAAATATTGAAACCTACCAAAATAACTTCTGAGATGTAATTATTACAATTACTAAATTATTACAATATTAAGGCCATAAAGTAGCCACAATCTAATACGCAGATAGCTGCAGGACCACTCACCAAACTCATAGATGGCTTCAGTGAGAATGGGTAGCGAATAATTCACTACTTTCTTGGTTGCTGGACGAGTGAGATGAGAGGCCCTGCAGAACAAAAAACAAAATCAAAAAAAAAAATCCTTTGACAAATAGATACAAGATAGCAATTGTACTCAACCTAGCACTAGGCGAAGGATTGAGACCACAAAAATAATAAATTGAGCCCCCTATACAACCCAGACAGTTCATACTTCTAGGCATTCCAACCCAAAAGGGACTTTGTGCATCACAAGAAACACAAATATGAACAGATCAACTTTAAAGTAGAATACACAGAAATAGGCACCTGAGCTCTCAAGCTCTGGAAGAAACAATCTAATGGCAAGCTACACGCTGAGAGCCACCCATGAGGATCACACGCATAACTGGAAACCCCCCTCTTCTTTCTTTTTTATAAAAGGAAAGGGAAAGGACAGTTATATGAAAATAAATAAATAGAATCAATAAAACATAACACAAAAACATATGAACAAACTAATGCACTCACGATAGGGAAACTAAATTATCGGGGAACCATATTACTAAGAAAAAACCACAATATCACTCATCTTCAAATAAATAATAGAGATTGTCAAGGTAAGAAAACAATAACAATATACACAAACAGGTAACACATCAGTCTCTGACTTTACACGATATTTCAGAAATAAGTATACAATACAACCTAAAGGACACTAGAGTCTTACCTTATATAAAATTGGAAAATAAAATAAACAAGAGTTAGCAAACTAGAAATATAAAAGGGAAAAACAACAACAGCCTGACAGCCACAATATGTCACTTCATATCCAGCCATCAAATAACGAACAGCGGCGGATGCGCGAGAGTCACGGAACAACCGTCACGGACACTAAACCAGAGCACAGAATGTCCCAACGCAGCGACAAAATGAAAACCCAATGACAAAAATGAATAAATAAAATAAAAGAGAAAACACTCCAATTAAACAGGGATCAAGGAGAGAAAAGATGGCATCAGGAGGACATCAAACAATTGTTATATATATACAAAAAAGAAATTATGAATTCAAATCAGAACAAAAAATCCCCTTAGGAAACAAAACGAGTAGTCAAATATTAATATAGAAGCTAAAGTTAAAATCAAAGTAAAATCAGTCACAAATAAAATATTGAAACCTACCAAAATAACTTCTGAGATGTAATTATTACAATTACTAAATTATTACAATATTAAGGCCATAAAGTAGCCACAATCTAATACGCAGATAGCTGCAGGACCACTCACCAAACTCATAGATGGCTTCAGTGAGAATGGGTAGCGAATAATTCACTACTTTCTTGGTTGCTGGACGAGTGAGATGAGAGGCCCTGCAGAACAAAAAACAAAATCAAAAAAAAAAATCCTTTGACAAATAGATACAAGATAGCAATTGTACTCAACCTAGCACTAGGCGAAGGATTGAGACCACAAAAATAATAAATTGAGCCCCCTATACAACCCAGACAGTTCATACTTCTAGGCATTCCAACCCAAAAGGGACTTTGTGCATCACAAGAAACACAAATATGAACAGATCAACTTTAAAGTAGAATACACAGAAATAGGCACCTGAGCTCTCAAGCTCTGGAAGAAACAATCTAATGGCAAGCTACACGCTGAGAGCCACCCATGAGGATCACACGCATAACTGGAAACCCCCCTCTTCTTTCTTTTTTATAAAAGGAAAGGGAAAGGACAGTTATATGAAAATAAATAAATAGAATCAATAAAACATAACACAAAAACATATGAACAAACTAATGCACTCACGATAGGGAAACTAAATTATCGGGGAACCATATTACTAAGAAAAAACCACAATATCACTCATCTTCAAATAAATAATAGAGATTGTCAAGGTAAGAAAACAATAACAATATACACAAACAGGTAACACATCAGTCTCTGACTTTACACGATATTTCAGAAATAAGTATACAATACAACCTAAAGGACACTAGAGTCTTACCTTATATAAAATTGGAAAATAAAATAAACAAGAGTTAGCAAACTAGAAATATAAAAGGGAAAAACAACAACAGCCTGACAGCCACAATATGTCACTTCATATCCAGCCATCAAATAACGAACAGCGGCGGATGCGCGAGAGTCACGGAACAACCGTCACGGACACTAAACCAGAGCACAGAATGTCCCAACGCAGCGACAAAATGAAAACCCAATGACAAAAATGAATAAATAAAATAAAAGAGAAAACACTCCAATTAAACAGGGATCAAGGAGAGAAAAGATGGCATCAGGAGGACATCAAACAATTGTTATATATATACAAAAAAGAAATTATGAATTCAAATCAGAACAAAAAATCCCCTTAGGAAACAAAACGAGTAGTCAAATATTAATATAGAAGCTAAAGTTAAAATCAAAGTAAAATCAGTCACAAATAAAATATTGAAACCTACCAAAATAACTTCTGAGATGTAATTATTACAATTACTAAATTATTACAATATTAAGGCCATAAAGTAGCCACAATCTAATACGCAGATAGCTGCAGGACCACTCACCAAACTCATAGATGGCTTCAGTGAGAATGGGTAGCGAATAATTCACTACTTTCTTGGTTGCTGGACGAGTGAGATGAGAGACCCTGCAGAACACAAAAAACAATATCAAAAAATCCTTTGACAAATAGATACAAGATAGCAATTGTACTCAACCTAGCACTAGGCGAAGGATTGAGACCACAAAAATAAAGGAACCGGGAAGAAGCAGGAAAACAGGACGAAGAGCAAAGGGTGAGTACTAAGAACAAATGATCTAATAATAATAACAAAAGTAAAAACGGAGAGTGTGTGACAATTGAATGGCCAATCACAGCCTAAAATAGATATAAAACCCTACCAATGGCAACAAGTGGTAGCAATAATAGCACATCATCTTTAGAAGGAAAGGAAGAATAAGGTCGGACGGGCCAAATGCACCCACAAAAGTAGAATTCAGAATTGTAATCATATTGAAAATGGGGAAGAATATTCTACATTGAAAATAATAGTATTAAATATTGATCAAAAATAAATAACACTCTCGTCATAGTTATGAACAAAATGAGGACACGTAGCAACGGAGGCATGAGGATGCAGGGAAATTATTCCGGTATCAGCATGCAATCGTTGCAGACGGGGTACCTCAAAATTTAAAGTCTTTAGAAACAATATTAGATAGTCACTTCACAACTAAAATCACTAAGCAAATGCTTAAAAAACCAAAAATTAAAAATTGATCTTAAACCTGCTGATGAGTCCCTATGGTTAGGGACGAAATCTAGATACAGGATACCAGTGAGCACTCTCTATACAATCCAGACAGTTCACACTTTCAAGGCATTCCAACCCAAAACGGGACCTCTAATGCATCATGAGTAATATTAAAATGATGAACTGATAAACATTAAAGTAGGCTATATATAAATAGGCACCTGAGCTTTCAAGCTCCGAAAGAAACAAATGGCAAGCCATACGCTGAAAACCATTCATGAGGATTAAAGCCACAACCAGAAACCCATCCGAGAGGAGGGAAGAACAGTTGTATGAAAATTAAAGAAATTGGAATTAAGTTCTGAATCAAATTCAGGAAATTAAATAATGTAAATAAATGAAAATAAAATGGCAAAGACAACGTATGCCAATCAAACAGGAATCAAGGAGAGAACGAATGGCATTAGGAGGACATTAAATATTAATAAACAAAGAGATGACAGTAAAATGGAAATATATAAACTAAAGTCAATCGTCACTTGGAACTCTTCTCAAACAATTAGGGAGCCCACAAAACATTAACGTAATGTAACGTAGCCTTAAATAATTTCCAGACAAAATTTAAAATAGCTAAAGATACTCCCTAATTAATTTAGAGATGGTGGTCTAAAGATGTCCACATATTAGCACGCAGGTAGCTGGAGGCCCACTCATCGAACTCACAGATGGCAACAGTGAGAATGGGTAGCGAGTATTCACTACTTCCTCGGTTGTTGGACGAATGAGATGTGAGGCCCTCTAGAACACAAAATTAAAATTAAAACCCTTTGACAGATAGGCACAAGTAAGCAAATGTACTCGGCTTAGCACTAGGCTAAGAGATGAGCCCCCAAAAATAAAACTCCTCAGCGAAGGACAAGATCAACCCACTATTCGCATGGAACTGCCATGCAACTATACATTGCAAAGACTGCAACAAAGTTTTCAACACCTTCACAGAAGGATCGCTACCCTTAGCAAGCCTACTAGATACAGAAAATATGGAAGACAGGGACAACAACCTAGGAATACATTTCAACAACACAAACCACACCATAGACGGAACAAAATTAGAAATAAAGAGGACACGGTTTGGTCACTCAGCCCCATACTTAGGGAAAATTAGAGCTATAAGATTAGCAGCCCAACTACCAGGGAAAGAAATTATATCAAAAGAGACAGGCTTCGTTCCGTATCAAATCAAAAACAGCTTAAAATCAATCTACACAAAACTCCTTGCAGCAGAAAAATCGCCACAACAAAAGAAAGGAAGGGAACAAGAACAAAAAGAAAAGAAGATAACACCACCAACAACGAACATAACCACCCAAGAGAAAACACCACCAATATCGAAACCAACCATTTAATAATAATAATAAAAGTAGGCAAAATTTGCAAACCAAAGTAAAAATAGGTCAGTATCAGGGAAAGTAGGTCAAACCCCTCAAACTAAAATTAGGATATATCAGGCTTCAAAATAAGGGAAATAATAACAAAGATGGGCAA
The DNA here is from genome assembly GCA_963942545.1 of Oxycera nigricornis. Classification (NCBI taxonomy): domain Eukaryota; kingdom Metazoa; phylum Arthropoda; class Insecta; order Diptera; family Stratiomyidae; genus Oxycera; species Oxycera nigricornis. The sequence continues at coordinate 53,680 of OZ012663.1, forward strand.
AAGGTTGAAACCCAACAAAGTAAAAACAGGACAAGTTAGAGTAAAAGAAAGGAAAACCTCAAGACCAAACAAATCATGAGTAGGTTAAGAAAAATCTTAAAAAACATCTTAAAAAACATCTTCAATAATAATATAATAAATCTTGAACCAAAATACAAAATAAGATAGAAGAACCTCAAAACATCTAAAAAAGGGAAAAAGGGTAAAGCCTTCAAATCAAATAAGGACAGACTAATCTTAATAGGAAAACAAAGCAGAAATAACAGTCACGGAATACACGTAATCAAAACATATATGAAATCAAATCACAATATTAGGAAATCCAGAAATAGTTCAGAGCCACTGAGGATGGAACAGCAGACAAACCTCACAACATAAAGCTCTTTAGGCAAATTCGGTAAAATTTCGCAACAAAGGAAAATGAGAGGAAAAAGTAGACAACCCTCACAACATAAAGCTTTTAATTTCGAAATTAGTTAAGAGGGAGACAGTAGGACAAAACTACAAAAAAGAAACGAACAAACATACAAAATCAAAACGTGGCAGGTGTCAAAACCAAAAGCAGCGGGAAACCAAATTAATTGAATTGTGAAGGGAAAATTTGCAGAAAAGAAGAGATTAAGTAAGTATAATAGAATAAAAATATGACAGGAACGATTAAAACAACTAACTTAACCATATAAAGAGAAAAGCGGAACAACGGAGCGAGAAAATGGACAAGAATCATAGAAGGAAGGAACAACGAGAATCATCGGGAGAAGAGGAAGAACCAATAGGATGGAGACCCGAGGGATCCATGTCGGAATGTCTTCAAAGTCCCCCACAAGTAGGCTTCGGAAATAAAACTAATCGGAAGAAAATTAAATCGCAAATGTCACCAGGGGTGGCCAAGATTTCTTAACTCCCAACAGGTACACGAGATGTGGACAGGCGTCCATGAAATCATTCAACCAGAACAACGAACACCTCAGGAAACAAGGCGGGAAGAGGACGAAATACAACTAAAAGAAGGACAAAAACCAAACGGAGGGACCCGAGAGACACAGGAAATAGAAGTGACAGAAAAGAAGAAAAAGAAGAGGAAGCGAAGGAACCTGGAAGAAGAAGGAAGAGAAGAATGGGTAGGCAGGGAGGGATACTCCGAATATCCATGGACTACTGATAGCCTCTCACCAGTGAGAAAAGAAACACAATCAATACAAATCTCTAAAACTAAAATTCCCCTAGGAGAGGCCAACATCGGCCAAAACTTTTCAAGAAGCGTATGAGATATGGGTGGGCTGGCATGACAAGATACAGCCGGCACAGCGAGTAAGAGAAGAAGAAGGGAGCAGTGAAGGAGATGATTCAGAAGAAGATGAAATAGAAGAAGAAGAAGAACAAAACAAGACAGTGAGTAACATCCATAAATAATCGCGAACCAAAATAAAAGACAGAGACAAATCCTTATTCTAAAATTAAAACCTTACCATTAATAATCGCCAACGCCAACAACAAACAGCAAGAACACAACGTCATACATCTTGGTAATGGGAAATTAGTCTTGAAGGGCGACAACGAACCTAAAAGAGAAATAAAAGAACATTATACAAAGATGAACATATACGAATATACGTAGATATGGATGCATAGGTATACATATGTACGTGTATCTATATGTAGACACAGGGATATGCAACAACAAACTTAAAATCTTTGAACTTAATCTTAAATCTGAAAAGGTAATATATTAAGGAAACATATATTACAATGAACAAATATATTATTATATTAAATACTCATGACCAAACTGGTCATGGAATAAAATTTCATATCACATTATCAAAACAATGTCAATAACCAAATTCAACAGTGACCACAAAACATTAATATCAAACTCATTGATGTCCGGTAACACCAATATCGCATAAGTAATGACTAGAGTCACCTATGGTTACAAACAATATCAAATCATGTAAGAGCACGCAACAACGGGGGCATGGGGATGCAGGGAAACTATTCCAGGTATCTTCATGCAGTCATTGCAGACGGAGTTCCTTGCATGATTCACAAAACAGATTAGATAGTCATCTCAGAATTAAATAATAAACAAACACTCAGAAATCACAATCAAAACTAAATTTAAACCTGCTGATGAGTCCCTATGGTAAGGGATGAAATCTAGATACAGGATACCAGTGAGCCCCCTATACAACCCAGACAGTTCATACTTCTAGGCATTCCAACCCAAAAGGGACTTTGTGCATCACAAGAAACACAAATATGAACAGATCAACTTTAAAGTAGAATACACAGAAATAGGCACCTGAGCTCTCAAGCTCTGGAAGAAACAATCTAATGGCAAGCTACACGCTGAGAGCCACCCATGAGGATCACACGCATAACTGGAAACCCCCCTCTTCTTTCTTTTTTATAAAAGGAAAGGGAAAGGACAGTTATATGAAAATAAATAAATAGAATCAATAAAACATAACACAAAAACATATGAACAAACTAATGCACTCACGATAGGGAAACTAAATTATCGGGGAACCATATTACTAAGAAAAAACCACAATATCACTCATCTTCAAATAAATAATAGAGATTGTCAAGGTAAGAAAACAATAACAATATACACAAACAGGTAACACATCAGTCTCTGACTTTACACGATATTTCAGAAATAAGTATACAATACAACCTAAAGGACACTAGAGTCTTACCTTATATAAAATTGGAAAATAAAATAAACAAGAGTTAGCAAACTAGAAATATAAAAGGGAAAAACAACAACAGCCTGACAGCCACAATATGTCACTTCATATCCAGCCATCAAATAACGAACAGCGGCGGATGCGCGAGAGTCACGGAACAACCGTCACGGACACTAAACCAGAGCACAGAATGTCCCAACGCAGCGACAAAATGAAAACCCAATGACAAAAATGAATAAATAAAATAAAAGAGAAAACACTCCAATTAAACAGGGATCAAGGAGAGAAAAGATGGCATCAGGAGGACATCAAACAATTGTTATATATATACAAAAAAGAAATTATGAATTCAAATCAGAACAAAAAATCCCCTTAGGAAACAAAACGAGTAGTCAAATATTAATATAGAAGCTAAAGTTAAAATCAAAGTAAAATCAGTCACAAATAAAATATTGAAACCTACCAAAATAACTTCTGAGATGTAATTATTACAATTACTAAATTATTACAATATTAAGGCCATAAAGTAGCCACAATCTAATACGCAGATAGCTGCAGGACCACTCACCAAACTCATAGATGGCTTCAGTGAGAATGGGTAGCGAATAATTCACTACTTTCTTGGTTGCTGGACGAGTGAGATGAGAGACCCTGCAGAACACAAAAAACAATATCAAAAAATCCTTTGACAAATAGATACAAGATAGCAATTGTACTCAACCTAGCACTAGGCGAAGGATTGAGACCACAAAAATAAAGGAACCGGGAAGAAGCAGGAAAACAGGACGAAGAGCAAAGGGTGAGTACTAAGAACAAATGATCTAATAATAATAACAAAAGTAAAAACGGAGAGTGTGTGACAATTGAATGGCCAATCACAGCCTAAAATAGATATAAAACCCTACCAATGGCAACAAGTGGTAGCAATAATAGCACATCATCTTTAGAAGGAAAGGAAGAATAAGGTCGGACGGGCCAAATGCACCCACAAAAGTAGAATTCAGAATTGTAATCATATTGAAAATGGGGAAGAATATTCTACATTGAAAATAATAGTATTAAATATTGATCAAAAATAAATAACACTCTCGTCATAGTTATGAACAAAATGAGGACACGTAGCAACGGAGGCATGAGGATGCAGGGAAATTATTCCGGTATCAGCATGCAATCGTTGCAGACGGGGTACCTCAAAATTTAAAGTCTTTAGAAACAATATTAGATAGTCACTTCACAACTAAAATCACTAAGCAAATGCTTAAAAAACCAAAAATTAAAAATTGATCTTAAACCTGCTGATGAGTCCCTATGGTTAGGGACGAAATCTAGATACAGGATACCAGTGAGCACTCTCTATACAATCCAGACAGTTCACACTTTCAAGGCATTCCAACCCAAAACGGGACCTCTAATGCATCATGAGTAATATTAAAATGATGAACTGATAAACATTAAAGTAGGCTATATATAAATAGGCACCTGAGCTTTCAAGCTCCGAAAGAAACAAATGGCAAGCCATACGCTGAAAACCATTCATGAGGATTAAAGCCACAACCAGAAACCCATCCGAGAGGAGGGAAGAACAGTTGTATGAAAATTAAAGAAATTGGAATTAAGTTCTGAATCAAATTCAGGAAATTAAATAATGTAAATAAATGAAAATAAAATGGCAAAGACAACGTATGCCAATCAAACAGGAATCAAGGAGAGAACGAATGGCATTAGGAGGACATTAAATATTAATAAACAAAGAGATGACAGTAAAATGGAAATATATAAACTAAAGTCAATCGTCACTTGGAACTCTTCTCAAACAATTAGGGAGCCCACAAAACATTAACGTAATGTAACGTAGCCTTAAATAATTTCCAGACAAAATTTAAAATAGCTAAAGATACTCCCTAATTAATTTAGAGATGGTGGTCTAAAGATGTCCACATATTAGCACGCAGGTAGCTGGAGGCCCACTCATCGAACTCACAGATGGCAACAGTGAGAATGGGTAGCGAGTATTCACTACTTCCTCGGTTGTTGGACGAATGAGATGTGAGGCCCTCTAGAACACAAAATTAAAATTAAAACCCTTTGACAGATAGGCACAAGTAAGCAAATGTACTCGGCTTAGCACTAGGCTAAGAGATGAGCCCCCAAAAATAATACTGATTACCACTCTACTCTTTCTCGTTGTTCTGAAGGAGGCAGGATACACTATGGAAACGCCATAGCGATATCCGAGAATTGCTCGAGATTGTCTCCCAATGGTCTGACATTGGGCTAGGAAGCTAAAGGGAAACTTTAAAGTTCAAAACAAAAAAAAAAAAAAAAAAAAAAAAAAAAAAAAAAAAAAAAAAAAAAAATAAAATCAAATTCAAGAGGAAGAGTTCAAAGTAGACAAAAACAATCAATGATATAACACGTGAATAGGAATAAAAATACACACTAAACTAAAAATCCTGCCTGATGCCAAAGTACTCAGCCTCTGATCCCACTGCACAGCGAAATAAATAAGGGAAACACCACCAACAGCAACGAACCCAATAGCAGCAAGTCAATGAGGAGGAAAAATCCTCAAAATCAACTCAGAATAGGCCAGCCTCACAAAATGAGCAAATCGAGGAAATATAGGTTGGATTCAACAAAGAAGACAAATCCCGAAATATAAACAACAAATATAATCAGCTTCAATAAAATCACGCGAGTTGAGAGCCACTGGAACGGCGAGATATGATGAAAGTATGAGTTATGACAGTTGAACTAATGATCATAGAAGTATGACATATGAGGATAGGGAAAGGGAGTAGCAGGCACACCCACAACATAAAAATTTCGAAATAAAGTAGGAGGGAGACAATAAGACTATGACAACAAACGAACAAGTACGACTATAGAATTAAACTAATGTGGCAGGTGTCATCGGTGGAACCATAAACATTCCCAAATTTGGCGGCCGAAGGAGGCTCGAGCAAAGCGGATTAAGCAGCAGACGAGATGGACACCAAGGCCAGCGATGGGAGGTACAGGAAGAGCGGCGGGGAACACAAACAGTAAAACCAAAGAAGGCGTGGGTTTATAAAAGCAGCAGGTGACAACAAAATAAAAGTTGTAAGGAAATCGGCAAAAGCAAGATGAAGTTCCGGAGGGAGGTAGACAGCAGCAAAAGGAACCGGGAAGAAGCAGGAAAACAGGACGAAGAGCAAAGGGTGAGTACTAAGAACAAATGATCTAATAATAATAACAAAAGTAAAAACGGAGAGTGTGTGACAATTGAATGGCCAATCACAGCCTAAAATAGATATAAAACCCTACCAATGGCAACAAGTGGTAGCAATAATAGCACATCATCTTTAGAAGGAAAGGAAGAATAAGGTCGGACGGGCCAAATGCACCCACAAAAGTAGAATTCAGAATTGTAATCATATTGAAAATGGGGAAGAATATTCTACATTGAAAATAATAGTATTAAATATTGATCAAAAATAAATAACACTCTCGTCATAGTTATGAACAAAATGAGGACACGTAGCAACGGAGGCATGAGGATGCAGGGAAATTATTCCGGTATCAGCATGCAATCGTTGCAGACGGGGTACCTCAAAATTTAAAGTCTTTAGAAACAATATTAGATAGTCACTTCACAACTAAAATCACTAAGCAAATGCTTAAAAAACCAAAAATTAAAAATTGATCTTAAACCTGCTGATGAGTCCCTATGGTTAGGGACGAAATCTAGATACAGGATACCAGTGAGCACTCTCTATACAATGCAGACAGTTCACACTTTCAAGGCATTCCAACCCAAAACGGGACCTCCAATGCATCATGAGTAATATTAAAATGATGAACTGATCAACATCAAAGTAGGTTATATATAAATAGGCACCTGAGCTTTCAAGCTTCGAAAGAAACAAATGGCAAGCCACACGCTGAAAACCATTCATGAGGATTAAAGCCACAACTAGAAACCCATCCGAGAGGAGGGAAGAACAGTTGTATGAAAATTAAAGAAATTGGAATTAAGTTCTGAATCAAATTCAGGAAATTAAATAAGGTAAATAAATAAACAAGATATACTGTCTCACTAATTGTGGGAGAACTATATTACATTATCATATTCACTCTATAAATAAATAATCAAGACCGACACGACAGAAAAGACACAGGACATACAGAAAGTATTAGCCCATGGTACTACCCAAAAATAAGTAGATTAAATTAGTCTGAAATACCTGGCATACATAGAGGCCTTCCATCGGGAAAGTCACCTAACACAGCTTCAATTACGTCGAGAAGATCGTCCTACAAGAAGAAAACAAACAAGTATTAGAACTATAAAATCATAACTCAATTAGCAAAAGGGCCATGTCACTTCAGGAGCGAAACATTAGGTAGGACTGGGGAAACACAACAATAACTGAATAAGGGAAAGTGACCAAGAAAATAGAAGCAGAAAGCAAAGAATTGACAAATGCCAATATGACATCCCGTGTCAAAAAACTAGTAATCAGACAGCAGCAGAAACATGGTAACATGGAACAACCGTCACGCATACTAAACCCGAGCACAGAATAGCCCAACACAGCGACGAAATGAAAACCCAACTTACGGGGGAAAACAAATGAAAATAAAATGGCAAAGACAACGTCTGCCAATCAAACAGGAATCAAGGAGAGAACGAATGGCATTAGGAGGACATTAAATATTAATAAACAAAGAGATGACAGTAAAATGGAAATATATAAATTAAAGTCAATCGTCACTTGGAACTCTTCTCAAACAATTAGAGAGCCCACAAAACATTAACGTAATGTAACGTAGCCTTAAATAATTTCCAGACAAAATTTAAAATAGCTAAAGATACTCCCTAATTAATTTCGAGATGGTGGTCTAAAGATGTCCACATATTAGCACGCAGGTAGCTGGAGGCCCACTCATCGAACTCACAGATGGCAACAGTGAGAATGGGTAGCGAGTATTCACTACTTCCTCGGTTGTTGGACGAATGAGATGTGAGGCCCTCTAGAACACAAAATTAAAATTAAAACCCTTTGACAGATAGGCACAAGTAAGCAAATGTACTCGGCTTAGCACTAGGCTAAGAGATGAGCCCCCAAAAATAATACTGATTACCACTCTACTCTTTCTCGTTGTTCTGAAGGAGGCAGGATACACTATGGAAACGCCATAGCGATATCCGAGAATTGCTCGAGATTGTCTCCCAATGGTCTGACATTGGGCTAGGAAGCTAAAGGGAAACTTTAAAGTTCAAAATAAAATCAAATTCAAGAGGAAGAGTTCAAAGTAGACAAAAACAATCAATGATATAACACGTGAATAGGAATAAAAATACACACTAAACTAAAAATCCTGCCTGATGCCAAAGTACTCAGCCTCTGATCCCACTGCACAGCGAAATAAATAAGGGAAACACCACCAACAGCAACGAACCCAATAGCAGCAAGTCAATGAGGAGGAAAAATCCTCAAAATCAACTCAGAATAGGCCAGCCTCACAAAATGAGCAAATCGAGGAAATATAGGTTGGATTCAACAAAGAAGACAAATCCCGAAATATAAACAACAAATATAATCAGCTTCAATAAAATCACGCGAGTTGAGAGCCACTGGAACGGCGAGATATGATGAAAGTATGAGTTATGACAGTTGAACTAATGATCATAGAAGTATGACATATGAGGATAGGGAAAGGGAGTAGCAGGCACACCCACAACATAAAAATTTCGAAATAAAGTAGGAGGGAGACAATAAGACTATGACAACAAACGAACAAGTACGACTATAGAATTAAACTAATGTGGCAGGTGTCATCGGTGGAACCATAAACATTCCCAAATTTGGCGGCCGAAGGAGGCTCGAGCAAAGCGGATTAAGCAGCAGACGAGATGGACACCAAGGCCAGCGATGGGAGGTACAGGAAGAGCGGCGGGGAACACAAACAGTAAAACCAAAGAAGGCGTGGGTTTATAAAAGCAGCAGGTGACAACAAAATAAAAGTTGTAAGGAAATCGGCAAAAGCAAGATGAAGTTCCGGAGGGAGGTAGACAGCAGCAAAAGGAACCGGGAAGAAGCAGGAAAACAGGACGAAGAGCAAAGGGTGAGTACTAAGAACAAATGATCTAATAATAATAACAAAAGTAAAAACGGAGAGTGTGTGACAATTGAATGGCCAATCACAGCCTAAAATAGATATAAAACCCTACCAATGGCAACAAGTGGTAGCAATAATAGCACATCATCTTTAGAAGGAAAGGAAGAATAAGGTCGGACGGGCCAAATGCACCCACAAAAGTAGAATTCAGAATTGTAATCATATTGAAAATGGGGAAGAATATTCTACATTGAAAATAATAGTATTAAATATTGATCAAAAATAAATAACACTCTCGTCATAGTTATGAACAAAATGAGGACACGTAGCAACGGAGGCATGAGGATGCAGGGAAATTATTCCGGTATCAGCATGCAATCGTTGCAGACGGGGTACCTCAAAATTTAAAGTCTTTAGAAACAATATTAGATAGTCACTTCACAACTAAAATCACTAAGCAAATGCTTAAAAAACCAAAAATTAAAAATTGATCTTAAACCTGCTGATGAGTCCCTATGGTTAGGGACGAAATCTAGATACAGGATACCAGTGAGCACTCTCTATACAATGCAGACAGTTCACACTTTCAAGGCATTCCAACCCAAAACGGGACCTCCAATGCATCATGAGTAATATTAAAATGATGAACTGATCAACATCAAAGTAGGTTATATATAAATAGGCACCTGAGCTTTCAAGCTTCGAAAGAAACAAATGGCAAGCCACACGCTGAAAACCATTCATGAGGATTAAAGCCACAACTAGAAACCCATCCGAGAGGAGGGAAGAACAGTTGTATGAAAATTAAAGAAATTGGAATTAAGTTCTGAATCAAATTCAGGAAATTAAATAAGGTAAATAAATAAACAAGATATACTGTCTCACTAATTGTGGGAGAACTATATTACATTATCATATTCACTCTATAAATAAATAATCAAGACCGACACGACAGAAAAGACACAGGACATACAGAAAGTATTAGCCCATGGTACTACCCAAAAATAAGTAGATTAAATTAGTCTGAAATACCTGGCATACATAGAGGCCTTCCATCGGGAAAGTCACCTAACACAGCTTCAATTACGTCGAGAAGATCGTCCTACAAGAAGAAAACAAACAAGTATTAGAACTATAAAATCATAACTCAATTAGCAAAAGGGCCATGTCACTTCAGGAGCGAAACATTAGGTAGGACTGGGGAAACACAACAATAACTGAATAAGGGAAAGTGACCAAGAAAATAGAAGCAGAAAGCAAAGAATTGACAAATGCCAATATGACATCCCGTGTCAAAAAACTAGTAATCAGACAGCAGCAGAAACATGGTAACATGGAACAACCGTCACGCATACTAAACCCGAGCACAGAATAGCCCAACACAGCGACGAAATGAAAACCCAACTTACGGGAAAACAAATGAAAATAAAATGGCAAAGACAACGTATGCCAATCAAACAGGAATCAAGGAGAGAACGAATGGCATTAGGAGGACATTAAATATTAATAAACAAAGAGATGACAGTAAAATGGAAATATATAAATTAAAGTCAATCGTCACTTGGAACTCTTCTCAAACAATTAGGGAGCCCACAAAACATTAACGTAATGTAACGTAGCCTTAAATAATTTCCAGACAAAATTTAAAATAGCTAAAGATACTCCCTAATTAATTTAGAGATGGTGGTCTAAAGATGTCCACATATTAGCACGCAGGTAGCTGGAGGCCCACTCATCGAACTCACAGATGGCAACAGTGAGAATGGGTAGCGAGTATTCACTACTTCCTCGGTTGTTGGACGAATGAGATGTGAGGCCCTCTAGAACACAAAATTAAAATTAAAACCCTTTGACAGATAGGCACAAGTAAGCAAATGTACTCGGCTTAGCACTAGGCTAAGAGATGAGCCCCCAAAAATAATACTGATTACCACTCTACTCTTTCTCGTTGTTCTGAAGGAGGCAGGATACACTATGGAAACGCCATAGCGATATCCGAGAATTGCTCGAGATTGTCTCCCAATGGTCTGACATTGGGCTAGGAAGCTAAAGGGAAACTTTAAAGTTCAAAATAAAATCAAATTCAAGAGGAAGAGTTCAAAGTAGACAAAAACAATCAATGATATAACACGTGAATAGGAATAAAAATACACACTAAACTAAAAATCCTGCCTGATGCCAAAGTACTCAGCCTCTGATCCCACTGCACAGCGAAATAAATAAGGGAAACACCACCAACAGCAACGAACCCAATAGCAGCAAGTCAATGAGGAGGAAAAATCCTCAAAATCAACTCAGAATAGGCCAGCCTCACAAAATGAGCAAATCGAGGAAATATAGGTTGGATTCAACAAAGAAGACAAATCCCGAAATATAAACAACAAATATAATCAGCTTCAATAAAATCACGCGAGTTGAGAGCCACTGGAACGGCGAGATATGATGAAAGTATGAGTTATGACAGTTGAACTAATGATCATAGAAGTATGACATATGAGGATAGGGAAAGGGAGTAGCAGGCACACCCACAACATAAAAATTTCGAAATAAAGTAGGAGGGAGACAATAAGACTATGACAACAAACGAACAAGTACGACTATAGAATTAAACTAATGTGGCAGGTGTCATCGGTGGAACCATAAACATTCCCAAATTTGGCGGCCGAAGGAGGCTCGAGCAAAGCGGATTAAGCAGCAGACGAGATGGACACCAAGGCCAGCGATGGGAGGTACAGGAAGAGCGGCGGGGAACACAAACAGTAAAACCAAAGAAGGCGTGGGTTTATAAAAGCAGCAGGTGACAACAAAATAAAAGTTGTAAGGAAATCGGCAAAAGCAAGATGAAGTTCCGGAGGGAGGTAGACAGCAGCAAAAGGAACCGGGAAGAAGCAGGAAAACAGGACGAAGAGCAAAGGGTGAGTACAAAGAACAAATTATCTAATAATAATAACAATAGTAAAACGGAGAGTGTGTGACAACTGAATGGCCAATCACAGCCTAAAATAGATATAAAACCCTACCAATGGCAACAAGTGGTAGCAATAATAGCACATCATCTTTAGAAGGAAAGGAAGAATAAGGTCGGACGGGCCAAATGCACCCACAAAAGTAGAATTCAGAATTGTAATCATATTGAAAATGGGGAAGAATATTCTACATTGAAAATAATAGTATTAAATATTGATCAAAAATAAATAACACTCTCGTCATAGTTATGAACAAAATGAGGACACGTAGCAACGGAGGCATGAGGATGCAGGGAAATTATTCCGGTATCAGCATGCAATCGTTGCAGACGGGGTACCTCAAAATTTAAAGTCTTTAGAAACAATATTAGATAGTCACTTCACAACTAAAATCACTAAGCAAATGCTTAAAAAACAAAAAATTAAAAATTGATCTTAAACCTGCTGATGAGTCCCTATGGTTAGGGACGAAATCTAGATACAGGATACCAGTGAGCACTCTCTATACAATCCAGACAGTTCACACTTTCAAGGCATTCCAACCCAAAACGGGACCTCTAATGCATCATGAGTAATATTAAAATGATGAACTGATCAACATCAAAGTAGGTTATATATAAATAGGCACCTGAGCTTTCAAGCTTCGAAAGAAACAAATGGCAAGCCACACGCTGAAAACCATTCATGAGGATTAAAGCCACAACTAGAAACCCATCCGAGAGGAGGGAAGAACAGTTGTATGAAAATTAAAGAAATTGGAATTAAGTTCTGAATCAAATTCAGGAAATTAAATAGGGTAAATAAATAAACAAGATATACTGTCTCACTAATTGTGGGAGAACTATATTACATTATCATATTCACTTTATAAATAAATAATCAAGACCGACACGACAGAAAAGACACAGGACATACAGAAAGTATTAGCCCATGGTACTACCCAAAAATAAGTAGATTAAATTAGTCTGAAATACCTGGCATACATAGAGGCCTTCCATCGGGAAAGTCACCTAACACAGCTTCAATTACGTCGAGAAGATCGTCCTACAAGAAGAAAACAAACAAGTATTAGAACTATAAAATCATAACTCAATTAGCAAAAGGGCCATGTCACTTCAGGAGCGAAACATTAGGTAGGACTGGGGAAACACAACAATAACTGAATAAGGGAAAGTGACCAAGAAAATAGAAGCAGAAAGCAAAGAATTGACAAATGCCAATATGACATCCCGTGTCAAAAAACTAGTAATCAGACAGCAGCAGAAACATGGTAACATGGAACAACCGTCACGCATACTAAACCCGAGCACAGAATAGCCCAACACAGCGACGAAATGAAAACCCAACTTACGGGAAAACAAATGAAAATAAAATGGCAAAGACAACGTATGCCAATCAAACAGGAATCAAGGAGAGAACGAATGGCATTAGGAGGACATTAAATATTAATAAACAAAGAGATGACAGTAAAATGGAAATATATAAATTAAAGTCAATCGTCACTTGGAACTCTTCTCAAACAATTAGGGAGCCCACAAAACATTAACGTAATGTAACGTAGCCTTAAATAATTTCCAGACAAAATTTAAAATAGCTAAAGATACTCCCTAATTAATTTAGAGATGGTGGTCTAAAGATGTCCACATATTAGCACGCAGGTAGCTGGAGGCCCACTCATCGAACTCACAGATGGCAACAGTGAGAATGGGTAGCGAGTATTCACTACTTCCTCGGTTGTTGGACGAATGAGATGTGAGGCCCTCTAGAACACAAAATTAAAATTAAAACCCTTTGACAGATAGGCACAAGTAAGCAAATGTACTCGGCTTAGCACTAGGCTAAGAGATGAGCCCCCAAAAATAATACTGATTACCACTCTACTCTTTCTCGTTGTTCTGAAGGAGGCAGGATACACTATGGAAACGCCATAGCGATATCCGAGAATTGCTCGAGATTGTCTCCCAATGGTCTGACATTGGGCTAGGAAGCTAAAGGGAAACTTTAAAGTTCAAAATAAAATCAAATTCAAGAGGAAGAGTTCAAAGTAGACAAAAACAATCAATGATATAACACGTGAATAGGAATAAAAATACACACTAAACTAAAAATCCTGCCTGATGCCAAAGTACTCAGCCTCTGATCCCACTGCACAGCGAAATAAATAAGGGAAACACCACCAACAGCAACGAACCCAATAGCAGCAAGTCAATGAGGAGGAAAAATCCTCAAAATCAACTCAGAATAGGCCAGCCTCACCAAATGAGCAAATCGAGGAAATATAGGTTGGATTCAACAAAGAAGACAAATCCCGAAATATAAACAACAAATATAATCAGCTTCAATAAAATCACGCGAGTTGAGAGCCACTGGAACGGCGAGAAATAATGAAAGTATGAGTTATGACAGTTGAACTAATGATCATAGAAGTATGACATATGAGGATAGGGAAAGGGAGTAGCAGGCAAACCCACAACATAAAAATTTCGAAATAAAGTAGGAGGGAGACAATAAGACTATGACAACAAACGAACAAGTACGACTATAGAATTAAACTAATGTGGCAGGTGTCATCGGTGGAACCATAAACATTCCCAAATTTGGCGGCCGAAGGAGGCTCGAGCAAAGCGGATTAAGCAGCAGACGAGATGGACACCAAGGCCAGCGATGGGAGGTACAGGAAGAGCGGCGGGGAACACAAACAGTAAAACCAAAGAAGGCGTGGGTTTATAAAAGCAGCAGGTGACAACAAAATAAAAGTTGTAAGGAAATCGGCAAAAGCAAGATGAAGTTCCGGAGGGAGGTAGACAGCAGCAAAAGGAACCGGGAAGAAGCAGGAAAACAGGACGAAGAGCAAAGGGTGAGTACAAAGAACAAATTATCTAATAATAATAACAATAGTAAAACGGAGAGTGTGTGACAACTGAATGGCCAATCACAGCCTAAAATAGATATAAAACCCTACCAATGGCAACAAGTGGTAGCAATAATAGCACATCATCTTTAGAAGGAAAGGAAGAATAAGGTCGGACGGGCCAAATGCACCCACAAAAGTAGAATTCAGAATTGTAATCATATTGAAAATGGGGAAGAATATTCTACATTGAAAATAATAGTATTAAATATTGATCAAAAATAAATAACACTCTCGTCATAGTTATGAACAAAATGAGGACACGTAGCAACGGAGGCATGAGGATGCAGGGAAATTATTCCGGTATCAGCATGCAATCGTTGCAGACGGGGTACCTCAAAATTTAAAGTCTTTAGAAACAATATTAGATAGTCACTTCACAACTAAAATCACTAAGCAAATGCTTAAAAAACCAAAAATTAAAAATTGATCTTAAACCTGCTGATGAGTCCCTATGGTTAGGGACGAAATCTAGATACAGGATACCAGTGAGCACTCTCTATACAATCCAGACAGTTCACACTTTCAAGGCATTCCAACCCAAAACGGGACCTCTAATGCATCATGAGTAATATTAAAATGATGAACTGATAAACATTAAAGTAGGCTATATATAAATAGGCACCTGAGCTTTCAAGCTCCGAAAGAAACAAATGGCAAGCCATACGCTGAAAACCATTCATGAGGATTAAAGCCACAACCAGAAACCCATCCGAGAGGAGGGAAGAACAGTTGTATGAAAATTAAAGAAATTGGAATTAAGTTCTGAATCAAATTCAGGAAATTAAATAATGTAAATAAATGAAAATAAAATGGCAAAGACAACGTATGCCAATCAAACAGGAATCAAGGAGAGAACGAATGGCATTAGGAGGACATTAAATATTAATAAACAAAGAGATGACAGTAAAATGGAAATATATAAACTAAAGTCAATCGTCACTTGGAACTCTTCTCAAACAATTAGGGAGCCCACAAAACATTAACGTAATGTAACGTAGCCTTAAATAATTTCCAGACAAAATTTAAAATAGCTAAAGATACTCCCTAATTAATTTAGAGATGGTGGTCTAAAGATGTCCACATATTAGCACGCAGGTAGCTGGAGGCCCACTCATCGAACTCACAGATGGCAACAGTGAGAATGGGTAGCGAGTATTCACTACTTCCTCGGTTGTTGGACGAATGAGATGTGAGGCCCTCTAGAACACAAAATTAAAATTAAAACCCTTTGACAGATAGGCACAAGTAAGCAAATGTACTCGGCTTAGCACTAGGCTAAGAGATGAGCCCCCAAAAATAATACTGATTACCACTCTACTCTTTCTCGTTGTTCTGAAGGAGGCAGGATACACTATGGAAACGCCATAGCGATATCCGAGAATTGCTCGAGATTGTCTCCCAATGGTCTGACATTGGGCTAGGAAGCTAAAGGGAAACTTTAAAGTTCAAAATAAAATCAAATTCAAGAGGAAGAGTTCAAAGTAGACAAAAACAATCAATGATATAACACGTGAATAGGAATAAAAATACACACTAAACTAAAAATCCTGCCTGATGCCAAAGTACTCAGCCTCTGATCCCACTGCACAGCGAAATAAATAAGGGAAACACCACCAACAGCAACGAACCCAATAGCAGCAAGTCAATGAGGAGGAAAAATCCTCAAAATCAACTCAGAATAGGCCAGCCTCACAAAATGAGCAAATCGAGGAAATATAGGTTGGATTCAACAAAGAAGACAAATCCCGAAATATAAACAACAAATATAATCAGCTTCAATAAAATCACGCGAGTTGAGAGCCACTGGAACGGCGAGATATGATGAAAGTATGAGTTATGACAGTTGAACTAATGATCATAGAAGTATGACATATGAGGATAGGGAAAGGGAGTAGCAGGCACACCCACAACATAAAAATTTCGAAATAAAGTAGGAGGGAGACAATAAGACTATGACAACAAACGAACAAGTACGACTATAGAATTAAACTAATGTGGCAGGTGTCATCGGTGGAACCATAAACATTCCCAAATTTGGCGGCCGAAGGAGGCTCGAGCAAAGCGGATTAAGCAGCAGACGAGATGGACACCAAGGCCAGCGATGGGAGGTACAGGAAGAGCGGCGGGGAACACAAACAGTAAAACCAAAGAAGGCGTGGGTTTATAAAAGCAGCAGGTGACAACAAAATAAAAGTTGTAAGGAAATCGGCAAAAGCAAGATGAAGTTCCGGAGGGAGGTAGACAGCAGCAAAAGGAACCGGGAAGAAGCAGGAAAACAGGACGAAGAGCAAAGGGTGAGTACAAAGAACAAATTATCTAATAATAATAACAATAGTAAAACGGAGAGTGTGTGACAACTGAATGGCCAATCACAGCCTAAAATAGATATAAAACCCTACCAATGGCAACAAGTGGTAGCAATAATAGCACATCATCTTTAGAAGGAAAGGAAGAATAAGGTCGGACGGGCCAAATGCACCCACAAAAGTAGAATTCAGAATTGTAATCATATTGAAAATGGGGAAGAATATTCTACATTGAAAATAATAGTATTAAATATTGATCAAAAATAAATAACACTCTCGTCATAGTTATGAACAAAATGAGGACACGTAGCAACGGAGGCATGAGGATGCAGGGAAATTATTCCGGTATCAGCATGCAATCGTTGCAGACGGGGTACCTCAAAATTTAAAGTCTTTAGAAACAATATTAGATAGTCACTTCACAACTAAAATCACTAAGCAAATGCTTAAAAAACCAAAAATTAAAAATTGATCTTAAACCTGCTGATGAGTCCCTATGGTTAGGGACGAAATCTAGATACAGGATACCAGTGAGCACTCTCTATACAATGCAGACAGTTCACACTTTCAAGGCATTCCAACCCAAAACGGGACCTCCAATGCATCATGAGTAATATTAAAATGATGAACTGATCAACATCAAAGTAGGTTATATATAAATAGGCACCTGAGCTTTCAAGCTTCGAAAGAAACAAATGGCAAGCCACACGCTGAAAACCATTCATGAGGATTAAAGCCACAACTAGAAACCCATCCGAGAGGAGGGAAGAACAGTTGTATGAAAATTAAAGAAATTGGAATTAAGTTCTGAATCAAATTCAGGAAATTAAATAAGGTAAATAAATAAACAAGATATACTGTCTCACTAATTGTGGGAGAACTATATTACATTATCATATTCACTCTATAAATAAATAATCAAGACCGACACGACAGAAAAGACACAGGACATACAGAAAGTATTAGCCCATGGTACTACCCAAAAATAAGTAGATTAAATTAGTCTGAAATACCTGGCATACATAGAGGCCTTCCATCGGGAAAGTCACCTAACACAGCTTCAATTACGTCGAGAAGATCGTCCTACAAGAAGAAAACAAACAAGTATTAGAACTATAAAATCATAACTCAATTAGCAAAAGGGCCATGTCACTTCAGGAGCGAAACATTAGGTAGGACTGGGGAAACACAACAATAACTGAATAAGGGAAAGTGACCAAGAAAATAGAAGCAGAAAGCAAAGAATTGACAAATGCCAATATGACATCCCGTGTCAAAAAACTAGTAATCAGACAGCAGCAGAAACATGGTAACATGGAACAACCGTCACGCATACTAAACCCGAGCACAGAATAGCCCAACACAGCGACGAAATGAAAACCCAACTTACGGGGGAAAACAAATGAAAATAAAATGGCAAAGACAACGTCTGCCAATCAAACAGGAATCAAGGAGAGAACGAATGGCATTAGGAGGACATTAAATATTAATAAACAAAGAGATGACAGTAAAATGGAAATATATAAATTAAAGTCAATCGTCACTTGGAACTCTTCTCAAACAATTAGAGAGCCCACAAAACATTAACGTAATGTAACGTAGCCTTAAATAATTTCCAGACAAAATTTAAAATAGCTAAAGATACTCCCTAATTAATTTCGAGATGGTGGTCTAAAGATGTCCACATATTAGCACGCAGGTAGCTGGAGGCCCACTCATCGAACTCACAGATGGCAACAGTGAGAATGGGTAGCGAGTATTCACTACTTCCTCGGTTGTTGGACGAATGAGATGTGAGGCCCTCTAGAACACAAAATTAAAATTAAAACCCTTTGACAGATAGGCACAAGTAAGCAAATGTACTCGGCTTAGCACTAGGCTAAGAGATGAGCCCCCAAAAATAATACTGATTACCACTCTACTCTTTCTCGTTGTTCTGAAGGAGGCAGGATACACTATGGAAACGCCATAGCGATATCCGAGAATTGCTCGAGATTGTCTCCCAATGGTCTGACATTGGGCTAGGAAGCTAAAGGGAAACTTTAAAGTTCAAAATAAAATCAAATTCAAGAGGAAGAGTTCAAAGTAGACAAAAACAATCAATGATATAACACGTGAATAGGAATAAAAATACACACTAAACTAAAAATCCTGCCTGATGCCAAAGTACTCAGCCTCTGATCCCACTGCACAGCGAAATAAATAAGGGAAACACCACCAACAGCAACGAACCCAATAGCAGCAAGTCAATGAGGAGGAAAAATCCTCAAAATCAACTCAGAATAGGCCAGCCTCACAAAATGAGCAAATCGAGGAAATATAGGTTGGATTCAACAAAGAAGACAAATCCCGAAATATAAACAACAAATATAATCAGCTTCAATAAAATCACGCGAGTTGAGAGCCACTGGAACGGCGAGATATGATGAAAGTATGAGTTATGACAGTTGAACTAATGATCATAGAAGTATGACATATGAGGATAGGGAAAGGGAGTAGCAGGCACACCCACAACATAAAAATTTCGAAATAAAGTAGGAGGGAGACAATAAGACTATGACAACAAACGAACAAGTACGACTATAGAATTAAACTAATGTGGCAGGTGTCATCGGTGGAACCATAAACATTCCCAAATTTGGCGGCCGAAGGAGGCTCGAGCAAAGCGGATTAAGCAGCAGACGAGATGGACACCAAGGCCAGCGATGGGAGGTACAGGAAGAGCGGCGGGGAACACAAACAGTAAAACCAAAGAAGGCGTGGGTTTATAAAAGCAGCAGGTGACAACAAAATAAAAGTTGTAAGGAAATCGGCAAAAGCAAGATGAAGTTCCGGAGGGAGGTAGACAGCAGCAAAAGGAACCGGGAAGAAGCAGGAAAACAGGACGAAGAGCAAAGGGTGAGTACAAAGAACAAATTATCTAATAATAATAACAATAGTAAAACGGAGAGTGTGTGACAACTGAATGGCCAATCACAGCCTAAAATAGATATAAAACCCTACCAATGGCAACAAGTGGTAGCAATAATAGCACATCATCTTTAGAAGGAAAGGAAGAATAAGGTCGGACGGGCCAAATGCACCCACAAAAGTAGAATTCAGAATTGTAATCATATTGAAAATGGGGAAGAATATTCTACATTGAAAATAATAGTATTAAATATTGATCAAAAATAAATAACACTCTCGTCATAGTTATGAACAAAATGAGGACACGTAGCAACGGAGGCATGAGGATGCAGGGAAATTATTCCGGTATCAGCATGCAATCGTTGCAGACGGGGTACCTCAAAATTTAAAGTCTTTAGAAACAATATTAGATAGTCACTTCACAACTAAAATCACTAAGCAAATGCTTAAAAAACCAAAAATTAAAAATTGATCTTAAACCTGCTGATGAGTCCCTATGGTTAGGGACGAAATCTAGATACAGGATACCAGTGAGCACTCTCTATACAATGCAGACAGTTCACACTTTCAAGGCATTCCAACCCAAAACGGGACCTCCAATGCATCATGAGTAATATTAAAATGATGAACTGATCAACATCAAAGTAGGTTATATATAAATAGGCACCTGAGCTTTCAAGCTTCGAAAGAAACAAATGGCAAGCCACACGCTGAAAACCATTCATGAGGATTAAAGCCACAACTAGAAACCCATCCGAGAGGAGGGAAGAACAGTTGTATGAAAATTAAAGAAATTGGAATTAAGTTCTGAATCAAATTCAGGAAATTAAATAAGGTAAATAAATAAACAAGATATACTGTCTCACTAATTGTGGGAGAACTATATTACATTATCATATTCACTCTATAAATAAATAATCAAGACCGACACGACAGAAAAGACACAGGACATACAGAAAGTATTAGCCCATGGTACTACCCAAAAATAAGTAGATTAAATTAGTCTGAAATACCTGGCATACATAGAGGCCTTCCATCGGGAAAGTCACCTAACACAGCTTCAATTACGTCGAGAAGATCGTCCTACAAGAAGAAAACAAACAAGTATTAGAACTATAAAATCATAACTCAATTAGCAAAAGGGCCATGTCACTTCAGGAGCGAAACATTAGGTAGGACTGGGGAAACACAACAATAACTGAATAAGGGAAAGTGACCAAGAAAATAGAAGCAGAAAGCAAAGAATTGACAAATGCCAATATGACATCCCGTGTCAAAAAACTAGTAATCAGACAGCAGCAGAAACATGGTAACATGGAACAACCGTCACGCATACTAAACCCGAGCACAGAATAGCCCAACACAGCGACGAAATGAAAACCCAACTTACGGGGGAAAACAAATGAAAATAAAATGGCAAAGACAACGTCTGCCAATCAAACAGGAATCAAGGAGAGAACGAATGGCATTAGGAGGACATTAAATATTAATAAACAAAGAGATGACAGTAAAATGGAAATATATAAATTAAAGTCAATCGTCACTTGGAACTCTTCTCAAACAATTAGAGAGCCCACAAAACATTAACGTAATGTAACGTAGCCTTAAATAATTTCCAGACAAAATTTAAAATAGCTAAAGATACTCCCTAATTAATTTCGAGATGGTGGTCTAAAGATGTCCACATATTAGCACGCAGGTAGCTGGAGGCCCACTCATCGAACTCACAGATGGCAACAGTGAGAATGGGTAGCGAGTATTCACTACTTCCTCGGTTGTTGGACGAATGAGATGTGAGGCCCTCTAGAACACAAAATTAAAATTAAAACCCTTTGACAGATAGGCACAAGTAAGCAAATGTACTCGGCTTAGCACTAGGCTAAGAGATGAGCCCCCAAAAATAAAACTCCTCAGCGAAGGACAAGATCAACCCACTATTCGCATGGAACTGCCATGCAACTATACATTGCAAAGACTGCAACAAAGTTTTCAACACCTTCACAGAAGGATCGCTACCCTTAGCAAGCCTACTAGATACAGAAAATATGGAAGACAGGGACAACAACCTAGGAATACATTTCAACAACACAAACCACACCATAGACGGAACAAAATTAGAAATAAAGAGGACACGGTTTGGTCACTCAGCCCCATACTTAGGGAAAATTAGAGCTATAAGATTAGCAGCCCAACTACCAGGGAAAGAAATTATATCAAAAGAGACAGGCTTCGTTCCGTATCAAATCAAAAACAGCTTAAAATCAATCTACACAAAACTCCTTGCAGCAGAAAAATCGCCACAACAAAAGAAAGGAAGGGAACAAGAACAAAAAGAAAAGAAGATAACACCACCAACAACGAACATAACCACCCAAGAGAAAACACCACCAATATCGAAACCAACCATTTAATAATAATAATAAAAGTAGGCAAAATTTGCAAACCAAAGTAAAAATAGGTCAGTATCAGGGAAAGTAGGTCAAACCCCTCAAACTAAAATTAGGATATATCAGGCTTCAAAATAAGGGAAATAATAACAAAGATGGGCAAAAGGTTGAAACCCAACAAAGTAAAAACAGGACAAGTTAGAGTAAAAGAAAGGAAAACCTCAAGACCAAACAAATCATGAGTAGGTTAAGAAAAATCTTAAAAAACATCTTAAAAAACATCTTCAATAATAATATAATAAATCTTGAACCAAAATACAAAATAAGATAGAAGAACCTCAAAACATCTAAAAAAGGGAAAAAGGGTAAAGCCTTCAAATCAAATAAGGACAGACTAATCTTAATAGGAAAACAAAGCAGAAATAACAGTCACGGAATACACGTAATCAAAACATATATGAAATCAAATCACAATATTAGGAAATCCAGAAATAGTTCAGAGCCACTGAGGATGGAACAGCAGACAAACCTCACAACATAAAGCTCTTTAGGCAAATTCGGTAAAATTTCGCAACAAAGGAAAATGAGAGGAAAAAGTAGACAACCCTCACAACATAAAGCTTTTAATTTCGAAATTAGTTAAGAGGGAGACAGTAGGACAAAACTACAAAAAAGAAACGAACAAACATACAAAATCAAAACGTGGCAGGTGTCAAAACCAAAAGCAGCGGGAAACCAAATTAATTGAATTGTGAAGGGAAAATTTGCAGAAAAGAAGAGATTAAGTAAGTATAATAGAATAAAAATATGACAGGAACGATTAAAACAACTAACTTAACCATATAAAGAGAAAAGCGGAACAACGGAGCGAGAAAATGGACAAGAATCATAGAAGGAAGGAACAACGAGAATCATCGGGAGAAGAGGAAGAACCAATAGGATGGAGACCCGAGGGATCCATGTCGGAATGTCTTCAAAGTCCCCCACAAGTAGGCTTCGGAAATAAAACTAATCGGAAGAAAATTAAATCGCAAATGTCACCAGGGGTGGCCAAGATTTCTTAACTCCCAACAGGTACACGAGATGTGGACAGGCGTCCATGAAATCATTCAACCAGAACAACGAACACCTCAGGAAACAAGGCGGGAAGAGGACGAAATACAACTAAAAGAAGGACAAAAACCAAACGGAGGGACCCGAGAGACACAGGAAATAGAAGTGACAGAAAAGAAGAAAAAGAAGAGGAAGCGAAGGAACCTGGAAGAAGAAGGAAGAGAAGAATGGGTAGGCAGGGAGGGATACTCCGAATATCCATGGACTACTGATAGCCTCTCACCAGTGAGAAAAGAAACACAATCAATACAAATCTCTAAAACTAAAATTCCCCTAGGAGAGGCCAACATCGGCCAAAACTTTTCAAGAAGCGTATGAGATATGGGTGGGCTGGCATGACAAGATACAGCCGGCACAGCGAGTAAGAGAAGAAGAAGGGAGCAGTGAAGGAGATGATTCAGAAGAAGATGAAATAGAAGAAGAAGAAGAACAAAACAAGACAGTGAGTAACATCCATAAATAATCGCGAACCAAAATAAAAGACAGAGACAAATCCTTATTCTAAAATTAAAACCTTACCATTAATAATCGCCAACGCCAACAACAAACAGCAAGAACACAACGTCATACATCTTGGTAATGGGAAATTAGTCTTGAAGGGCGACAACGAACCTAAAAGAGAAATAAAAGAACATTATACAAAGATGAACATATACGAATATACGTAGATATGGATGCATAGGTATACATATGTACGTGTATCTATATGTAGACACAGGGATATGCAACAACAAACTTAAAATCTTTGAACTTAATCTTAAATCTGAAAAGGTAATATATTAAGGAAACATATATTACAATGAACAAATATATTATTATATTAAATACTCATGACCAAACTGGTCATGGAATAAAATTTCATATCACATTATCAAAACAATGTCAATAACCAAATTCAACAGTGACCACAAAACATTAATATCAAACTCATTGATGTCCGGTAACACCAATATCGCATAAGTAATGACTAGAGTCACCTATGGTTACAAACAATATCAAATCATGTAAGAGCACGCAACAACGGGGGCATGGGGATGCAGGGAAACTATTCCAGGTATCTTCATGCAGTCATTGCAGACGGAGTTCCTTGCATGATTCACAAAACAGATTAGATAGTCATCTCAGAATTAAATAATAAACAAACACTCAGAAATCACAATCAAAACTAAATTTAAACCTGCTGATGAGTCCCTATGGTAAGGGATGAAATCTAGATACAGGATACCAGTGAGCCCCCTATACAACCCAGACAGTTCATACTTCTAGGCATTCCAACCCAAAAGGGACTTTGTGCATCACAAGAAACACAAATATGAACAGATCAACTTTAAAGTAGAATACACAGAAATAGGCACCTGAGCTCTCAAGCTCTGGAAGAAACAATCTAATGGCAAGCTACACGCTGAGAGCCACCCATGAGGATCACACGCATAACTGGAAACCCCCCTCTTCTTTCTTTTTTATAAAAGGAAAGGGAAAGGACAGTTATATGAAAATAAATAAATAGAATCAATAAAACATAACACAAAAACATATGAACAAACTAATGCACTCACGATAGGGAAACTAAATTATCGGGGAACCATATTACTAAGAAAAAACCACAATATCACTCATCTTCAAATAAATAATAGAGATTGTCAAGGTAAGAAAACAATAACAATATACACAAACAGGTAACACATCAGTCTCTGACTTTACACGATATTTCAGAAATAAGTATACAATACAACCTAAAGGACACTAGAGTCTTACCTTATATAAAATTGGAAAATAAAATAAACAAGAGTTAGCAAACTAGAAATATAAAAGGGAAAAACAACAACAGCCTGACAGCCACAATATGTCACTTCATATCCAGCCATCAAATAACGAACAGCGGCGGATGCGCGAGAGTCACGGAACAACCGTCACGGACACTAAACCAGAGCACAGAATGTCCCAACGCAGCGACAAAATGAAAACCCAATGACAAAAATGAATAAATAAAATAAAAGAGAAAACACTCCAATTAAACAGGGATCAAGGAGAGAAAAGATGGCATCAGGAGGACATCAAACAATTGTTATATATATACAAAAAAGAAATTATGAATTCAAATCAGAACAAAAAATCCCCTTAGGAAACAAAACGAGTAGTCAAATATTAATATAGAAGCTAAAGTTAAAATCAAAGTAAAATCAGTCACAAATAAAATATTGAAACCTACCAAAATAACTTCTGAGATGTAATTATTACAATTACTAAATTATTACAATATTAAGGCCATAAAGTAGCCACAATCTAATACGCAGATAGCTGCAGGACCACTCACCAAACTCATAGATGGCTTCAGTGAGAATGGGTAGCGAATAATTCACTACTTTCTTGGTTGCTGGACGAGTGAGATGAGAGACCCTGCAGAACACAAAAAACAATATCAAAAAATCCTTTGACAAATAGATACAAGATAGCAATTGTACTCAACCTAGCACTAGGCGAAGGATTGAGACCACAAAAATAAAGGAACCGGGAAGAAGCAGGAAAACAGGACGAAGAGCAAAGGGTGAGTACTAAGAACAAATGATCTAATAATAATAACAAAAGTAAAAACGGAGAGTGTGTGACAATTGAATGGCCAATCACAGCCTAAAATAGATATAAAACCCTACCAATGGCAACAAGTGGTAGCAATAATAGCACATCATCTTTAGAAGGAAAGGAAGAATAAGGTCGGACGGGCCAAATGCACCCACAAAAGTAGAATTCAGAATTGTAATCATATTGAAAATGGGGAAGAATATTCTACATTGAAAATAATAGTATTAAATATTGATCAAAAATAAATAACACTCTCGTCATAGTTATGAACAAAATGAGGACACGTAGCAACGGAGGCATGAGGATGCAGGGAAATTATTCCGGTATCAGCATGCAATCGTTGCAGACGGGGTACCTCAAAATTTAAAGTCTTTAGAAACAATATTAGATAGTCACTTCACAACTAAAATCACTAAGCAAATGCTTAAAAAACCAAAAATTAAAAATTGATCTTAAACCTGCTGATGAGTCCCTATGGTTAGGGACGAAATCTAGATACAGGATACCAGTGAGCACTCTCTATACAATCCAGACAGTTCACACTTTCAAGGCATTCCAACCCAAAACGGGACCTCTAATGCATCATGAGTAATATTAAAATGATGAACTGATAAACATTAAAGTAGGCTATATATAAATAGGCACCTGAGCTTTCAAGCTCCGAAAGAAACAAATGGCAAGCCATACGCTGAAAACCATTCATGAGGATTAAAGCCACAACCAGAAACCCATCCGAGAGGAGGGAAGAACAGTTGTATGAAAATTAAAGAAATTGGAATTAAGTTCTGAATCAAATTCAGGAAATTAAATAATGTAAATAAATGAAAATAAAATGGCAAAGACAACGTATGCCAATCAAACAGGAATCAAGGAGAGAACGAATGGCATTAGGAGGACATTAAATATTAATAAACAAAGAGATGACAGTAAAATGGAAATATATAAACTAAAGTCAATCGTCACTTGGAACTCTTCTCAAACAATTAGGGAGCCCACAAAACATTAACGTAATGTAACGTAGCCTTAAATAATTTCCAGACAAAATTTAAAATAGCTAAAGATACTCCCTAATTAATTTAGAGATGGTGGTCTAAAGATGTCCACATATTAGCACGCAGGTAGCTGGAGGCCCACTCATCGAACTCACAGATGGCAACAGTGAGAATGGGTAGCGAGTATTCACTACTTCCTCGGTTGTTGGACGAATGAGATGTGAGGCCCTCTAGAACACAAAATTAAAATTAAAACCCTTTGACAGATAGGCACAAGTAAGCAAATGTACTCGGCTTAGCACTAGGCTAAGAGATGAGCCCCCAAAAATAATACTGATTACCACTCTACTCTTTCTCGTTGTTCTGAAGGAGGCAGGATACACTATGGAAACGCCATAGCGATATCCGAGAATTGCTCGAGATTGTCTCCCAATGGTCTGACATTGGGCTAGGAAGCTAAAGGGAAACTTTAAAGTTCAAAACAAAAAAAAAAAAAAAAAAAAAAAAAAAAAAAAAAAAAAAAAAAAAAAAATAAAATCAAATTCAAGAGGAAGAGTTCAAAGTAGACAAAAACAATCAATGATATAACACGTGAATAGGAATAAAAATACACACTAAACTAAAAATCCTGCCTGATGCCAAAGTACTCAGCCTCTGATCCCACTGCACAGCGAAATAAATAAGGGAAACACCACCAACAGCAACGAACCCAATAGCAGCAAGTCAATGAGGAGGAAAAATCCTCAAAATCAACTCAGAATAGGCCAGCCTCACAAAATGAGCAAATCGAGGAAATATAGGTTGGATTCAACAAAGAAGACAAATCCCGAAATATAAACAACAAATATAATCAGCTTCAATAAAATCACGCGAGTTGAGAGCCACTGGAACGGCGAGATATGATGAAAGTATGAGTTATGACAGTTGAACTAATGATCATAGAAGTATGACATATGAGGATAGGGAAAGGGAGTAGCAGGCACACCCACAACATAAAAATTTCGAAATAAAGTAGGAGGGAGACAATAAGACTATGACAACAAACGAACAAGTACGACTATAGAATTAAACTAATGTGGCAGGTGTCATCGGTGGAACCATAAACATTCCCAAATTTGGCGGCCGAAGGAGGCTCGAGCAAAGCGGATTAAGCAGCAGACGAGATGGACACCAAGGCCAGCGATGGGAGGTACAGGAAGAGCGGCGGGGAACACAAACAGTAAAACCAAAGAAGGCGTGGGTTTATAAAAGCAGCAGGTGACAACAAAATAAAAGTTGTAAGGAAATCGGCAAAAGCAAGATGAAGTTCCGGAGGGAGGTAGACAGCAGCAAAAGGAACCGGGAAGAAGCAGGAAAACAGGACGAAGAGCAAAGGGTGAGTACTAAGAACAAATGATCTAATAATAATAACAAAAGTAAAAACGGAGAGTGTGTGACAATTGAATGGCCAATCACAGCCTAAAATAGATATAAAACCCTACCAATGGCAACAAGTGGTAGCAATAATAGCACATCATCTTTAGAAGGAAAGGAAGAATAAGGTCGGACGGGCCAAATGCACCCACAAAAGTAGAATTCAGAATTGTAATCATATTGAAAATGGGGAAGAATATTCTACATTGAAAATAATAGTATTAAATATTGATCAAAAATAAATAACACTCTCGTCATAGTTATGAACAAAATGAGGACACGTAGCAACGGAGGCATGAGGATGCAGGGAAATTATTCCGGTATCAGCATGCAATCGTTGCAGACGGGGTACCTCAAAATTTAAAGTCTTTAGAAACAATATTAGATAGTCACTTCACAACTAAAATCACTAAGCAAATGCTTAAAAAACCAAAAATTAAAAATTGATCTTAAACCTGCTGATGAGTCCCTATGGTTAGGGACGAAATCTAGATACAGGATACCAGTGAGCACTCTCTATACAATGCAGACAGTTCACACTTTCAAGGCATTCCAACCCAAAACGGGACCTCCAATGCATCATGAGTAATATTAAAATGATGAACTGATCAACATCAAAGTAGGTTATATATAAATAGGCACCTGAGCTTTCAAGCTTCGAAAGAAACAAATGGCAAGCCACACGCTGAAAACCATTCATGAGGATTAAAGCCACAACTAGAAACCCATCCGAGAGGAGGGAAGAACAGTTGTATGAAAATTAAAGAAATTGGAATTAAGTTCTGAATCAAATTCAGGAAATTAAATAAGGTAAATAAATAAACAAGATATACTGTCTCACTAATTGTGGGAGAACTATATTACATTATCATATTCACTCTATAAATAAATAATCAAGACCGACACGACAGAAAAGACACAGGACATACAGAAAGTATTAGCCCATGGTACTACCCAAAAATAAGTAGATTAAATTAGTCTGAAATACCTGGCATACATAGAGGCCTTCCATCGGGAAAGTCACCTAACACAGCTTCAATTACGTCGAGAAGATCGTCCTACAAGAAGAAAACAAACAAGTATTAGAACTATAAAATCATAACTCAATTAGCAAAAGGGCCATGTCACTTCAGGAGCGAAACATTAGGTAGGACTGGGGAAACACAACAATAACTGAATAAGGGAAAGTGACCAAGAAAATAGAAGCAGAAAGCAAAGAATTGACAAATGCCAATATGACATCCCGTGTCAAAAAACTAGTAATCAGACAGCAGCAGAAACATGGTAACATGGAACAACCGTCACGCATACTAAACCCGAGCACAGAATAGCCCAACACAGCGACGAAATGAAAACCCAACTTACGGGGGAAAACAAATGAAAATAAAATGGCAAAGACAACGTCTGCCAATCAAACAGGAATCAAGGAGAGAACGAATGGCATTAGGAGGACATTAAATATTAATAAACAAAGAGATGACAGTAAAATGGAAATATATAAATTAAAGTCAATCGTCACTTGGAACTCTTCTCAAACAATTAGAGAGCCCACAAAACATTAACGTAATGTAACGTAGCCTTAAATAATTTCCAGACAAAATTTAAAATAGCTAAAGATACTCCCTAATTAATTTCGAGATGGTGGTCTAAAGATGTCCACATATTAGCACGCAGGTAGCTGGAGGCCCACTCATCGAACTCACAGATGGCAACAGTGAGAATGGGTAGCGAGTATTCACTACTTCCTCGGTTGTTGGACGAATGAGATGTGAGGCCCTCTAGAACACAAAATTAAAATTAAAACCCTTTGACAGATAGGCACAAGTAAGCAAATGTACTCGGCTTAGCACTAGGCTAAGAGATGAGCCCCCAAAAATAATACTGATTACCACTCTACTCTTTCTCGTTGTTCTGAAGGAGGCAGGATACACTATGGAAACGCCATAGCGATATCCGAGAATTGCTCGAGATTGTCTCCCAATGGTCTGACATTGGGCTAGGAAGCTAAAGGGAAACTTTAAAGTTCAAAATAAAATCAAATTCAAGAGGAAGAGTTCAAAGTAGACAAAAACAATCAATGATATAACACGTGAATAGGAATAAAAATACACACTAAACTAAAAATCCTGCCTGATGCCAAAGTACTCAGCCTCTGATCCCACTGCACAGCGAAATAAATAAGGGAAACACCACCAACAGCAACGAACCCAATAGCAGCAAGTCAATGAGGAGGAAAAATCCTCAAAATCAACTCAGAATAGGCCAGCCTCACAAAATGAGCAAATCGAGGAAATATAGGTTGGATTCAACAAAGAAGACAAATCCCGAAATATAAACAACAAATATAATCAGCTTCAATAAAATCACGCGAGTTGAGAGCCACTGGAACGGCGAGATATGATGAAAGTATGAGTTATGACAGTTGAACTAATGATCATAGAAGTATGACATATGAGGATAGGGAAAGGGAGTAGCAGGCACACCCACAACATAAAAATTTCGAAATAAAGTAGGAGGGAGACAATAAGACTATGACAACAAACGAACAAGTACGACTATAGAATTAAACTAATGTGGCAGGTGTCATCGGTGGAACCATAAACATTCCCAAATTTGGCGGCCGAAGGAGGCTCGAGCAAAGCGGATTAAGCAGCAGACGAGATGGACACCAAGGCCAGCGATGGGAGGTACAGGAAGAGCGGCGGGGAACACAAACAGTAAAACCAAAGAAGGCGTGGGTTTATAAAAGCAGCAGGTGACAACAAAATAAAAGTTGTAAGGAAATCGGCAAAAGCAAGATGAAGTTCCGGAGGGAGGTAGACAGCAGCAAAAGGAACCGGGAAGAAGCAGGAAAACAGGACGAAGAGCAAAGGGTGAGTACTAAGAACAAATGATCTAATAATAATAACAAAAGTAAAAACGGAGAGTGTGTGACAATTGAATGGCCAATCACAGCCTAAAATAGATATAAAACCCTACCAATGGCAACAAGTGGTAGCAATAATAGCACATCATCTTTAGAAGGAAAGGAAGAATAAGGTCGGACGGGCCAAATGCACCCACAAAAGTAGAATTCAGAATTGTAATCATATTGAAAATGGGGAAGAATATTCTACATTGAAAATAATAGTATTAAATATTGATCAAAAATAAATAACACTCTCGTCATAGTTATGAACAAAATGAGGACACGTAGCAACGGAGGCATGAGGATGCAGGGAAATTATTCCGGTATCAGCATGCAATCGTTGCAGACGGGGTACCTCAAAATTTAAAGTCTTTAGAAACAATATTAGATAGTCACTTCACAACTAAAATCACTAAGCAAATGCTTAAAAAACCAAAAATTAAAAATTGATCTTAAACCTGCTGATGAGTCCCTATGGTTAGGGACGAAATCTAGATACAGGATACCAGTGAGCACTCTCTATACAATGCAGACAGTTCACACTTTCAAGGCATTCCAACCCAAAACGGGACCTCCAATGCATCATGAGTAATATTAAAATGATGAACTGATCAACATCAAAGTAGGTTATATATAAATAGGCACCTGAGCTTTCAAGCTTCGAAAGAAACAAATGGCAAGCCACACGCTGAAAACCATTCATGAGGATTAAAGCCACAACTAGAAACCC
Organism: Oxycera nigricornis; assembly: GCA_963942545.1. Taxonomy (NCBI): domain Eukaryota; kingdom Metazoa; phylum Arthropoda; class Insecta; order Diptera; family Stratiomyidae; genus Oxycera; species Oxycera nigricornis. Next base: position 85,700 of record OZ012663.1, read on the forward strand.
ATCCGAGAGGAGGGAAGAACAGTTGTATGAAAATTAAAGAAATTGGAATTAAGTTCTGAATCAAATTCAGGAAATTAAATAAGGTAAATAAATAAACAAGATATACTGTCTCACTAATTGTGGGAGAACTATATTACATTATCATATTCACTCTATAAATAAATAATCAAGACCGACACGACAGAAAAGACACAGGACATACAGAAAGTATTAGCCCATGGTACTACCCAAAAATAAGTAGATTAAATTAGTCTGAAATACCTGGCATACATAGAGGCCTTCCATCGGGAAAGTCACCTAACACAGCTTCAATTACGTCGAGAAGATCGTCCTACAAGAAGAAAACAAACAAGTATTAGAACTATAAAATCATAACTCAATTAGCAAAAGGGCCATGTCACTTCAGGAGCGAAACATTAGGTAGGACTGGGGAAACACAACAATAACTGAATAAGGGAAAGTGACCAAGAAAATAGAAGCAGAAAGCAAAGAATTGACAAATGCCAATATGACATCCCGTGTCAAAAAACTAGTAATCAGACAGCAGCAGAAACATGGTAACATGGAACAACCGTCACGCATACTAAACCCGAGCACAGAATAGCCCAACACAGCGACGAAATGAAAACCCAACTTACGGGGGAAAACAAATGAAAATAAAATGGCAAAGACAACGTCTGCCAATCAAACAGGAATCAAGGAGAGAACGAATGGCATTAGGAGGACATTAAATATTAATAAACAAAGAGATGACAGTAAAATGGAAATATATAAATTAAAGTCAATCGTCACTTGGAACTCTTCTCAAACAATTAGAGAGCCCACAAAACATTAACGTAATGTAACGTAGCCTTAAATAATTTCCAGACAAAATTTAAAATAGCTAAAGATACTCCCTAATTAATTTCGAGATGGTGGTCTAAAGATGTCCACATATTAGCACGCAGGTAGCTGGAGGCCCACTCATCGAACTCACAGATGGCAACAGTGAGAATGGGTAGCGAGTATTCACTACTTCCTCGGTTGTTGGACGAATGAGATGTGAGGCCCTCTAGAACACAAAATTAAAATTAAAACCCTTTGACAGATAGGCACAAGTAAGCAAATGTACTCGGCTTAGCACTAGGCTAAGAGATGAGCCCCCAAAAATAATACTGATTACCACTCTACTCTTTCTCGTTGTTCTGAAGGAGGCAGGATACACTATGGAAACGCCATAGCGATATCCGAGAATTGCTCGAGATTGTCTCCCAATGGTCTGACATTGGGCTAGGAAGCTAAAGGGAAACTTTAAAGTTCAAAATAAAATCAAATTCAAGAGGAAGAGTTCAAAGTAGACAAAAACAATCAATGATATAACACGTGAATAGGAATAAAAATACACACTAAACTAAAAATCCTGCCTGATGCCAAAGTACTCAGCCTCTGATCCCACTGCACAGCGAAATAAATAAGGGAAACACCACCAACAGCAACGAACCCAATAGCAGCAAGTCAATGAGGAGGAAAAATCCTCAAAATCAACTCAGAATAGGCCAGCCTCACAAAATGAGCAAATCGAGGAAATATAGGTTGGATTCAACAAAGAAGACAAATCCCGAAATATAAACAACAAATATAATCAGCTTCAATAAAATCACGCGAGTTGAGAGCCACTGGAACGGCGAGATATGATGAAAGTATGAGTTATGACAGTTGAACTAATGATCATAGAAGTATGACATATGAGGATAGGGAAAGGGAGTAGCAGGCACACCCACAACATAAAAATTTCGAAATAAAGTAGGAGGGAGACAATAAGACTATGACAACAAACGAACAAGTACGACTATAGAATTAAACTAATGTGGCAGGTGTCATCGGTGGAACCATAAACATTCCCAAATTTGGCGGCCGAAGGAGGCTCGAGCAAAGCGGATTAAGCAGCAGACGAGATGGACACCAAGGCCAGCGATGGGAGGTACAGGAAGAGCGGCGGGGAACACAAACAGTAAAACCAAAGAAGGCGTGGGTTTATAAAAGCAGCAGGTGACAACAAAATAAAAGTTGTAAGGAAATCGGCAAAAGCAAGATGAAGTTCCGGAGGGAGGTAGACAGCAGCAAAAGGAACCGGGAAGAAGCAGGAAAACAGGACGAAGAGCAAAGGGTGAGTACTAAGAACAAATGATCTAATAATAATAACAAAAGTAAAAACGGAGAGTGTGTGACAATTGAATGGCCAATCACAGCCTAAAATAGATATAAAACCCTACCAATGGCAACAAGTGGTAGCAATAATAGCACATCATCTTTAGAAGGAAAGGAAGAATAAGGTCGGACGGGCCAAATGCACCCACAAAAGTAGAATTCAGAATTGTAATCATATTGAAAATGGGGAAGAATATTCTACATTGAAAATAATAGTATTAAATATTGATCAAAAATAAATAACACTCTCGTCATAGTTATGAACAAAATGAGGACACGTAGCAACGGAGGCATGAGGATGCAGGGAAATTATTCCGGTATCAGCATGCAATCGTTGCAGACGGGGTACCTCAAAATTTAAAGTCTTTAGAAACAATATTAGATAGTCACTTCACAACTAAAATCACTAAGCAAATGCTTAAAAAACCAAAAATTAAAAATTGATCTTAAACCTGCTGATGAGTCCCTATGGTTAGGGACGAAATCTAGATACAGGATACCAGTGAGCACTCTCTATACAATCCAGACAGTTCACACTTTCAAGGCATTCCAACCCAAAACGGGACCTCTAATGCATCATGAGTAATATTAAAATGATGAACTGATAAACATTAAAGTAGGCTATATATAAATAGGCACCTGAGCTTTCAAGCTCCGAAAGAAACAAATGGCAAGCCATACGCTGAAAACCATTCATGAGGATTAAAGCCACAACCAGAAACCCATCCGAGAGGAGGGAAGAACAGTTGTATGAAAATTAAAGAAATTGGAATTAAGTTCTGAATCAAATTCAGGAAATTAAATAATGTAAATAAATGAAAATAAAATGGCAAAGACAACGTATGCCAATCAAACAGGAATCAAGGAGAGAACGAATGGCATTAGGAGGACATTAAATATTAATAAACAAAGAGATGACAGTAAAATGGAAATATATAAACTAAAGTCAATCGTCACTTGGAACTCTTCTCAAACAATTAGGGAGCCCACAAAACATTAACGTAATGTAACGTAGCCTTAAATAATTTCCAGACAAAATTTAAAATAGCTAAAGATACTCCCTAATTAATTTAGAGATGGTGGTCTAAAGATGTCCACATATTAGCACGCAGGTAGCTGGAGGCCCACTCATCGAACTCACAGATGGCAACAGTGAGAATGGGTAGCGAGTATTCACTACTTCCTCGGTTGTTGGACGAATGAGATGTGAGGCCCTCTAGAACACAAAATTAAAATTAAAACCCTTTGACAGATAGGCACAAGTAAGCAAATGTACTCGGCTTAGCACTAGGCTAAGAGATGAGCCCCCAAAAATAATAATGTGGCAGGTGTCATCGGTGGAACCATAAACATTCCCAAATTTGGCGGCCGAAGGAGGCTCGAGCAAAGCGGATTAAGCAGCAGACGAGATGGACACCAAGGCCAGCGATGGGAGGTACAGGAAGAGCGGCGGGGAACACAAACAGTAAAACCAAAGAAGGCGTGGGTTTATAAAAGCAGCAGGTGACAACAAAATAAAAGTTGTAAGGAAATCGGCAAAAGCAAGATGAAGTTCCGGAGGGAGGTAGACAGCAGCAAAAGGAACCGGGAAGAAGCAGGAAAACAGGACGAAGAGCAAAGGGTGAGTACTAAGAACAAATGATCTAATAATAATAACAAAAGTAAAAACGGAGAGTGTGTGACAATTGAATGGCCAATCACAGCCTAAAATAGATATAAAACCCTACCAATGGCAACAAGTGGTAGCAATAATAGCACATCATCTTTAGAAGGAAAGGAAGAATAAGGTCGGACGGGCCAAATGCACCCACAAAAGTAGAATTCAGAATTGTAATCATATTGAAAATGGGGAAGAATATTCTACATTGAAAATAATAGTATTAAATATTGATCAAAAATAAATAACACTCTCGTCATAGTTATGAACAAAATGAGGACACGTAGCAACGGAGGCATGAGGATGCAGGGAAATTATTCCGGTATCAGCATGCAATCGTTGCAGACGGGGTACCTCAAAATTTAAAGTCTTTAGAAACAATATTAGATAGTCACTTCACAACTAAAATCACTAAGCAAATGCTTAAAAAACCAAAAATTAAAAATTGATCTTAAACCTGCTGATGAGTCCCTATGGTTAGGGACGAAATCTAGATACAGGATACCAGTGAGCACTCTCTATACAATCCAGACAGTTCACACTTTCAAGGCATTCCAACCCAAAACGGGACCTCTAATGCATCATGAGTAATATTAAAATGATGAACTGATAAACATTAAAGTAGGCTATATATAAATAGGCACCTGAGCTTTCAAGCTCCGAAAGAAACAAATGGCAAGCCATACGCTGAAAACCATTCATGAGGATTAAAGCCACAACCAGAAACCCATCCGAGAGGAGGGAAGAACAGTTGTATGAAAATTAAAGAAATTGGAATTAAGTTCTGAATCAAATTCAGGAAATTAAATAATGTAAATAAATGAAAATAAAATGGCAAAGACAACGTATGCCAATCAAACAGGAATCAAGGAGAGAACGAATGGCATTAGGAGGACATTAAATATTAATAAACAAAGAGATGACAGTAAAATGGAAATATATAAACTAAAGTCAATCGTCACTTGGAACTCTTCTCAAACAATTAGGGAGCCCACAAAACATTAACGTAATGTAACGTAGCCTTAAATAATTTCCAGACAAAATTTAAAATAGCTAAAGATACTCCCTAATTAATTTAGAGATGGTGGTCTAAAGATGTCCACATATTAGCACGCAGGTAGCTGGAGGCCCACTCATCGAACTCACAGATGGCAACAGTGAGAATGGGTAGCGAGTATTCACTACTTCCTCGGTTGTTGGACGAATGAGATGTGAGGCCCTCTAGAACACAAAATTAAAATTAAAACCCTTTGACAGATAGGCACAAGTAAGCAAATGTACTCGGCTTAGCACTAGGCTAAGAGATGAGCCCCCAAAAATAAAACTCCTCAGCGAAGGACAAGATCAACCCACTATTCGCATGGAACTGCCATGCAACTATACATTGCAAAGACTGCAACAAAGTTTTCAACACCTTCACAGAAGGATCGCTACCCTTAGCAAGCCTACTAGATACAGAAAATATGGAAGACAGGGACAACAACCTAGGAATACATTTCAACAACACAAACCACACCATAGACGGAACAAAATTAGAAATAAAGAGGACACGGTTTGGTCACTCAGCCCCATACTTAGGGAAAATTAGAGCTATAAGATTAGCAGCCCAACTACCAGGGAAAGAAATTATATCAAAAGAGACAGGCTTCGTTCCGTATCAAATCAAAAACAGCTTAAAATCAATCTACACAAAACTCCTTGCAGCAGAAAAATCGCCACAACAAAAGAAAGGAAGGGAACAAGAACAAAAAGAAAAGAAGATAACACCACCAACAACGAACATAACCACCCAAGAGAAAACACCACCAATATCGAAACCAACCATTTAATAATAATAATAAAAGTAGGCAAAATTTGCAAACCAAAGTAAAAATAGGTCAGTATCAGGGAAAGTAGGTCAAACCCCTCAAACTAAAATTAGGATATATCAGGCTTCAAAATAAGGGAAATAATAACAAAGATGGGCAAAAGGTTGAAACCCAACAAAGTAAAAACAGGACAAGTTAGAGTAAAAGAAAGGAAAACCTCAAGACCAAACAAATCATGAGTAGGTTAAGAAAAATCTTAAAAAACATCTTAAAAAACATCTTCAATAATAATATAATAAATCTTGAACCAAAATACAAAATAAGATAGAAGAACCTCAAAACATCTAAAAAAGGGAAAAAGGGTAAAGCCTTCAAATCAAATAAGGACAGACTAATCTTAATAGGAAAACAAAGCAGAAATAACAGTCACGGAATACACGTAATCAAAACATATATGAAATCAAATCACAATATTAGGAAATCCAGAAATAGTTCAGAGCCACTGAGGATGGAACAGCAGACAAACCTCACAACATAAAGCTCTTTAGGCAAATTCGGTAAAATTTCGCAACAAAGGAAAATGAGAGGAAAAAGTAGACAACCCTCACAACATAAAGCTTTTAATTTCGAAATTAGTTAAGAGGGAGACAGTAGGACAAAACTACAAAAAAGAAACGAACAAACATACAAAATCAAAACGTGGCAGGTGTCAAAACCAAAAGCAGCGGGAAACCAAATTAATTGAATTGTGAAGGGAAAATTTGCAGAAAAGAAGAGATTAAGTAAGTATAATAGAATAAAAATATGACAGGAACGATTAAAACAACTAACTTAACCATATAAAGAGAAAAGCGGAACAACGGAGCGAGAAAATGGACAAGAATCATAGAAGGAAGGAACAACGAGAATCATCGGGAGAAGAGGAAGAACCAATAGGATGGAGACCCGAGGGATCCATGTCGGAATGTCTTCAAAGTCCCCCACAAGTAGGCTTCGGAAATAAAACTAATCGGAAGAAAATTAAATCGCAAATGTCACCAGGGGTGGCCAAGATTTCTTAACTCCCAACAGGTACACGAGATGTGGACAGGCGTCCATGAAATCATTCAACCAGAACAACGAACACCTCAGGAAACAAGGCGGGAAGAGGACGAAATACAACTAAAAGAAGGACAAAAACCAAACGGAGGGACCCGAGAGACACAGGAAATAGAAGTGACAGAAAAGAAGAAAAAGAAGAGGAAGCGAAGGAACCTGGAAGAAGAAGGAAGAGAAGAATGGGTAGGCAGGGAGGGATACTCCGAATATCCATGGACTACTGATAGCCTCTCACCAGTGAGAAAAGAAACACAATCAATACAAATCTCTAAAACTAAAATTCCCCTAGGAGAGGCCAACATCGGCCAAAACTTTTCAAGAAGCGTATGAGATATGGGTGGGCTGGCATGACAAGATACAGCCGGCACAGCGAGTAAGAGAAGAAGAAGGGAGCAGTGAAGGAGATGATTCAGAAGAAGATGAAATAGAAGAAGAAGAAGAACAAAACAAGACAGTGAGTAACATCCATAAATAATCGCGAACCAAAATAAAAGACAGAGACAAATCCTTATTCTAAAATTAAAACCTTACCATTAATAATCGCCAACGCCAACAACAAACAGCAAGAACACAACGTCATACATCTTGGTAATGGGAAATTAGTCTTGAAGGGCGACAACGAACCTAAAAGAGAAATAAAAGAACATTATACAAAGATGAACATATACGAATATACGTAGATATGGATGCATAGGTATACATATGTACGTGTATCTATATGTAGACACAGGGATATGCAACAACAAACTTAAAATCTTTGAACTTAATCTTAAATCTGAAAAGGTAATATATTAAGGAAACATATATTACAATGAACAAATATATTATTATATTAAATACTCATGACCAAACTGGTCATGGAATAAAATTTCATATCACATTATCAAAACAATGTCAATAACCAAATTCAACAGTGACCACAAAACATTAATATCAAACTCATTGATGTCCGGTAACACCAATATCGCATAAGTAATGACTAGAGTCACCTATGGTTACAAACAATATCAAATCATGTAAGAGCACGCAACAACGGGGGCATGGGGATGCAGGGAAACTATTCCAGGTATCTTCATGCAGTCATTGCAGACGGAGTTCCTTGCATGATTCACAAAACAGATTAGATAGTCATCTCAGAATTAAATAATAAACAAACACTCAGAAATCACAATCAAAACTAAATTTAAACCTGCTGATGAGTCCCTATGGTAAGGGATGAAATCTAGATACAGGATACCAGTGAGCCCCCTATACAACCCAGACAGTTCATACTTCTAGGCATTCCAACCCAAAAGGGACTTTGTGCATCACAAGAAACACAAATATGAACAGATCAACTTTAAAGTAGAATACACAGAAATAGGCACCTGAGCTCTCAAGCTCTGGAAGAAACAATCTAATGGCAAGCTACACGCTGAGAGCCACCCATGAGGATCACACGCATAACTGGAAACCCCCCTCTTCTTTCTTTTTTATAAAAGGAAAGGGAAAGGACAGTTATATGAAAATAAATAAATAGAATCAATAAAACATAACACAAAAACATATGAACAAACTAATGCACTCACGATAGGGAAACTAAATTATCGGGGAACCATATTACTAAGAAAAAACCACAATATCACTCATCTTCAAATAAATAATAGAGATTGTCAAGGTAAGAAAACAATAACAATATACACAAACAGGTAACACATCAGTCTCTGACTTTACACGATATTTCAGAAATAAGTATACAATACAACCTAAAGGACACTAGAGTCTTACCTTATATAAAATTGGAAAATAAAATAAACAAGAGTTAGCAAACTAGAAATATAAAAGGGAAAAACAACAACAGCCTGACAGCCACAATATGTCACTTCATATCCAGCCATCAAATAACGAACAGCGGCGGATGCGCGAGAGTCACGGAACAACCGTCACGGACACTAAACCAGAGCACAGAATGTCCCAACGCAGCGACAAAATGAAAACCCAATGACAAAAATGAATAAATAAAATAAAAGAGAAAACACTCCAATTAAACAGGGATCAAGGAGAGAAAAGATGGCATCAGGAGGACATCAAACAATTGTTATATATATACAAAAAAGAAATTATGAATTCAAATCAGAACAAAAAATCCCCTTAGGAAACAAAACGAGTAGTCAAATATTAATATAGAAGCTAAAGTTAAAATCAAAGTAAAATCAGTCACAAATAAAATATTGAAACCTACCAAAATAACTTCTGAGATGTAATTATTACAATTACTAAATTATTACAATATTAAGGCCATAAAGTAGCCACAATCTAATACGCAGATAGCTGCAGGACCACTCACCAAACTCATAGATGGCTTCAGTGAGAATGGGTAGCGAATAATTCACTACTTTCTTGGTTGCTGGACGAGTGAGATGAGAGACCCTGCAGAACACAAAAAACAATATCAAAAAATCCTTTGACAAATAGATACAAGATAGCAATTGTACTCAACCTAGCACTAGGCGAAGGATTGAGACCACAAAAATAAAGGAACCGGGAAGAAGCAGGAAAACAGGACGAAGAGCAAAGGGTGAGTACTAAGAACAAATGATCTAATAATAATAACAAAAGTAAAAACGGAGAGTGTGTGACAATTGAATGGCCAATCACAGCCTAAAATAGATATAAAACCCTACCAATGGCAACAAGTGGTAGCAATAATAGCACATCATCTTTAGAAGGAAAGGAAGAATAAGGTCGGACGGGCCAAATGCACCCACAAAAGTAGAATTCAGAATTGTAATCATATTGAAAATGGGGAAGAATATTCTACATTGAAAATAATAGTATTAAATATTGATCAAAAATAAATAACACTCTCGTCATAGTTATGAACAAAATGAGGACACGTAGCAACGGAGGCATGAGGATGCAGGGAAATTATTCCGGTATCAGCATGCAATCGTTGCAGACGGGGTACCTCAAAATTTAAAGTCTTTAGAAACAATATTAGATAGTCACTTCACAACTAAAATCACTAAGCAAATGCTTAAAAAACCAAAAATTAAAAATTGATCTTAAACCTGCTGATGAGTCCCTATGGTTAGGGACGAAATCTAGATACAGGATACCAGTGAGCACTCTCTATACAATGCAGACAGTTCACACTTTCAAGGCATTCCAACCCAAAACGGGACCTCCAATGCATCATGAGTAATATTAAAATGATGAACTGATCAACATCAAAGTAGGTTATATATAAATAGGCACCTGAGCTTTCAAGCTTCGAAAGAAACAAATGGCAAGCCACACGCTGAAAACCATTCATGAGGATTAAAGCCACAACTAGAAACCCATCCGAGAGGAGGGAAGAACAGTTGTATGAAAATTAAAGAAATTGGAATTAAGTTCTGAATCAAATTCAGGAAATTAAATAAGGTAAATAAATAAACAAGATATACTGTCTCACTAATTGTGGGAGAACTATATTACATTATCATATTCACTCTATAAATAAATAATCAAGACCGACACGACAGAAAAGACACAGGACATACAGAAAGTATTAGCCCATGGTACTACCCAAAAATAAGTAGATTAAATTAGTCTGAAATACCTGGCATACATAGAGGCCTTCCATCGGGAAAGTCACCTAACACAGCTTCAATTACGTCGAGAAGATCGTCCTACAAGAAGAAAACAAACAAGTATTAGAACTATAAAATCATAACTCAATTAGCAAAAGGGCCATGTCACTTCAGGAGCGAAACATTAGGTAGGACTGGGGAAACACAACAATAACTGAATAAGGGAAAGTGACCAAGAAAATAGAAGCAGAAAGCAAAGAATTGACAAATGCCAATATGACATCCCGTGTCAAAAAACTAGTAATCAGACAGCAGCAGAAACATGGTAACATGGAACAACCGTCACGCATACTAAACCCGAGCACAGAATAGCCCAACACAGCGACGAAATGAAAACCCAACTTACGGGGGAAAACAAATGAAAATAAAATGGCAAAGACAACGTCTGCCAATCAAACAGGAATCAAGGAGAGAACGAATGGCATTAGGAGGACATTAAATATTAATAAACAAAGAGATGACAGTAAAATGGAAATATATAAATTAAAGTCAATCGTCACTTGGAACTCTTCTCAAACAATTAGAGAGCCCACAAAACATTAACGTAATGTAACGTAGCCTTAAATAATTTCCAGACAAAATTTAAAATAGCTAAAGATACTCCCTAATTAATTTCGAGATGGTGGTCTAAAGATGTCCACATATTAGCACGCAGGTAGCTGGAGGCCCACTCATCGAACTCACAGATGGCAACAGTGAGAATGGGTAGCGAGTATTCACTACTTCCTCGGTTGTTGGACGAATGAGATGTGAGGCCCTCTAGAACACAAAATTAAAATTAAAACCCTTTGACAGATAGGCACAAGTAAGCAAATGTACTCGGCTTAGCACTAGGCTAAGAGATGAGCCCCCAAAAATAATACTGATTACCACTCTACTCTTTCTCGTTGTTCTGAAGGAGGCAGGATACACTATGGAAACGCCATAGCGATATCCGAGAATTGCTCGAGATTGTCTCCCAATGGTCTGACATTGGGCTAGGAAGCTAAAGGGAAACTTTAAAGTTCAAAACAAAAAAAAAAAAAAAAAAAAAAAAAAAAAAAAAAAAAAAAAAAAAAAAAAATAAAATCAAATTCAAGAGGAAGAGTTCAAAGTAGACAAAAACAATCAATGATATAACACGTGAATAGGAATAAAAATACACACTAAACTAAAAATCCTGCCTGATGCCAAAGTACTCAGCCTCTGATCCCACTGCACAGCGAAATAAATAAGGGAAACACCACCAACAGCAACGAACCCAATAGCAGCAAGTCAATGAGGAGGAAAAATCCTCAAAATCAACTCAGAATAGGCCAGCCTCACAAAATGAGCAAATCGAGGAAATATAGGTTGGATTCAACAAAGAAGACAAATCCCGAAATATAAACAACAAATATAATCAGCTTCAATAAAATCACGCGAGTTGAGAGCCACTGGAACGGCGAGATATGATGAAAGTATGAGTTATGACAGTTGAACTAATGATCATAGAAGTATGACATATGAGGATAGGGAAAGGGAGTAGCAGGCACACCCACAACATAAAAATTTCGAAATAAAGTAGGAGGGAGACAATAAGACTATGACAACAAACGAACAAGTACGACTATAGAATTAAACTAATGTGGCAGGTGTCATCGGTGGAACCATAAACATTCCCAAATTTGGCGGCCGAAGGAGGCTCGAGCAAAGCGGATTAAGCAGCAGACGAGATGGACACCAAGGCCAGCGATGGGAGGTACAGGAAGAGCGGCGGGGAACACAAACAGTAAAACCAAAGAAGGCGTGGGTTTATAAAAGCAGCAGGTGACAACAAAATAAAAGTTGTAAGGAAATCGGCAAAAGCAAGATGAAGTTCCGGAGGGAGGTAGACAGCAGCAAAAGGAACCGGGAAGAAGCAGGAAAACAGGACGAAGAGCAAAGGGTGAGTACTAAGAACAAATGATCTAATAATAATAACAAAAGTAAAAACGGAGAGTGTGTGACAATTGAATGGCCAATCACAGCCTAAAATAGATATAAAACCCTACCAATGGCAACAAGTGGTAGCAATAATAGCACATCATCTTTAGAAGGAAAGGAAGAATAAGGTCGGACGGGCCAAATGCACCCACAAAAGTAGAATTCAGAATTGTAATCATATTGAAAATGGGGAAGAATATTCTACATTGAAAATAATAGTATTAAATATTGATCAAAAATAAATAACACTCTCGTCATAGTTATGAACAAAATGAGGACACGTAGCAACGGAGGCATGAGGATGCAGGGAAATTATTCCGGTATCAGCATGCAATCGTTGCAGACGGGGTACCTCAAAATTTAAAGTCTTTAGAAACAATATTAGATAGTCACTTCACAACTAAAATCACTAAGCAAATGCTTAAAAAACCAAAAATTAAAAATTGATCTTAAACCTGCTGATGAGTCCCTATGGTTAGGGACGAAATCTAGATACAGGATACCAGTGAGCACTCTCTATACAATGCAGACAGTTCACACTTTCAAGGCATTCCAACCCAAAACGGGACCTCCAATGCATCATGAGTAATATTAAAATGATGAACTGATCAACATCAAAGTAGGTTATATATAAATAGGCACCTGAGCTTTCAAGCTTCGAAAGAAACAAATGGCAAGCCACACGCTGAAAACCATTCATGAGGATTAAAGCCACAACTAGAAACCCATCCGAGAGGAGGGAAGAACAGTTGTATGAAAATTAAAGAAATTGGAATTAAGTTCTGAATCAAATTCAGGAAATTAAATAAGGTAAATAAATAAACAAGATATACTGTCTCACTAATTGTGGGAGAACTATATTACATTATCATATTCACTCTATAAATAAATAATCAAGACCGACACGACAGAAAAGACACAGGACATACAGAAAGTATTAGCCCATGGTACTACCCAAAAATAAGTAGATTAAATTAGTCTGAAATACCTGGCATACATAGAGGCCTTCCATCGGGAAAGTCACCTAACACAGCTTCAATTACGTCGAGAAGATCGTCCTACAAGAAGAAAACAAACAAGTATTAGAACTATAAAATCATAACTCAATTAGCAAAAGGGCCATGTCACTTCAGGAGCGAAACATTAGGTAGGACTGGGGAAACACAACAATAACTGAATAAGGGAAAGTGACCAAGAAAATAGAAGCAGAAAGCAAAGAATTGACAAATGCCAATATGACATCCCGTGTCAAAAAACTAGTAATCAGACAGCAGCAGAAACATGGTAACATGGAACAACCGTCACGCATACTAAACCCGAGCACAGAATAGCCCAACACAGCGACGAAATGAAAACCCAACTTACGGGGGAAAACAAATGAAAATAAAATGGCAAAGACAACGTCTGCCAATCAAACAGGAATCAAGGAGAGAACGAATGGCATTAGGAGGACATTAAATATTAATAAACAAAGAGATGACAGTAAAATGGAAATATATAAATTAAAGTCAATCGTCACTTGGAACTCTTCTCAAACAATTAGAGAGCCCACAAAACATTAACGTAATGTAACGTAGCCTTAAATAATTTCCAGACAAAATTTAAAATAGCTAAAGATACTCCCTAATTAATTTCGAGATGGTGGTCTAAAGATGTCCACATATTAGCACGCAGGTAGCTGGAGGCCCACTCATCGAACTCACAGATGGCAACAGTGAGAATGGGTAGCGAGTATTCACTACTTCCTCGGTTGTTGGACGAATGAGATGTGAGGCCCTCTAGAACACAAAATTAAAATTAAAACCCTTTGACAGATAGGCACAAGTAAGCAAATGTACTCGGCTTAGCACTAGGCTAAGAGATGAGCCCCCAAAAATAATACTGATTACCACTCTACTCTTTCTCGTTGTTCTGAAGGAGGCAGGATACACTATGGAAACGCCATAGCGATATCCGAGAATTGCTCGAGATTGTCTCCCAATGGTCTGACATTGGGCTAGGAAGCTAAAGGGAAACTTTAAAGTTCAAAATAAAATCAAATTCAAGAGGAAGAGTTCAAAGTAGACAAAAACAATCAATGATATAACACGTGAATAGGAATAAAAATACACACTAAACTAAAAATCCTGCCTGATGCCAAAGTACTCAGCCTCTGATCCCACTGCACAGCGAAATAAATAAGGGAAACACCACCAACAGCAACGAACCCAATAGCAGCAAGTCAATGAGGAGGAAAAATCCTCAAAATCAACTCAGAATAGGCCAGCCTCACAAAATGAGCAAATCGAGGAAATATAGGTTGGATTCAACAAAGAAGACAAATCCCGAAATATAAACAACAAATATAATCAGCTTCAATAAAATCACGCGAGTTGAGAGCCACTGGAACGGCGAGATATGATGAAAGTATGAGTTATGACAGTTGAACTAATGATCATAGAAGTATGACATATGAGGATAGGGAAAGGGAGTAGCAGGCACACCCACAACATAAAAATTTCGAAATAAAGTAGGAGGGAGACAATAAGACTATGACAACAAACGAACAAGTACGACTATAGAATTAAACTAATGTGGCAGGTGTCATCGGTGGAACCATAAACATTCCCAAATTTGGCGGCCGAAGGAGGCTCGAGCAAAGCGGATTAAGCAGCAGACGAGATGGACACCAAGGCCAGCGATGGGAGGTACAGGAAGAGCGGCGGGGAACACAAACAGTAAAACCAAAGAAGGCGTGGGTTTATAAAAGCAGCAGGTGACAACAAAATAAAAGTTGTAAGGAAATCGGCAAAAGCAAGATGAAGTTCCGGAGGGAGGTAGACAGCAGCAAAAGGAACCGGGAAGAAGCAGGAAAACAGGACGAAGAGCAAAGGGTGAGTACTAAGAACAAATGATCTAATAATAATAACAAAAGTAAAAACGGAGAGTGTGTGACAATTGAATGGCCAATCACAGCCTAAAATAGATATAAAACCCTACCAATGGCAACAAGTGGTAGCAATAATAGCACATCATCTTTAGAAGGAAAGGAAGAATAAGGTCGGACGGGCCAAATGCACCCACAAAAGTAGAATTCAGAATTGTAATCATATTGAAAATGGGGAAGAATATTCTACATTGAAAATAATAGTATTAAATATTGATCAAAAATAAATAACACTCTCGTCATAGTTATGAACAAAATGAGGACACGTAGCAACGGAGGCATGAGGATGCAGGGAAATTATTCCGGTATCAGCATGCAATCGTTGCAGACGGGGTACCTCAAAATTTAAAGTCTTTAGAAACAATATTAGATAGTCACTTCACAACTAAAATCACTAAGCAAATGCTTAAAAAACCAAAAATTAAAAATTGATCTTAAACCTGCTGATGAGTCCCTATGGTTAGGGACGAAATCTAGATACAGGATACCAGTGAGCACTCTCTATACAATCCAGACAGTTCACACTTTCAAGGCATTCCAACCCAAAACGGGACCTCTAATGCATCATGAGTAATATTAAAATGATGAACTGATAAACATTAAAGTAGGCTATATATAAATAGGCACCTGAGCTTTCAAGCTCCGAAAGAAACAAATGGCAAGCCATACGCTGAAAACCATTCATGAGGATTAAAGCCACAACCAGAAACCCATCCGAGAGGAGGGAAGAACAGTTGTATGAAAATTAAAGAAATTGGAATTAAGTTCTGAATCAAATTCAGGAAATTAAATAATGTAAATAAATGAAAATAAAATGGCAAAGACAACGTATGCCAATCAAACAGGAATCAAGGAGAGAACGAATGGCATTAGGAGGACATTAAATATTAATAAACAAAGAGATGACAGTAAAATGGAAATATATAAACTAAAGTCAATCGTCACTTGGAACTCTTCTCAAACAATTAGGGAGCCCACAAAACATTAACGTAATGTAACGTAGCCTTAAATAATTTCCAGACAAAATTTAAAATAGCTAAAGATACTCCCTAATTAATTTAGAGATGGTGGTCTAAAGATGTCCACATATTAGCACGCAGGTAGCTGGAGGCCCACTCATCGAACTCACAGATGGCAACAGTGAGAATGGGTAGCGAGTATTCACTACTTCCTCGGTTGTTGGACGAATGAGATGTGAGGCCCTCTAGAACACAAAATTAAAATTAAAACCCTTTGACAGATAGGCACAAGTAAGCAAATGTACTCGGCTTAGCACTAGGCTAAGAGATGAGCCCCCAAAAATAATACTGATTACCACTCTACTCTTTCTCGTTGTTCTGAAGGAGGCAGGATACACTATGGAAACGCCATAGCGATATCCGAGAATTGCTCGAGATTGTCTCCCAATGGTCTGACATTGGGCTAGGAAGCTAAAGGGAAACTTTAAAGTTCAAAATAAAATCAAATTCAAGAGGAAGAGTTCAAAGTAGACAAAAACAATCAATGATATAACACGTGAATAGGAATAAAAATACACACTAAACTAAAAATCCTGCCTGATGCCAAAGTACTCAGCCTCTGATCCCACTGCACAGCGAAATAAATAAGGGAAACACCACCAACAGCAACGAACCCAATAGCAGCAAGTCAATGAGGAGGAAAAATCCTCAAAATCAACTCAGAATAGGCCAGCCTCACAAAATGAGCAAATCGAGGAAATATAGGTTGGATTCAACAAAGAAGACAAATCCCGAAATATAAACAACAAATATAATCAGCTTCAATAAAATCACGCGAGTTGAGAGCCACTGGAACGGCGAGATATGATGAAAGTATGAGTTATGACAGTTGAACTAATGATCATAGAAGTATGACATATGAGGATAGGGAAAGGGAGTAGCAGGCACACCCACAACATAAAAATTTCGAAATAAAGTAGGAGGGAGACAATAAGACTATGACAACAAACGAACAAGTACGACTATAGAATTAAACTAATGTGGCAGGTGTCATCGGTGGAACCATAAACATTCCCAAATTTGGCGGCCGAAGGAGGCTCGAGCAAAGCGGATTAAGCAGCAGACGAGATGGACACCAAGGCCAGCGATGGGAGGTACAGGAAGAGCGGCGGGGAACACAAACAGTAAAACCAAAGAAGGCGTGGGTTTATAAAAGCAGCAGGTGACAACAAAATAAAAGTTGTAAGGAAATCGGCAAAAGCAAGATGAAGTTCCGGAGGGAGGTAGACAGCAGCAAAAGGAACCGGGAAGAAGCAGGAAAACAGGACGAAGAGCAAAGGGTGAGTACTAAGAACAAATGATCTAATAATAATAACAAAAGTAAAAACGGAGAGTGTGTGACAATTGAATGGCCAATCACAGCCTAAAATAGATATAAAACCCTACCAATGGCAACAAGTGGTAGCAATAATAGCACATCATCTTTAGAAGGAAAGGAAGAATAAGGTCGGACGGGCCAAATGCACCCACAAAAGTAGAATTCAGAATTGTAATCATATTGAAAATGGGGAAGAATATTCTACATTGAAAATAATAGTATTAAATATTGATCAAAAATAAATAACACTCTCGTCATAGTTATGAACAAAATGAGGACACGTAGCAACGGAGGCATGAGGATGCAGGGAAATTATTCCGGTATCAGCATGCAATCGTTGCAGACGGGGTACCTCAAAATTTAAAGTCTTTAGAAACAATATTAGATAGTCACTTCACAACTAAAATCACTAAGCAAATGCTTAAAAAACAAAAAATTAAAAATTGATCTTAAACCTGCTGATGAGTCCCTATGGTTAGGGACGAAATCTAGATACAGGATACCAGTGAGCACTCTCTATACAATCCAGACAGTTCACACTTTCAAGGCATTCCAACCCAAAACGGGACCTCTAATGCATCATGAGTAATATTAAAATGATGAACTGATAAACATTAAAGTAGGCTATATATAAATAGGCACCTGAGCTTTCAAGCTCCGAAAGAAACAAATGGCAAGCCATACGCTGAAAACCATTCATGAGGATTAAAGCCACAACCAGAAACCCATCCGAGAGGAGGGAAGAACAGTTGTATGAAAATTAAAGAAATTGGAATTAAGTTCTGAATCAAATTCAGGAAATTAAATAATGTAAATAAATGAAAATAAAATGGCAAAGACAACGTATGCCAATCAAACAGGAATCAAGGAGAGAACGAATGGCATTAGGAGGACATTAAATATTAATAAACAAAGAGATGACAGTAAAATGGAAATATATAAACTAAAGTCAATCGTCACTTGGAACTCTTCTCAAACAATTAGGGAGCCCACAAAACATTAACGTAATGTAACGTAGCCTTAAATAATTTCCAGACAAAATTTAAAATAGCTAAAGATACTCCCTAATTAATTTAGAGATGGTGGTCTAAAGATGTCCACATATTAGCACGCAGGTAGCTGGAGGCCCACTCATCGAACTCACAGATGGCAACAGTGAGAATGGGTAGCGAGTATTCACTACTTCCTCGGTTGTTGGACGAATGAGATGTGAGGCCCTCTAGAACACAAAATTAAAATTAAAACCCTTTGACAGATAGGCACAAGTAAGCAAATGTACTCGGCTTAGCACTAGGCTAAGAGATGAGCCCCCAAAAATAATACTGATTACCACTCTACTCTTTCTCGTTGTTCTGAAGGAGGCAGGATACACTATGGAAACGCCATAGCGATATCCGAGAATTGCTCGAGATTGTCTCCCAATGGTCTGACATTGGGCTAGGAAGCTAAAGGGAAACTTTAAAGTTCAAAATAAAATCAAATTCAAGAGGAAGAGTTCAAAGTAGACAAAAACAATCAATGATATAACACGTGAATAGGAATAAAAATACACACTAAACTAAAAATCCTGCCTGATGCCAAAGTACTCAGCCTCTGATCCCACTGCACAGCGAAATAAATAAGGGAAACACCACCAACAGCAACGAACCCAATAGCAGCAAGTCAATGAGGAGGAAAAATCCTCAAAATCAACTCAGAATAGGCCAGCCTCACAAAATGAGCAAATCGAGGAAATATAGGTTGGATTCAACAAAGAAGACAAATCCCGAAATATAAACAACAAATATAATCAGCTTCAATAAAATCACGCGAGTTGAGAGCCACTGGAACGGCGAGATATGATGAAAGTATGAGTTATGACAGTTGAACTAATGATCATAGAAGTATGACATATGAGGATAGGGAAAGGGAGTAGCAGGCACACCCACAACATAAAAATTTCGAAATAAAGTAGGAGGGAGACAATAAGACTATGACAACAAACGAACAAGTACGACTATAGAATTAAACTAATGTGGCAGGTGTCATCGGTGGAACCATAAACATTCCCAAATTTGGCGGCCGAAGGAGGCTCGAGCAAAGCGGATTAAGCAGCAGACGAGATGGACACCAAGGCCAGCGATGGGAGGTACAGGAAGAGCGGCGGGGAACACAAACAGTAAAACCAAAGAAGGCGTGGGTTTATAAAAGCAGCAGGTGACAACAAAATAAAAGTTGTAAGGAAATCGGCAAAAGCAAGATGAAGTTCCGGAGGGAGGTAGACAGCAGCAAAAGGAACCGGGAAGAAGCAGGAAAACAGGACGAAGAGCAAAGGGTGAGTACTAAGAACAAATGATCTAATAATAATAACAAAAGTAAAAACGGAGAGTGTGTGACAATTGAATGGCCAATCACAGCCTAAAATAGATATAAAACCCTACCAATGGCAACAAGTGGTAGCAATAATAGCACATCATCTTTAGAAGGAAAGGAAGAATAAGGTCGGACGGGCCAAATGCACCCACAAAAGTAGAATTCAGAATTGTAATCATATTGAAAATGGGGAAGAATATTCTACATTGAAAATAATAGTATTAAATATTGATCAAAAATAAATAACACTCTCGTCATAGTTATGAACAAAATGAGGACACGTAGCAACGGAGGCATGAGGATGCAGGGAAATTATTCCGGTATCAGCATGCAATCGTTGCAGACGGGGTACCTCAAAATTTAAAGTCTTTAGAAACAATATTAGATAGTCACTTCACAACTAAAATCACTAAGCAAATGCTTAAAAAACCAAAAATTAAAAATTGATCTTAAACCTGCTGATGAGTCCCTATGGTTAGGGACGAAATCTAGATACAGGATACCAGTGAGCACTCTCTATACAATCCAGACAGTTCACACTTTCAAGGCATTCCAACCCAAAACGGGACCTCTAATGCATCATGAGTAATATTAAAATGATGAACTGATAAACATTAAAGTAGGCTATATATAAATAGGCACCTGAGCTTTCAAGCTCCGAAAGAAACAAATGGCAAGCCATACGCTGAAAACCATTCATGAGGATTAAAGCCACAACCAGAAACCCATCCGAGAGGAGGGAAGAACAGTTGTATGAAAATTAAAGAAATTGGAATTAAGTTCTGAATCAAATTCAGGAAATTAAATAATGTAAATAAATGAAAATAAAATGGCAAAGACAACGTATGCCAATCAAACAGGAATCAAGGAGAGAACGAATGGCATTAGGAGGACATTAAATATTAATAAACAAAGAGATGACAGTAAAATGGAAATATATAAACTAAAGTCAATCGTCACTTGGAACTCTTCTCAAACAATTAGGGAGCCCACAAAACATTAACGTAATGTAACGTAGCCTTAAATAATTTCCAGACAAAATTTAAAATAGCTAAAGATACTCCCTAATTAATTTAGAGATGGTGGTCTAAAGATGTCCACATATTAGCACGCAGGTAGCTGGAGGCCCACTCATCGAACTCACAGATGGCAACAGTGAGAATGGGTAGCGAGTATTCACTACTTCCTCGGTTGTTGGACGAATGAGATGTGAGGCCCTCTAGAACACAAAATTAAAATTAAAACCCTTTGACAGATAGGCACAAGTAAGCAAATGTACTCGGCTTAGCACTAGGCTAAGAGATGAGCCCCCAAAAATAATACTGATTACCACTCTACTCTTTCTCGTTGTTCTGAAGGAGGCAGGATACACTATGGAAACGCCATAGCGATATCCGAGAATTGCTCGAGATTGTCTCCCAATGGTCTGACATTGGGCTAGGAAGCTAAAGGGAAACTTTAAAGTTCAAAATAAAATCAAATTCAAGAGGAAGAGTTCAAAGTAGACAAAAACAATCAATGATATAACACGTGAATAGGAATAAAAATACACACTAAACTAAAAATCCTGCCTGATGCCAAAGTACTCAGCCTCTGATCCCACTGCACAGCGAAATAAATAAGGGAAACACCACCAACAGCAACGAACCCAATAGCAGCAAGTCAATGAGGAGGAAAAATCCTCAAAATCAACTCAGAATAGGCCAGCCTCACAAAATGAGCAAATCGAGGAAATATAGGTTGGATTC
The DNA here is from genome assembly GCA_963942545.1 of Oxycera nigricornis. Taxonomy (NCBI): domain Eukaryota; kingdom Metazoa; phylum Arthropoda; class Insecta; order Diptera; family Stratiomyidae; genus Oxycera; species Oxycera nigricornis. The sequence continues at coordinate 107,371 of OZ012663.1, forward strand.
AACAAAGAAGACAAATCCCGAAATATAAACAACAAATATAATCAGCTTCAATAAAATCACGCGAGTTGAGAGCCACTGGAACGGCGAGATATGATGAAAGTATGAGTTATGACAGTTGAACTAATGATCATAGAAGTATGACATATGAGGATAGGGAAAGGGAGTAGCAGGCACACCCACAACATAAAAATTTCGAAATAAAGTAGGAGGGAGACAATAAGACTATGACAACAAACGAACAAGTACGACTATAGAATTAAACTAATGTGGCAGGTGTCATCGGTGGAACCATAAACATTCCCAAATTTGGCGGCCGAAGGAGGCTCGAGCAAAGCGGATTAAGCAGCAGACGAGATGGACACCAAGGCCAGCGATGGGAGGTACAGGAAGAGCGGCGGGGAACACAAACAGTAAAACCAAAGAAGGCGTGGGTTTATAAAAGCAGCAGGTGACAACAAAATAAAAGTTGTAAGGAAATCGGCAAAAGCAAGATGAAGTTCCGGAGGGAGGTAGACAGCAGCAAAAGGAACCGGGAAGAAGCAGGAAAACAGGACGAAGAGCAAAGGGTGAGTACTAAGAACAAATGATCTAATAATAATAACAAAAGTAAAAACGGAGAGTGTGTGACAATTGAATGGCCAATCACAGCCTAAAATAGATATAAAACCCTACCAATGGCAACAAGTGGTAGCAATAATAGCACATCATCTTTAGAAGGAAAGGAAGAATAAGGTCGGACGGGCCAAATGCACCCACAAAAGTAGAATTCAGAATTGTAATCATATTGAAAATGGGGAAGAATATTCTACATTGAAAATAATAGTATTAAATATTGATCAAAAATAAATAACACTCTCGTCATAGTTATGAACAAAATGAGGACACGTAGCAACGGAGGCATGAGGATGCAGGGAAATTATTCCGGTATCAGCATGCAATCGTTGCAGACGGGGTACCTCAAAATTTAAAGTCTTTAGAAACAATATTAGATAGTCACTTCACAACTAAAATCACTAAGCAAATGCTTAAAAAACCAAAAATTAAAAATTGATCTTAAACCTGCTGATGAGTCCCTATGGTTAGGGACGAAATCTAGATACAGGATACCAGTGAGCACTCTCTATACAATCCAGACAGTTCACACTTTCAAGGCATTCCAACCCAAAACGGGACCTCTAATGCATCATGAGTAATATTAAAATGATGAACTGATAAACATTAAAGTAGGCTATATATAAATAGGCACCTGAGCTTTCAAGCTCCGAAAGAAACAAATGGCAAGCCATACGCTGAAAACCATTCATGAGGATTAAAGCCACAACCAGAAACCCATCCGAGAGGAGGGAAGAACAGTTGTATGAAAATTAAAGAAATTGGAATTAAGTTCTGAATCAAATTCAGGAAATTAAATAATGTAAATAAATGAAAATAAAATGGCAAAGACAACGTATGCCAATCAAACAGGAATCAAGGAGAGAACGAATGGCATTAGGAGGACATTAAATATTAATAAACAAAGAGATGACAGTAAAATGGAAATATATAAACTAAAGTCAATCGTCACTTGGAACTCTTCTCAAACAATTAGGGAGCCCACAAAACATTAACGTAATGTAACGTAGCCTTAAATAATTTCCAGACAAAATTTAAAATAGCTAAAGATACTCCCTAATTAATTTAGAGATGGTGGTCTAAAGATGTCCACATATTAGCACGCAGGTAGCTGGAGGCCCACTCATCGAACTCACAGATGGCAACAGTGAGAATGGGTAGCGAGTATTCACTACTTCCTCGGTTGTTGGACGAATGAGATGTGAGGCCCTCTAGAACACAAAATTAAAATTAAAACCCTTTGACAGATAGGCACAAGTAAGCAAATGTACTCGGCTTAGCACTAGGCTAAGAGATGAGCCCCCAAAAATAATAATGTGGCAGGTGTCATCGGTGGAACCATAAACATTCCCAAATTTGGCGGCCGAAGGAGGCTCGAGCAAAGCGGATTAAGCAGCAGACGAGATGGACACCAAGGCCAGCGATGGGAGGTACAGGAAGAGCGGCGGGGAACACAAACAGTAAAACCAAAGAAGGCGTGGGTTTATAAAAGCAGCAGGTGACAACAAAATAAAAGTTGTAAGGAAATCGGCAAAAGCAAGATGAAGTTCCGGAGGGAGGTAGACAGCAGCAAAAGGAACCGGGAAGAAGCAGGAAAACAGGACGAAGAGCAAAGGGTGAGTACAAAGAACAAATTATCTAATAATAATAACAATAGTAAAACGGAGAGTGTGTGACAACTGAATGGCCAATCACAGCCTAAAATAGATATAAAACCCTACCAATGGCAACAAGTGGTAGCAATAATAGCACATCATCTTTAGAAGGAAAGGAAGAATAAGGTCGGACGGGCCAAATGCACCCACAAAAGTAGAATTCAGAATTGTAATCATATTGAAAATGGGGAAGAATATTCTACATTGAAAATAATAGTATTAAATATTGATCAAAAATAAATAACACTCTCGTCATAGTTATGAACAAAATGAGGACACGTAGCAACGGAGGCATGAGGATGCAGGGAAATTATTCCGGTATCAGCATGCAATCGTTGCAGACGGGGTACCTCAAAATTTAAAGTCTTTAGAAACAATATTAGATAGTCACTTCACAACTAAAATCACTAAGCAAATGCTTAAAAAACAAAAAATTAAAAATTGATCTTAAACCTGCTGATGAGTCCCTATGGTTAGGGACGAAATCTAGATACAGGATACCAGTGAGCACTCTCTATACAATCCAGACAGTTCACACTTTCAAGGCATTCCAACCCAAAACGGGACCTCTAATGCATCATGAGTAATATTAAAATGATGAACTGATCAACATCAAAGTAGGTTATATATAAATAGGCACCTGAGCTTTCAAGCTTCGAAAGAAACAAATGGCAAGCCACACGCTGAAAACCATTCATGAGGATTAAAGCCACAACTAGAAACCCATCCGAGAGGAGGGAAGAACAGTTGTATGAAAATTAAAGAAATTGGAATTAAGTTCTGAATCAAATTCAGGAAATTAAATAGGGTAAATAAATAAACAAGATATACTGTCTCACTAATTGTGGGAGAACTATATTACATTATCATATTCACTTTATAAATAAATAATCAAGACCGACACGACAGAAAAGACACAGGACATACAGAAAGTATTAGCCCATGGTACTACCCAAAAATAAGTAGATTAAATTAGTCTGAAATACCTGGCATACATAGAGGCCTTCCATCGGGAAAGTCACCTAACACAGCTTCAATTACGTCGAGAAGATCGTCCTACAAGAAGAAAACAAACAAGTATTAGAACTATAAAATCATAACTCAATTAGCAAAAGGGCCATGTCACTTCAGGAGCGAAACATTAGGTAGGACTGGGGAAACACAACAATAACTGAATAAGGGAAAGTGACCAAGAAAATAGAAGCAGAAAGCAAAGAATTGACAAATGCCAATATGACATCCCGTGTCAAAAAACTAGTAATCAGACAGCAGCAGAAACATGGTAACATGGAACAACCGTCACGCATACTAAACCCGAGCACAGAATAGCCCAACACAGCGACGAAATGAAAACCCAACTTACGGGAAAACAAATGAAAATAAAATGGCAAAGACAACGTATGCCAATCAAACAGGAATCAAGGAGAGAACGAATGGCATTAGGAGGACATTAAATATTAATAAACAAAGAGATGACAGTAAAATGGAAATATATAAATTAAAGTCAATCGTCACTTGGAACTCTTCTCAAACAATTAGGGAGCCCACAAAACATTAACGTAATGTAACGTAGCCTTAAATAATTTCCAGACAAAATTTAAAATAGCTAAAGATACTCCCTAATTAATTTAGAGATGGTGGTCTAAAGATGTCCACATATTAGCACGCAGGTAGCTGGAGGCCCACTCATCGAACTCACAGATGGCAACAGTGAGAATGGGTAGCGAGTATTCACTACTTCCTCGGTTGTTGGACGAATGAGATGTGAGGCCCTCTAGAACACAAAATTAAAATTAAAACCCTTTGACAGATAGGCACAAGTAAGCAAATGTACTCGGCTTAGCACTAGGCTAAGAGATGAGCCCCCAAAAATAATACTGATTACCACTCTACTCTTTCTCGTTGTTCTGAAGGAGGCAGGATACACTATGGAAACGCCATAGCGATATCCGAGAATTGCTCGAGATTGTCTCCCAATGGTCTGACATTGGGCTAGGAAGCTAAAGGGAAACTTTAAAGTTCAAAATAAAATCAAATTCAAGAGGAAGAGTTCAAAGTAGACAAAAACAATCAATGATATAACACGTGAATAGGAATAAAAATACACACTAAACTAAAAATCCTGCCTGATGCCAAAGTACTCAGCCTCTGATCCCACTGCACAGCGAAATAAATAAGGGAAACACCACCAACAGCAACGAACCCAATAGCAGCAAGTCAATGAGGAGGAAAAATCCTCAAAATCAACTCAGAATAGGCCAGCCTCACAAAATGAGCAAATCGAGGAAATATAGGTTGGATTCAACAAAGAAGACAAATCCCGAAATATAAACAACAAATATAATCAGCTTCAATAAAATCACGCGAGTTGAGAGCCACTGGAACGGCGAGATATGATGAAAGTATGAGTTATGACAGTTGAACTAATGATCATAGAAGTATGACATATGAGGATAGGGAAAGGGAGTAGCAGGCACACCCACAACATAAAAATTTCGAAATAAAGTAGGAGGGAGACAATAAGACTATGACAACAAACGAACAAGTACGACTATAGAATTAAACTAATGTGGCAGGTGTCATCGGTGGAACCATAAACATTCCCAAATTTGGCGGCCGAAGGAGGCTCGAGCAAAGCGGATTAAGCAGCAGACGAGATGGACACCAAGGCCAGCGATGGGAGGTACAGGAAGAGCGGCGGGGAACACAAACAGTAAAACCAAAGAAGGCGTGGGTTTATAAAAGCAGCAGGTGACAACAAAATAAAAGTTGTAAGGAAATCGGCAAAAGCAAGATGAAGTTCCGGAGGGAGGTAGACAGCAGCAAAAGGAACCGGGAAGAAGCAGGAAAACAGGACGAAGAGCAAAGGGTGAGTACAAAGAACAAATTATCTAATAATAATAACAATAGTAAAACGGAGAGTGTGTGACAACTGAATGGCCAATCACAGCCTAAAATAGATATAAAACCCTACCAATGGCAACAAGTGGTAGCAATAATAGCACATCATCTTTAGAAGGAAAGGAAGAATAAGGTCGGACGGGCCAAATGCACCCACAAAAGTAGAATTCAGAATTGTAATCATATTGAAAATGGGGAAGAATATTCTACATTGAAAATAATAGTATTAAATATTGATCAAAAATAAATAACACTCTCGTCATAGTTATGAACAAAATGAGGACACGTAGCAACGGAGGCATGAGGATGCAGGGAAATTATTCCGGTATCAGCATGCAATCGTTGCAGACGGGGTACCTCAAAATTTAAAGTCTTTAGAAACAATATTAGATAGTCACTTCACAACTAAAATCACTAAGCAAATGCTTAAAAAACAAAAAATTAAAAATTGATCTTAAACCTGCTGATGAGTCCCTATGGTTAGGGACGAAATCTAGATACAGGATACCAGTGAGCACTCTCTATACAATCCAGACAGTTCACACTTTCAAGGCATTCCAACCCAAAACGGGACCTCTAATGCATCATGAGTAATATTAAAATGATGAACTGATCAACATCAAAGTAGGTTATATATAAATAGGCACCTGAGCTTTCAAGCTTCGAAAGAAACAAATGGCAAGCCACACGCTGAAAACCATTCATGAGGATTAAAGCCACAACTAGAAACCCATCCGAGAGGAGGGAAGAACAGTTGTATGAAAATTAAAGAAATTGGAATTAAGTTCTGAATCAAATTCAGGAAATTAAATAGGGTAAATAAATAAACAAGATATACTGTCTCACTAATTGTGGGAGAACTATATTACATTATCATATTCACTTTATAAATAAATAATCAAGACCGACACGACAGAAAAGACACAGGACATACAGAAAGTATTAGCCCATGGTACTACCCAAAAATAAGTAGATTAAATTAGTCTGAAATACCTGGCATACATAGAGGCCTTCCATCGGGAAAGTCACCTAACACAGCTTCAATTACGTCGAGAAGATCGTCCTACAAGAAGAAAACAAACAAGTATTAGAACTATAAAATCATAACTCAATTAGCAAAAGGGCCATGTCACTTCAGGAGCGAAACATTAGGTAGGACTGGGGAAACACAACAATAACTGAATAAGGGAAAGTGACCAAGAAAATAGAAGCAGAAAGCAAAGAATTGACAAATGCCAATATGACATCCCGTGTCAAAAAACTAGTAATCAGACAGCAGCAGAAACATGGTAACATGGAACAACCGTCACGCATACTAAACCCGAGCACAGAATAGCCCAACACAGCGACGAAATGAAAACCCAACTTACGGGAAAACAAATGAAAATAAAATGGCAAAGACAACGTATGCCAATCAAACAGGAATCAAGGAGAGAACGAATGGCATTAGGAGGACATTAAATATTAATAAACAAAGAGATGACAGTAAAATGGAAATATATAAATTAAAGTCAATCGTCACTTGGAACTCTTCTCAAACAATTAGGGAGCCCACAAAACATTAACGTAATGTAACGTAGCCTTAAATAATTTCCAGACAAAATTTAAAATAGCTAAAGATACTCCCTAATTAATTTAGAGATGGTGGTCTAAAGATGTCCACATATTAGCACGCAGGTAGCTGGAGGCCCACTCATCGAACTCACAGATGGCAACAGTGAGAATGGGTAGCGAGTATTCACTACTTCCTCGGTTGTTGGACGAATGAGATGTGAGGCCCTCTAGAACACAAAATTAAAATTAAAACCCTTTGACAGATAGGCACAAGTAAGCAAATGTACTCGGCTTAGCACTAGGCTAAGAGATGAGCCCCCAAAAATAATACTGATTACCACTCTACTCTTTCTCGTTGTTCTGAAGGAGGCAGGATACACTATGGAAACGCCATAGCGATATCCGAGAATTGCTCGAGATTGTCTCCCAATGGTCTGACATTGGGCTAGGAAGCTAAAGGGAAACTTTAAAGTTCAAAATAAAATCAAATTCAAGAGGAAGAGTTCAAAGTAGACAAAAACAATCAATGATATAACACGTGAATAGGAATAAAAATACACACTAAACTAAAAATCCTGCCTGATGCCAAAGTACTCAGCCTCTGATCCCACTGCACAGCGAAATAAATAAGGGAAACACCACCAACAGCAACGAACCCAATAGCAGCAAGTCAATGAGGAGGAAAAATCCTCAAAATCAACTCAGAATAGGCCAGCCTCACAAAATGAGCAAATCGAGGAAATATAGGTTGGATTCAACAAAGAAGACAAATCCCGAAATATAAACAACAAATATAATCAGCTTCAATAAAATCACGCGAGTTGAGAGCCACTGGAACGGCGAGATATGATGAAAGTATGAGTTATGACAGTTGAACTAATGATCATAGAAGTATGACATATGAGGATAGGGAAAGGGAGTAGCAGGCACACCCACAACATAAAAATTTCGAAATAAAGTAGGAGGGAGACAATAAGACTATGACAACAAACGAACAAGTACGACTATAGAATTAAACTAATGTGGCAGGTGTCATCGGTGGAACCATAAACATTCCCAAATTTGGCGGCCGAAGGAGGCTCGAGCAAAGCGGATTAAGCAGCAGACGAGATGGACACCAAGGCCAGCGATGGGAGGTACAGGAAGAGCGGCGGGGAACACAAACAGTAAAACCAAAGAAGGCGTGGGTTTATAAAAGCAGCAGGTGACAACAAAATAAAAGTTGTAAGGAAATCGGCAAAAGCAAGATGAAGTTCCGGAGGGAGGTAGACAGCAGCAAAAGGAACCGGGAAGAAGCAGGAAAACAGGACGAAGAGCAAAGGGTGAGTACAAAGAACAAATTATCTAATAATAATAACAATAGTAAAACGGAGAGTGTGTGACAACTGAATGGCCAATCACAGCCTAAAATAGATATAAAACCCTACCAATGGCAACAAGTGGTAGCAATAATAGCACATCATCTTTAGAAGGAAAGGAAGAATAAGGTCGGACGGGCCAAATGCACCCACAAAAGTAGAATTCAGAATTGTAATCATATTGAAAATGGGGAAGAATATTCTACATTGAAAATAATAGTATTAAATATTGATCAAAAATAAATAACACTCTCGTCATAGTTATGAACAAAATGAGGACACGTAGCAACGGAGGCATGAGGATGCAGGGAAATTATTCCGGTATCAGCATGCAATCGTTGCAGACGGGGTACCTCAAAATTTAAAGTCTTTAGAAACAATATTAGATAGTCACTTCACAACTAAAATCACTAAGCAAATGCTTAAAAAACAAAAAATTAAAAATTGATCTTAAACCTGCTGATGAGTCCCTATGGTTAGGGACGAAATCTAGATACAGGATACCAGTGAGCACTCTCTATACAATCCAGACAGTTCACACTTTCAAGGCATTCCAACCCAAAACGGGACCTCTAATGCATCATGAGTAATATTAAAATGATGAACTGATCAACATCAAAGTAGGTTATATATAAATAGGCACCTGAGCTTTCAAGCTTCGAAAGAAACAAATGGCAAGCCACACGCTGAAAACCATTCATGAGGATTAAAGCCACAACTAGAAACCCATCCGAGAGGAGGGAAGAACAGTTGTATGAAAATTAAAGAAATTGGAATTAAGTTCTGAATCAAATTCAGGAAATTAAATAGGGTAAATAAATAAACAAGATATACTGTCTCACTAATTGTGGGAGAACTATATTACATTATCATATTCACTTTATAAATAAATAATCAAGACCGACACGACAGAAAAGACACAGGACATACAGAAAGTATTAGCCCATGGTACTACCCAAAAATAAGTAGATTAAATTAGTCTGAAATACCTGGCATACATAGAGGCCTTCCATCGGGAAAGTCACCTAACACAGCTTCAATTACGTCGAGAAGATCGTCCTACAAGAAGAAAACAAACAAGTATTAGAACTATAAAATCATAACTCAATTAGCAAAAGGGCCATGTCACTTCAGGAGCGAAACATTAGGTAGGACTGGGGAAACACAACAATAACTGAATAAGGGAAAGTGACCAAGAAAATAGAAGCAGAAAGCAAAGAATTGACAAATGCCAATATGACATCCCGTGTCAAAAAACTAGTAATCAGACAGCAGCAGAAACATGGTAACATGGAACAACCGTCACGCATACTAAACCCGAGCACAGAATAGCCCAACACAGCGACGAAATGAAAACCCAACTTACGGGAAAACAAATGAAAATAAAATGGCAAAGACAACGTATGCCAATCAAACAGGAATCAAGGAGAGAACGAATGGCATTAGGAGGACATTAAATATTAATAAACAAAGAGATGACAGTAAAATGGAAATATATAAATTAAAGTCAATCGTCACTTGGAACTCTTCTCAAACAATTAGGGAGCCCACAAAACATTAACGTAATGTAACGTAGCCTTAAATAATTTCCAGACAAAATTTAAAATAGCTAAAGATACTCCCTAATTAATTTAGAGATGGTGGTCTAAAGATGTCCACATATTAGCACGCAGGTAGCTGGAGGCCCACTCATCGAACTCACAGATGGCAACAGTGAGAATGGGTAGCGAGTATTCACTACTTCCTCGGTTGTTGGACGAATGAGATGTGAGGCCCTCTAGAACACAAAATTAAAATTAAAACCCTTTGACAGATAGGCACAAGTAAGCAAATGTACTCGGCTTAGCACTAGGCTAAGAGATGAGCCCCCAAAAATAATACTGATTACCACTCTACTCTTTCTCGTTGTTCTGAAGGAGGCAGGATACACTATGGAAACGCCATAGCGATATCCGAGAATTGCTCGAGATTGTCTCCCAATGGTCTGACATTGGGCTAGGAAGCTAAAGGGAAACTTTAAAGTTCAAAATAAAATCAAATTCAAGAGGAAGAGTTCAAAGTAGACAAAAACAATCAATGATATAACACGTGAATAGGAATAAAAATACACACTAAACTAAAAATCCTGCCTGATGCCAAAGTACTCAGCCTCTGATCCCACTGCACAGCGAAATAAATAAGGGAAACACCACCAACAGCAACGAACCCAATAGCAGCAAGTCAATGAGGAGGAAAAATCCTCAAAATCAACTCAGAATAGGCCAGCCTCACAAAATGAGCAAATCGAGGAAATATAGGTTGGATTCAACAAAGAAGACAAATCCCGAAATATAAACAACAAATATAATCAGCTTCAATAAAATCACGCGAGTTGAGAGCCACTGGAACGGCGAGATATGATGAAAGTATGAGTTATGACAGTTGAACTAATGATCATAGAAGTATGACATATGAGGATAGGGAAAGGGAGTAGCAGGCACACCCACAACATAAAAATTTCGAAATAAAGTAGGAGGGAGACAATAAGACTATGACAACAAACGAACAAGTACGACTATAGAATTAAACTAATGTGGCAGGTGTCATCGGTGGAACCATAAACATTCCCAAATTTGGCGGCCGAAGGAGGCTCGAGCAAAGCGGATTAAGCAGCAGACGAGATGGACACCAAGGCCAGCGATGGGAGGTACAGGAAGAGCGGCGGGGAACACAAACAGTAAAACCAAAGAAGGCGTGGGTTTATAAAAGCAGCAGGTGACAACAAAATAAAAGTTGTAAGGAAATCGGCAAAAGCAAGATGAAGTTCCGGAGGGAGGTAGACAGCAGCAAAAGGAACCGGGAAGAAGCAGGAAAACAGGACGAAGAGCAAAGGGTGAGTACAAAGAACAAATTATCTAATAATAATAACAATAGTAAAACGGAGAGTGTGTGACAACTGAATGGCCAATCACAGCCTAAAATAGATATAAAACCCTACCAATGGCAACAAGTGGTAGCAATAATAGCACATCATCTTTAGAAGGAAAGGAAGAATAAGGTCGGACGGGCCAAATGCACCCACAAAAGTAGAATTCAGAATTGTAATCATATTGAAAATGGGGAAGAATATTCTACATTGAAAATAATAGTATTAAATATTGATCAAAAATAAATAACACTCTCGTCATAGTTATGAACAAAATGAGGACACGTAGCAACGGAGGCATGAGGATGCAGGGAAATTATTCCGGTATCAGCATGCAATCGTTGCAGACGGGGTACCTCAAAATTTAAAGTCTTTAGAAACAATATTAGATAGTCACTTCACAACTAAAATCACTAAGCAAATGCTTAAAAAACAAAAAATTAAAAATTGATCTTAAACCTGCTGATGAGTCCCTATGGTTAGGGACGAAATCTAGATACAGGATACCAGTGAGCACTCTCTATACAATCCAGACAGTTCACACTTTCAAGGCATTCCAACCCAAAACGGGACCTCTAATGCATCATGAGTAATATTAAAATGATGAACTGATCAACATCAAAGTAGGTTATATATAAATAGGCACCTGAGCTTTCAAGCTTCGAAAGAAACAAATGGCAAGCCACACGCTGAAAACCATTCATGAGGATTAAAGCCACAACTAGAAACCCATCCGAGAGGAGGGAAGAACAGTTGTATGAAAATTAAAGAAATTGGAATTAAGTTCTGAATCAAATTCAGGAAATTAAATAGGGTAAATAAATAAACAAGATATACTGTCTCACTAATTGTGGGAGAACTATATTACATTATCATATTCACTTTATAAATAAATAATCAAGACCGACACGACAGAAAAGACACAGGACATACAGAAAGTATTAGCCCATGGTACTACCCAAAAATAAGTAGATTAAATTAGTCTGAAATACCTGGCATACATAGAGGCCTTCCATCGGGAAAGTCACCTAACACAGCTTCAATTACGTCGAGAAGATCGTCCTACAAGAAGAAAACAAACAAGTATTAGAACTATAAAATCATAACTCAATTAGCAAAAGGGCCATGTCACTTCAGGAGCGAAACATTAGGTAGGACTGGGGAAACACAACAATAACTGAATAAGGGAAAGTGACCAAGAAAATAGAAGCAGAAAGCAAAGAATTGACAAATGCCAATATGACATCCCGTGTCAAAAAACTAGTAATCAGACAGCAGCAGAAACATGGTAACATGGAACAACCGTCACGCATACTAAACCCGAGCACAGAATAGCCCAACACAGCGACGAAATGAAAACCCAACTTACGGGAAAACAAATGAAAATAAAATGGCAAAGACAACGTATGCCAATCAAACAGGAATCAAGGAGAGAACGAATGGCATTAGGAGGACATTAAATATTAATAAACAAAGAGATGACAGTAAAATGGAAATATATAAATTAAAGTCAATCGTCACTTGGAACTCTTCTCAAACAATTAGGGAGCCCACAAAACATTAACGTAATGTAACGTAGCCTTAAATAATTTCCAGACAAAATTTAAAATAGCTAAAGATACTCCCTAATTAATTTAGAGATGGTGGTCTAAAGATGTCCACATATTAGCACGCAGGTAGCTGGAGGCCCACTCATCGAACTCACAGATGGCAACAGTGAGAATGGGTAGCGAGTATTCACTACTTCCTCGGTTGTTGGACGAATGAGATGTGAGGCCCTCTAGAACACAAAATTAAAATTAAAACCCTTTGACAGATAGGCACAAGTAAGCAAATGTACTCGGCTTAGCACTAGGCTAAGAGATGAGCCCCCAAAAATAATACTGATTACCACTCTACTCTTTCTCGTTGTTCTGAAGGAGGCAGGATACACTATGGAAACGCCATAGCGATATCCGAGAATTGCTCGAGATTGTCTCCCAATGGTCTGACATTGGGCTAGGAAGCTAAAGGGAAACTTTAAAGTTCAAAATAAAATCAAATTCAAGAGGAAGAGTTCAAAGTAGACAAAAACAATCAATGATATAACACGTGAATAGGAATAAAAATACACACTAAACTAAAAATCCTGCCTGATGCCAAAGTACTCAGCCTCTGATCCCACTGCACAGCGAAATAAATAAGGGAAACACCACCAACAGCAACGAACCCAATAGCAGCAAGTCAATGAGGAGGAAAAATCCTCAAAATCAACTCAGAATAGGCCAGCCTCACAAAATGAGCAAATCGAGGAAATATAGGTTGGATTCAACAAAGAAGACAAATCCCGAAATATAAACAACAAATATAATCAGCTTCAATAAAATCACGCGAGTTGAGAGCCACTGGAACGGCGAGATATGATGAAAGTATGAGTTATGACAGTTGAACTAATGATCATAGAAGTATGACATATGAGGATAGGGAAAGGGAGTAGCAGGCACACCCACAACATAAAAATTTCGAAATAAAGTAGGAGGGAGACAATAAGACTATGACAACAAACGAACAAGTACGACTATAGAATTAAACTAATGTGGCAGGTGTCATCGGTGGAACCATAAACATTCCCAAATTTGGCGGCCGAAGGAGGCTCGAGCAAAGCGGATTAAGCAGCAGACGAGATGGACACCAAGGCCAGCGATGGGAGGTACAGGAAGAGCGGCGGGGAACACAAACAGTAAAACCAAAGAAGGCGTGGGTTTATAAAAGCAGCAGGTGACAACAAAATAAAAGTTGTAAGGAAATCGGCAAAAGCAAGATGAAGTTCCGGAGGGAGGTAGACAGCAGCAAAAGGAACCGGGAAGAAGCAGGAAAACAGGACGAAGAGCAAAGGGTGAGTACAAAGAACAAATTATCTAATAATAATAACAATAGTAAAACGGAGAGTGTGTGACAACTGAATGGCCAATCACAGCCTAAAATAGATATAAAACCCTACCAATGGCAACAAGTGGTAGCAATAATAGCACATCATCTTTAGAAGGAAAGGAAGAATAAGGTCGGACGGGCCAAATGCACCCACAAAAGTAGAATTCAGAATTGTAATCATATTGAAAATGGGGAAGAATATTCTACATTGAAAATAATAGTATTAAATATTGATCAAAAATAAATAACACTCTCGTCATAGTTATGAACAAAATGAGGACACGTAGCAACGGAGGCATGAGGATGCAGGGAAATTATTCCGGTATCAGCATGCAATCGTTGCAGACGGGGTACCTCAAAATTTAAAGTCTTTAGAAACAATATTAGATAGTCACTTCACAACTAAAATCACTAAGCAAATGCTTAAAAAACAAAAAATTAAAAATTGATCTTAAACCTGCTGATGAGTCCCTATGGTTAGGGACGAAATCTAGATACAGGATACCAGTGAGCACTCTCTATACAATCCAGACAGTTCACACTTTCAAGGCATTCCAACCCAAAACGGGACCTCTAATGCATCATGAGTAATATTAAAATGATGAACTGATCAACATCAAAGTAGGTTATATATAAATAGGCACCTGAGCTTTCAAGCTTCGAAAGAAACAAATGGCAAGCCACACGCTGAAAACCATTCATGAGGATTAAAGCCACAACTAGAAACCCATCCGAGAGGAGGGAAGAACAGTTGTATGAAAATTAAAGAAATTGGAATTAAGTTCTGAATCAAATTCAGGAAATTAAATAGGGTAAATAAATAAACAAGATATACTGTCTCACTAATTGTGGGAGAACTATATTACATTATCATATTCACTTTATAAATAAATAATCAAGACCGACACGACAGAAAAGACACAGGACATACAGAAAGTATTAGCCCATGGTACTACCCAAAAATAAGTAGATTAAATTAGTCTGAAATACCTGGCATACATAGAGGCCTTCCATCGGGAAAGTCACCTAACACAGCTTCAATTACGTCGAGAAGATCGTCCTACAAGAAGAAAACAAACAAGTATTAGAACTATAAAATCATAACTCAATTAGCAAAAGGGCCATGTCACTTCAGGAGCGAAACATTAGGTAGGACTGGGGAAACACAACAATAACTGAATAAGGGAAAGTGACCAAGAAAATAGAAGCAGAAAGCAAAGAATTGACAAATGCCAATATGACATCCCGTGTCAAAAAACTAGTAATCAGACAGCAGCAGAAACATGGTAACATGGAACAACCGTCACGCATACTAAACCCGAGCACAGAATAGCCCAACACAGCGACGAAATGAAAACCCAACTTACGGGAAAACAAATGAAAATAAAATGGCAAAGACAACGTATGCCAATCAAACAGGAATCAAGGAGAGAACGAATGGCATTAGGAGGACATTAAATATTAATAAACAAAGAGATGACAGTAAAATGGAAATATATAAATTAAAGTCAATCGTCACTTGGAACTCTTCTCAAACAATTAGGGAGCCCACAAAACATTAACGTAATGTAACGTAGCCTTAAATAATTTCCAGACAAAATTTAAAATAGCTAAAGATACTCCCTAATTAATTTAGAGATGGTGGTCTAAAGATGTCCACATATTAGCACGCAGGTAGCTGGAGGCCCACTCATCGAACTCACAGATGGCAACAGTGAGAATGGGTAGCGAGTATTCACTACTTCCTCGGTTGTTGGACGAATGAGATGTGAGGCCCTCTAGAACACAAAATTAAAATTAAAACCCTTTGACAGATAGGCACAAGTAAGCAAATGTACTCGGCTTAGCACTAGGCTAAGAGATGAGCCCCCAAAAATAATACTGATTACCACTCTACTCTTTCTCGTTGTTCTGAAGGAGGCAGGATACACTATGGAAACGCCATAGCGATATCCGAGAATTGCTCGAGATTGTCTCCCAATGGTCTGACATTGGGCTAGGAAGCTAAAGGGAAACTTTAAAGTTCAAAATAAAATCAAATTCAAGAGGAAGAGTTCAAAGTAGACAAAAACAATCAATGATATAACACGTGAATAGGAATAAAAATACACACTAAACTAAAAATCCTGCCTGATGCCAAAGTACTCAGCCTCTGATCCCACTGCACAGCGAAATAAATAAGGGAAACACCACCAACAGCAACGAACCCAATAGCAGCAAGTCAATGAGGAGGAAAAATCCTCAAAATCAACTCAGAATAGGCCAGCCTCACAAAATGAGCAAATCGAGGAAATATAGGTTGGATTCAACAAAGAAGACAAATCCCGAAATATAAACAACAAATATAATCAGCTTCAATAAAATCACGCGAGTTGAGAGCCACTGGAACGGCGAGATATGATGAAAGTATGAGTTATGACAGTTGAACTAATGATCATAGAAGTATGACATATGAGGATAGGGAAAGGGAGTAGCAGGCACACCCACAACATAAAAATTTCGAAATAAAGTAGGAGGGAGACAATAAGACTATGACAACAAACGAACAAGTACGACTATAGAATTAAACTAATGTGGCAGGTGTCATCGGTGGAACCATAAACATTCCCAAATTTGGCGGCCGAAGGAGGCTCGAGCAAAGCGGATTAAGCAGCAGACGAGATGGACACCAAGGCCAGCGATGGGAGGTACAGGAAGAGCGGCGGGGAACACAAACAGTAAAACCAAAGAAGGCGTGGGTTTATAAAAGCAGCAGGTGACAACAAAATAAAAGTTGTAAGGAAATCGGCAAAAGCAAGATGAAGTTCCGGAGGGAGGTAGACAGCAGCAAAAGGAACCGGGAAGAAGCAGGAAAACAGGACGAAGAGCAAAGGGTGAGTACAAAGAACAAATTATCTAATAATAATAACAATAGTAAAACGGAGAGTGTGTGACAACTGAATGGCCAATCACAGCCTAAAATAGATATAAAACCCTACCAATGGCAACAAGTGGTAGCAATAATAGCACATCATCTTTAGAAGGAAAGGAAGAATAAGGTCGGACGGGCCAAATGCACCCACAAAAGTAGAATTCAGAATTGTAATCATATTGAAAATGGGGAAGAATATTCTACATTGAAAATAATAGTATTAAATATTGATCAAAAATAAATAACACTCTCGTCATAGTTATGAACAAAATGAGGACACGTAGCAACGGAGGCATGAGGATGCAGGGAAATTATTCCGGTATCAGCATGCAATCGTTGCAGACGGGGTACCTCAAAATTTAAAGTCTTTAGAAACAATATTAGATAGTCACTTCACAACTAAAATCACTAAGCAAATGCTTAAAAAACAAAAAATTAAAAATTGATCTTAAACCTGCTGATGAGTCCCTATGGTTAGGGACGAAATCTAGATACAGGATACCAGTGAGCACTCTCTATACAATCCAGACAGTTCACACTTTCAAGGCATTCCAACCCAAAACGGGACCTCTAATGCATCATGAGTAATATTAAAATGATGAACTGATCAACATCAAAGTAGGTTATATATAAATAGGCACCTGAGCTTTCAAGCTTCGAAAGAAACAAATGGCAAGCCACACGCTGAAAACCATTCATGAGGATTAAAGCCACAACTAGAAACCCATCCGAGAGGAGGGAAGAACAGTTGTATGAAAATTAAAGAAATTGGAATTAAGTTCTGAATCAAATTCAGGAAATTAAATAGGGTAAATAAATAAACAAGATATACTGTCTCACTAATTGTGGGAGAACTATATTACATTATCATATTCACTTTATAAATAAATAATCAAGACCGACACGACAGAAAAGACACAGGACATACAGAAAGTATTAGCCCATGGTACTACCCAAAAATAAGTAGATTAAATTAGTCTGAAATACCTGGCATACATAGAGGCCTTCCATCGGGAAAGTCACCTAACACAGCTTCAATTACGTCGAGAAGATCGTCCTACAAGAAGAAAACAAACAAGTATTAGAACTATAAAATCATAACTCAATTAGCAAAAGGGCCATGTCACTTCAGGAGCGAAACATTAGGTAGGACTGGGGAAACACAACAATAACTGAATAAGGGAAAGTGACCAAGAAAATAGAAGCAGAAAGCAAAGAATTGACAAATGCCAATATGACATCCCGTGTCAAAAAACTAGTAATCAGACAGCAGCAGAAACATGGTAACATGGAACAACCGTCACGCATACTAAACCCGAGCACAGAATAGCCCAACACAGCGACGAAATGAAAACCCAACTTACGGGAAAACAAATGAAAATAAAATGGCAAAGACAACGTATGCCAATCAAACAGGAATCAAGGAGAGAACGAATGGCATTAGGAGGACATTAAATATTAATAAACAAAGAGATGACAGTAAAATGGAAATATATAAATTAAAGTCAATCGTCACTTGGAACTCTTCTCAAACAATTAGGGAGCCCACAAAACATTAACGTAATGTAACGTAGCCTTAAATAATTTCCAGACAAAATTTAAAATAGCTAAAGATACTCCCTAATTAATTTAGAGATGGTGGTCTAAAGATGTCCACATATTAGCACGCAGGTAGCTGGAGGCCCACTCATCGAACTCACAGATGGCAACAGTGAGAATGGGTAGCGAGTATTCACTACTTCCTCGGTTGTTGGACGAATGAGATGTGAGGCCCTCTAGAACACAAAATTAAAATTAAAACCCTTTGACAGATAGGCACAAGTAAGCAAATGTACTCGGCTTAGCACTAGGCTAAGAGATGAGCCCCCAAAAATAATACTGATTACCACTCTACTCTTTCTCGTTGTTCTGAAGGAGGCAGGATACACTATGGAAACGCCATAGCGATATCCGAGAATTGCTCGAGATTGTCTCCCAATGGTCTGACATTGGGCTAGGAAGCTAAAGGGAAACTTTAAAGTTCAAAATAAAATCAAATTCAAGAGGAAGAGTTCAAAGTAGACAAAAACAATCAATGATATAACACGTGAATAGGAATAAAAATACACACTAAACTAAAAATCCTGCCTGATGCCAAAGTACTCAGCCTCTGATCCCACTGCACAGCGAAATAAATAAGGGAAACACCACCAACAGCAACGAACCCAATAGCAGCAAGTCAATGAGGAGGAAAAATCCTCAAAATCAACTCAGAATAGGCCAGCCTCACAAAATGAGCAAATCGAGGAAATATAGGTTGGATTCAACAAAGAAGACAAATCCCGAAATATAAACAACAAATATAATCAGCTTCAATAAAATCACGCGAGTTGAGAGCCACTGGAACGGCGAGATATGATGAAAGTATGAGTTATGACAGTTGAACTAATGATCATAGAAGTATGACATATGAGGATAGGGAAAGGGAGTAGCAGGCACACCCACAACATAAAAATTTCGAAATAAAGTAGGAGGGAGACAATAAGACTATGACAACAAACGAACAAGTACGACTATAGAATTAAACTAATGTGGCAGGTGTCATCGGTGGAACCATAAACATTCCCAAATTTGGCGGCCGAAGGAGGCTCGAGCAAAGCGGATTAAGCAGCAGACGAGATGGACACCAAGGCCAGCGATGGGAGGTACAGGAAGAGCGGCGGGGAACACAAACAGTAAAACCAAAGAAGGCGTGGGTTTATAAAAGCAGCAGGTGACAACAAAATAAAAGTTGTAAGGAAATCGGCAAAAGCAAGATGAAGTTCCGGAGGGAGGTAGACAGCAGCAAAAGGAACCGGGAAGAAGCAGGAAAACAGGACGAAGAGCAAAGGGTGAGTACAAAGAACAAATTATCTAATAATAATAACAATAGTAAAACGGAGAGTGTGTGACAACTGAATGGCCAATCACAGCCTAAAATAGATATAAAACCCTACCAATGGCAACAAGTGGTAGCAATAATAGCACATCATCTTTAGAAGGAAAGGAAGAATAAGGTCGGACGGGCCAAATGCACCCACAAAAGTAGAATTCAGAATTGTAATCATATTGAAAATGGGGAAGAATATTCTACATTGAAAATAATAGTATTAAATATTGATCAAAAATAAATAACACTCTCGTCATAGTTATGAACAAAATGAGGACACGTAGCAACGGAGGCATGAGGATGCAGGGAAATTATTCCGGTATCAGCATGCAATCGTTGCAGACGGGGTACCTCAAAATTTAAAGTCTTTAGAAACAATATTAGATAGTCACTTCACAACTAAAATCACTAAGCAAATGCTTAAAAAACAAAAAATTAAAAATTGATCTTAAACCTGCTGATGAGTCCCTATGGTTAGGGACGAAATCTAGATACAGGATACCAGTGAGCACTCTCTATACAATCCAGACAGTTCACACTTTCAAGGCATTCCAACCCAAAACGGGACCTCTAATGCATCATGAGTAATATTAAAATGATGAACTGATCAACATCAAAGTAGGTTATATATAAATAGGCACCTGAGCTTTCAAGCTTCGAAAGAAACAAATGGCAAGCCACACGCTGAAAACCATTCATGAGGATTAAAGCCACAACTAGAAACCCATCCGAGAGGAGGGAAGAACAGTTGTATGAAAATTAAAGAAATTGGAATTAAGTTCTGAATCAAATTCAGGAAATTAAATAGGGTAAATAAATAAACAAGATATACTGTCTCACTAATTGTGGGAGAACTATATTACATTATCATATTCACTTTATAAATAAATAATCAAGACCGACACGACAGAAAAGACACAGGACATACAGAAAGTATTAGCCCATGGTACTACCCAAAAATAAGTAGATTAAATTAGTCTGAAATACCTGGCATACATAGAGGCCTTCCATCGGGAAAGTCACCTAACACAGCTTCAATTACGTCGAGAAGATCGTCCTACAAGAAGAAAACAAACAAGTATTAGAACTATAAAATCATAACTCAATTAGCAAAAGGGCCATGTCACTTCAGGAGCGAAACATTAGGTAGGACTGGGGAAACACAACAATAACTGAATAAGGGAAAGTGACCAAGAAAATAGAAGCAGAAAGCAAAGAATTGACAAATGCCAATATGACATCCCGTGTCAAAAAACTAGTAATCAGACAGCAGCAGAAACATGGTAACATGGAACAACCGTCACGCATACTAAACCCGAGCACAGAATAGCCCAACACAGCGACGAAATGAAAACCCAACTTACGGGAAAACAAATGAAAATAAAATGGCAAAGACAACGTATGCCAATCAAACAGGAATCAAGGAGAGAACGAATGGCATTAGGAGGACATTAAATATTAATAAACAAAGAGATGACAGTAAAATGGAAATATATAAATTAAAGTCAATCGTCACTTGGAACTCTTCTCAAACAATTAGGGAGCCCACAAAACATTAACGTAATGTAACGTAGCCTTAAATAATTTCCAGACAAAATTTAAAATAGCTAAAGATACTCCCTAATTAATTTAGAGATGGTGGTCTAAAGATGTCCACATATTAGCACGCAGGTAGCTGGAGGCCCACTCATCGAACTCACAGATGGCAACAGTGAGAATGGGTAGCGAGTATTCACTACTTCCTCGGTTGTTGGACGAATGAGATGTGAGGCCCTCTAGAACACAAAATTAAAATTAAAACCCTTTGACAGATAGGCACAAGTAAGCAAATGTACTCGGCTTAGCACTAGGCTAAGAGATGAGCCCCCAAAAATAATACTGATTACCACTCTACTCTTTCTCGTTGTTCTGAAGGAGGCAGGATACACTATGGAAACGCCATAGCGATATCCGAGAATTGCTCGAGATTGTCTCCCAATGGTCTGACATTGGGCTAGGAAGCTAAAGGGAAACTTTAAAGTTCAAAATAAAATCAAATTCAAGAGGAAGAGTTCAAAGTAGACAAAAACAATCAATGATATAACACGTGAATAGGAATAAAAATACACACTAAACTAAAAATCCTGCCTGATGCCAAAGTACTCAGCCTCTGATCCCACTGCACAGCGAAATAAATAAGGGAAACACCACCAACAGCAACGAACCCAATAGCAGCAAGTCAATGAGGAGGAAAAATCCTCAAAATCAACTCAGAATAGGCCAGCCTCACAAAATGAGCAAATCGAGGAAATATAGGTTGGATTCAACAAAGAAGACAAATCCCGAAATATAAACAACAAATATAATCAGCTTCAATAAAATCACGCGAGTTGAGAGCCACTGGAACGGCGAGATATGATGAAAGTATGAGTTATGACAGTTGAACTAATGATCATAGAAGTATGACATATGAGGATAGGGAAAGGGAGTAGCAGGCACACCCACAACATAAAAATTTCGAAATAAAGTAGGAGGGAGACAATAAGACTATGACAACAAACGAACAAGTACGACTATAGAATTAAACTAATGTGGCAGGTGTCATCGGTGGAACCATAAACATTCCCAAATTTGGCGGCCGAAGGAGGCTCGAGCAAAGCGGATTAAGCAGCAGACGAGATGGACACCAAGGCCAGCGATGGGAGGTACAGGAAGAGCGGCGGGGAACACAAACAGTAAAACCAAAGAAGGCGTGGGTTTATAAAAGCAGCAGGTGACAACAAAATAAAAGTTGTAAGGAAATCGGCAAAAGCAAGATGAAGTTC
Organism: Oxycera nigricornis; assembly: GCA_963942545.1. Taxonomy (NCBI): domain Eukaryota; kingdom Metazoa; phylum Arthropoda; class Insecta; order Diptera; family Stratiomyidae; genus Oxycera; species Oxycera nigricornis. The sequence continues at coordinate 129,889 of OZ012663.1, forward strand.
CGGAGGGAGGTAGACAGCAGCAAAAGGAACCGGGAAGAAGCAGGAAAACAGGACGAAGAGCAAAGGGTGAGTACAAAGAACAAATTATCTAATAATAATAACAATAGTAAAACGGAGAGTGTGTGACAACTGAATGGCCAATCACAGCCTAAAATAGATATAAAACCCTACCAATGGCAACAAGTGGTAGCAATAATAGCACATCATCTTTAGAAGGAAAGGAAGAATAAGGTCGGACGGGCCAAATGCACCCACAAAAGTAGAATTCAGAATTGTAATCATATTGAAAATGGGGAAGAATATTCTACATTGAAAATAATAGTATTAAATATTGATCAAAAATAAATAACACTCTCGTCATAGTTATGAACAAAATGAGGACACGTAGCAACGGAGGCATGAGGATGCAGGGAAATTATTCCGGTATCAGCATGCAATCGTTGCAGACGGGGTACCTCAAAATTTAAAGTCTTTAGAAACAATATTAGATAGTCACTTCACAACTAAAATCACTAAGCAAATGCTTAAAAAACAAAAAATTAAAAATTGATCTTAAACCTGCTGATGAGTCCCTATGGTTAGGGACGAAATCTAGATACAGGATACCAGTGAGCACTCTCTATACAATCCAGACAGTTCACACTTTCAAGGCATTCCAACCCAAAACGGGACCTCTAATGCATCATGAGTAATATTAAAATGATGAACTGATCAACATCAAAGTAGGTTATATATAAATAGGCACCTGAGCTTTCAAGCTTCGAAAGAAACAAATGGCAAGCCACACGCTGAAAACCATTCATGAGGATTAAAGCCACAACTAGAAACCCATCCGAGAGGAGGGAAGAACAGTTGTATGAAAATTAAAGAAATTGGAATTAAGTTCTGAATCAAATTCAGGAAATTAAATAGGGTAAATAAATAAACAAGATATACTGTCTCACTAATTGTGGGAGAACTATATTACATTATCATATTCACTTTATAAATAAATAATCAAGACCGACACGACAGAAAAGACACAGGACATACAGAAAGTATTAGCCCATGGTACTACCCAAAAATAAGTAGATTAAATTAGTCTGAAATACCTGGCATACATAGAGGCCTTCCATCGGGAAAGTCACCTAACACAGCTTCAATTACGTCGAGAAGATCGTCCTACAAGAAGAAAACAAACAAGTATTAGAACTATAAAATCATAACTCAATTAGCAAAAGGGCCATGTCACTTCAGGAGCGAAACATTAGGTAGGACTGGGGAAACACAACAATAACTGAATAAGGGAAAGTGACCAAGAAAATAGAAGCAGAAAGCAAAGAATTGACAAATGCCAATATGACATCCCGTGTCAAAAAACTAGTAATCAGACAGCAGCAGAAACATGGTAACATGGAACAACCGTCACGCATACTAAACCCGAGCACAGAATAGCCCAACACAGCGACGAAATGAAAACCCAACTTACGGGAAAACAAATGAAAATAAAATGGCAAAGACAACGTATGCCAATCAAACAGGAATCAAGGAGAGAACGAATGGCATTAGGAGGACATTAAATATTAATAAACAAAGAGATGACAGTAAAATGGAAATATATAAATTAAAGTCAATCGTCACTTGGAACTCTTCTCAAACAATTAGGGAGCCCACAAAACATTAACGTAATGTAACGTAGCCTTAAATAATTTCCAGACAAAATTTAAAATAGCTAAAGATACTCCCTAATTAATTTAGAGATGGTGGTCTAAAGATGTCCACATATTAGCACGCAGGTAGCTGGAGGCCCACTCATCGAACTCACAGATGGCAACAGTGAGAATGGGTAGCGAGTATTCACTACTTCCTCGGTTGTTGGACGAATGAGATGTGAGGCCCTCTAGAACACAAAATTAAAATTAAAACCCTTTGACAGATAGGCACAAGTAAGCAAATGTACTCGGCTTAGCACTAGGCTAAGAGATGAGCCCCCAAAAATAAAACTCCTCAGCGAAGGACAAGATCAACCCACTATTCGCATGGAACTGCCATGCAACTATACATTGCAAAGACTGCAACAAAGTTTTCAACACCTTCACAGAAGGATCGCTACCCTTAGCAAGCCTACTAGATACAGAAAATATGGAAGACAGGGACAACAACCTAGGAATACATTTCAACAACACAAACCACACCATAGACGGAACAAAATTAGAAATAAAGAGGACACGGTTTGGTCACTCAGCCCCATACTTAGGGAAAATTAGAGCTATAAGATTAGCAGCCCAACTACCAGGGAAAGAAATTATATCAAAAGAGACAGGCTTCGTTCCGTATCAAATCAAAAACAGCTTAAAATCAATCTACACAAAACTCCTTGCAGCAGAAAAATCGCCACAACAAAAGAAAGGAAGGGAACAAGAACAAAAAGAAAAGAAGATAACACCACCAACAACGAACATAACCACCCAAGAGAAAACACCACCAATATCGAAACCAACCATTTAATAATAATAATAAAAGTAGGCAAAATTTGCAAACCAAAGTAAAAATAGGTCAGTATCAGGGAAAGTAGGTCAAACCCCTCAAACTAAAATTAGGATATATCAGGCTTCAAAATAAGGGAAATAATAACAAAGATGGGCAAAAGGTTGAAACCCAACAAAGTAAAAACAGGACAAGTTAGAGTAAAAGAAAGGAAAACCTCAAGACCAAACAAATCATGAGTAGGTTAAGAAAAATCTTAAAAAACATCTTAAAAAACATCTTCAATAATAATATAATAAATCTTGAACCAAAATACAAAATAAGATAGAAGAACCTCAAAACATCTAAAAAAGGGAAAAAAGGGTAAAGCCTTCAAATCAAATAAGGACAGACTAATCTTAATAGGAAAACAAAGCAGAAATAACAGTCACGGAATACACGTAATCAAAACATATATGAAATCAAATCACAATATTAGGAAATCCAGAAATAGTTCAGAGCCACTGAGGATGGAACAGCAGACAAACCTCACAACATAAAGCTCTTTAGGCAAATTCGGTAAAATTTCGCAACAAAGGAAAATGAGAGGAAAAAGTAGACAACCCTCACAACATAAAGCTTTTAATTTCGAAATTAGTTAAGAGGGAGACAGTAGGACAAAACTACAAAAAAGAAACGAACAAACATACAAAATCAAAACGTGGCAGGTGTCAAAACCAAAAGCAGCGGGAAACCAAATTAATTGAATTGTGAAGGGAAAATTTGCAGAAAAGAAGAGATTAAGTAAGTATAATAGAATAAAAATATGACAGGAACGATTAAAACAACTAACTTAACCATATAAAGAGAAAAGCGGAACAACGGAGCGAGAAAATGGACAAGAATCATAGAAGGAAGGAACAACGAGAATCATCGGGAGAAGAGGAAGAACCAATAGGATGGAGACCCGAGGGATCCATGTCGGAATGTCTTCAAAGTCCCCCACAAGTAGGCTTCGGAAATAAAACTAATCGGAAGAAAATTAAATCGCAAATGTCACCAGGGGTGGCCAAGATTTCTTAACTCCCAACAGGTACACGAGATGTGGACAGGCGTCCATGAAATCATTCAACCAGAACAACGAACACCTCAGGAAACAAGGCGGGAAGAGGACGAAATACAACTAAAAGAAGGACAAAAACCAAACGGAGGGACCCGAGAGACACAGGAAATAGAAGTGACAGAAAAGAAGAAAAAGAAGAGGAAGCGAAGGAACCTGGAAGAAGAAGGAAGAGAAGAATGGGTAGGCAGGGAGGGATACTCCGAATATCCATGGACTACTGATAGCCTCTCACCAGTGAGAAAAGAAACACAATCAATACAAATCTCTAAAACTAAAATTCCCCTAGGAGAGGCCAACATCGGCCAAAACTTTTCAAGAAGCGTATGAGATATGGGTGGGCTGGCATGACAAGATACAGCCGGCACAGCGAGTAAGAGAAGAAGAAGGGAGCAGTGAAGGAGATGATTCAGAAGAAGATGAAATAGAAGAAGAAGAAGAACAAAACAAGACAGTGAGTAACATCCATAAATAATCGCGAACCAAAATAAAAGACAGAGACAAATCCTTATTCTAAAATTAAAACCTTACCATTAATAATCGCCAACGCCAACAACAAACAGCAAGAACACAACGTCATACATCTTGGTAATGGGAAATTAGTCTTGAAGGGCGACAACGAACCTAAAAGAGAAATAAAAGAACATTATACAAAGATGAACATATACGAATATACGTAGATATGGATGCATAGGTATACATATGTACGTGTATCTATATGTAGACACAGGGATATGCAACAACAAACTTAAAATCTTTGAACTTAATCTTAAATCTGAAAAGGTAATATATTAAGGAAACATATATTACAATGAACAAATATATTATTATATTAAATACTCATGACCAAACTGGTCATGGAATAAAATTTCATATCACATTATCAAAACAATGTCAATAACCAAATTCAACAGTGACCACAAAACATTAATATCAAACTCATTGATGTCCGGTAACACCAATATCGCATAAGTAATGACTAGAGTCACCTATGGTTACAAACAATATCAAATCATGTAAGAGCACGCAACAACGGGGGCATGGGGATGCAGGGAAACTATTCCAGGTATCTTCATGCAGTCATTGCAGACGGAGTTCCTTGCATGATTCACAAAACAGATTAGATAGTCATCTCAGAATTAAATAATAAACAAACACTCAGAAATCACAATCAAAACTAAATTTAAACCTGCTGATGAGTCCCTATGGTAAGGGATGAAATCTAGATACAGGATACCAGTGAGCCCCCTATACAACCCAGACAGTTCATACTTCTAGGCATTCCAACCCAAAAGGGACTTTGTGCATCACAAGAAACACAAATATGAACAGATCAACTTTAAAGTAGAATACACAGAAATAGGCACCTGAGCTCTCAAGCTCTGGAAGAAACAATCTAATGGCAAGCTACACGCTGAGAGCCACCCATGAGGATCACACGCATAACTGGAAACCCCCCTCTTCTTTCTTTTTTATAAAAGGAAAGGGAAAGGACAGTTATATGAAAATAAATAAATAGAATCAATAAAACATAACACAAAAACATATGAACAAACTAATGCACTCACGATAGGGAAACTAAATTATCGGGGAACCATATTACTAAGAAAAAACCACAATATCACTCATCTTCAAATAAATAATAGAGATTGTCAAGGTAAGAAAACAATAACAATATACACAAACAGGTAACACATCAGTCTCTGACTTTACACGATATTTCAGAAATAAGTATACAATACAACCTAAAGGACACTAGAGTCTTACCTTATATAAAATTGGAAAATAAAATAAACAAGAGTTAGCAAACTAGAAATATAAAAGGGAAAAACAACAACAGCCTGACAGCCACAATATGTCACTTCATATCCAGCCATCAAATAACGAACAGCGGCGGATGCGCGAGAGTCACGGAACAACCGTCACGGACACTAAACCAGAGCACAGAATGTCCCAACGCAGCGACAAAATGAAAACCCAATGACAAAAATGAATAAATAAAATAAAAGAGAAAACACTCCAATTAAACAGGGATCAAGGAGAGAAAAGATGGCATCAGGAGGACATCAAACAATTGTTATATATATACAAAAAAGAAATTATGAATTCAAATCAGAACAAAAAATCCCCTTAGGAAACAAAACGAGTAGTCAAATATTAATATAGAAGCTAAAGTTAAAATCAAAGTAAAATCAGTCACAAATAAAATATTGAAACCTACCAAAATAACTTCTGAGATGTAATTATTACAATTACTAAATTATTACAATATTAAGGCCATAAAGTAGCCACAATCTAATACGCAGATAGCTGCAGGACCACTCACCAAACTCATAGATGGCTTCAGTGAGAATGGGTAGCGAATAATTCACTACTTTCTTGGTTGCTGGACGAGTGAGATGAGAGACCCTGCAGAACACAAAAAACAATATCAAAAAATCCTTTGACAAATAGATACAAGATAGCAATTGTACTCAACCTAGCACTAGGCGAAGGATTGAGACCACAAAAATAAGGGATATGCAACAACAAACTTAAAATCTTTGAACTTAATCTTAAATCTGAAAAGGTAATATATTAAGGAAACATATATTACAATGAACAAATATATTATTATATTAAATACTCATGACCAAACTGGTCATGGAATAAAATTTCATATCACATTATCAAAACAATGTCAATAACCAAATTCAACAGTGACCACAAAACATTAATATCAAACTCATTGATGTCCGGTAACACCAATATCGCATAAGTAATGACTAGAGTCACCTATGGTTACAAACAATATCAAATCATGTAAGAGCACGCAACAACGGGGGCATGGGGATGCAGGGAAACTATTCCAGGTATCTTCATGCAGTCATTGCAGACGGAGTTCCTTGCATGATTCACAAAACAGATTAGATAGTCATCTCAGAATTAAATAATAAACAAACACTCAGAAATCACAATCAAAACTAAATTTAAACCTGCTGATGAGTCCCTATGGTAAGGGATGAAATCTAGATACAGGATACCAGTGAGCCCCCTATACAACCCAGACAGTTCATACTTCTAGGCATTCCAACCCAAAAGGGACTTTGTGCATCACAAGAAACACAAATATGAACAGATCAACTTTAAAGTAGAATACACAGAAATAGGCACCTGAGCTCTCAAGCTCTGGAAGAAACAATCTAATGGCAAGCTACACGCTGAGAGCCACCCATGAGGATCACACGCATAACTGGAAACCCCCCTCTTCTTTCTTTTTTATAAAAGGAAAGGGAAAGGACAGTTATATGAAAATAAATAAATAGAATCAATAAAACATAACACAAAAACATATGAACAAACTAATGCACTCACGATAGGGAAACTAAATTATCGGGGAACCATATTACTAAGAAAAAACCACAATATCACTCATCTTCAAATAAATAATAGAGATTGTCAAGGTAAGAAAACAATAACAATATACACAAACAGGTAACACATCAGTCTCTGACTTTACACGATATTTCAGAAATAAGTATACAATACAACCTAAAGGACACTAGAGTCTTACCTTATATAAAATTGGAAAATAAAATAAACAAGAGTTAGCAAACTAGAAATATAAAAGGGAAAAACAACAACAGCCTGACAGCCACAATATGTCACTTCATATCCAGCCATCAAATAACGAACAGCGGCGGATGCGCGAGAGTCACGGAACAACCGTCACGGACACTAAACCAGAGCACAGAATGTCCCAACGCAGCGACAAAATGAAAACCCAATGACAAAAATGAATAAATAAAATAAAAGAGAAAACACTCCAATTAAACAGGGATCAAGGAGAGAAAAGATGGCATCAGGAGGACATCAAACAATTGTTATATATATACAAAAAAGAAATTATGAATTCAAATCAGAACAAAAAATCCCCTTAGGAAACAAAACGAGTAGTCAAATATTAATATAGAAGCTAAAGTTAAAATCAAAGTAAAATCAGTCACAAATAAAATATTGAAACCTACCAAAATAACTTCTGAGATGTAATTATTACAATTACTAAATTATTACAATATTAAGGCCATAAAGTAGCCACAATCTAATACGCAGATAGCTGCAGGACCACTCACCAAACTCATAGATGGCTTCAGTGAGAATGGGTAGCGAATAATTCACTACTTTCTTGGTTGCTGGACGAGTGAGATGAGAGACCCTGCAGAACACAAAAAACAATATCAAAAAATCCTTTGACAAATAGATACAAGATAGCAATTGTACTCAACCTAGCACTAGGCGAAGGATTGAGACCACAAAAATAATAAATTGAGCCCCCTATACAACCCAGACAGTTCATACTTCTAGGCATTCCAACCCAAAAGGGACTTTGTGCATCACAAGAAACACAAATATGAACAGATCAACTTTAAAGTAGAATACACAGAAATAGGCACCTGAGCTCTCAAGCTCTGGAAGAAACAATCTAATGGCAAGCTACACGCTGAGAGCCACCCATGAGGATCACACGCATAACTGGAAACCCCCCTCTTCTTTCTTTTTTATAAAAGGAAAGGGAAAGGACAGTTATATGAAAATAAATAAATAGAATCAATAAAACATAACACAAAAACATATGAACAAACTAATGCACTCACGATAGGGAAACTAAATTATCGGGGAACCATATTACTAAGAAAAAACCACAATATCACTCATCTTCAAATAAATAATAGAGATTGTCAAGGTAAGAAAACAATAACAATATACACAAACAGGTAACACATCAGTCTCTGACTTTACACGATATTTCAGAAATAAGTATACAATACAACCTAAAGGACACTAGAGTCTTACCTTATATAAAATTGGAAAATAAAATAAACAAGAGTTAGCAAACTAGAAATATAAAAGGGAAAAACAACAACAGCCTGACAGCCACAATATGTCACTTCATATCCAGCCATCAAATAACGAACAGCGGCGGATGCGCGAGAGTCACGGAACAACCGTCACGGACACTAAACCAGAGCACAGAATGTCCCAACGCAGCGACAAAATGAAAACCCAATGACAAAAATGAATAAATAAAATAAAAGAGAAAACACTCCAATTAAACAGGGATCAAGGAGAGAAAAGATGGCATCAGGAGGACATCAAACAATTGTTATATATATACAAAAAAGAAATTATGAATTCAAATCAGAACAAAAAATCCCCTTAGGAAACAAAACGAGTAGTCAAATATTAATATAGAAGCTAAAGTTAAAATCAAAGTAAAATCAGTCACAAATAAAATATTGAAACCTACCAAAATAACTTCTGAGATGTAATTATTACAATTACTAAATTATTACAATATTAAGGCCATAAAGTAGCCACAATCTAATACGCAGATAGCTGCAGGACCACTCACCAAACTCATAGATGGCTTCAGTGAGAATGGGTAGCGAATAATTCACTACTTTCTTGGTTGCTGGACGAGTGAGATGAGAGACCCTGCAGAACACAAAAAACAATATCAAAAAATCCTTTGACAAATAGATACAAGATAGCAATTGTACTCAACCTAGCACTAGGCGAAGGATTGAGACCACAAAAATAAAGGAACCGGGAAGAAGCAGGAAAACAGGACGAAGAGCAAAGGGTGAGTACTAAGAACAAATGATCTAATAATAATAACAAAAGTAAAAACGGAGAGTGTGTGACAATTGAATGGCCAATCACAGCCTAAAATAGATATAAAACCCTACCAATGGCAACAAGTGGTAGCAATAATAGCACATCATCTTTAGAAGGAAAGGAAGAATAAGGTCGGACGGGCCAAATGCACCCACAAAAGTAGAATTCAGAATTGTAATCATATTGAAAATGGGGAAGAATATTCTACATTGAAAATAATAGTATTAAATATTGATCAAAAATAAATAACACTCTCGTCATAGTTATGAACAAAATGAGGACACGTAGCAACGGAGGCATGAGGATGCAGGGAAATTATTCCGGTATCAGCATGCAATCGTTGCAGACGGGGTACCTCAAAATTTAAAGTCTTTAGAAACAATATTAGATAGTCACTTCACAACTAAAATCACTAAGCAAATGCTTAAAAAACCAAAAATTAAAAATTGATCTTAAACCTGCTGATGAGTCCCTATGGTTAGGGACGAAATCTAGATACAGGATACCAGTGAGCACTCTCTATACAATGCAGACAGTTCACACTTTCAAGGCATTCCAACCCAAAACGGGACCTCCAATGCATCATGAGTAATATTAAAATGATGAACTGATCAACATCAAAGTAGGTTATATATAAATAGGCACCTGAGCTTTCAAGCTTCGAAAGAAACAAATGGCAAGCCACACGCTGAAAACCATTCATGAGGATTAAAGCCACAACTAGAAACCCATCCGAGAGGAGGGAAGAACAGTTGTATGAAAATTAAAGAAATTGGAATTAAGTTCTGAATCAAATTCAGGAAATTAAATAAGGTAAATAAATAAACAAGATATACTGTCTCACTAATTGTGGGAGAACTATATTACATTATCATATTCACTCTATAAATAAATAATCAAGACCGACACGACAGAAAAGACACAGGACATACAGAAAGTATTAGCCCATGGTACTACCCAAAAATAAGTAGATTAAATTAGTCTGAAATACCTGGCATACATAGAGGCCTTCCATCGGGAAAGTCACCTAACACAGCTTCAATTACGTCGAGAAGATCGTCCTACAAGAAGAAAACAAACAAGTATTAGAACTATAAAATCATAACTCAATTAGCAAAAGGGCCATGTCACTTCAGGAGCGAAACATTAGGTAGGACTGGGGAAACACAACAATAACTGAATAAGGGAAAGTGACCAAGAAAATAGAAGCAGAAAGCAAAGAATTGACAAATGCCAATATGACATCCCGTGTCAAAAAACTAGTAATCAGACAGCAGCAGAAACATGGTAACATGGAACAACCGTCACGCATACTAAACCCGAGCACAGAATAGCCCAACACAGCGACGAAATGAAAACCCAACTTACGGGGGAAAACAAATGAAAATAAAATGGCAAAGACAACGTCTGCCAATCAAACAGGAATCAAGGAGAGAACGAATGGCATTAGGAGGACATTAAATATTAATAAACAAAGAGATGACAGTAAAATGGAAATATATAAATTAAAGTCAATCGTCACTTGGAACTCTTCTCAAACAATTAGAGAGCCCACAAAACATTAACGTAATGTAACGTAGCCTTAAATAATTTCCAGACAAAATTTAAAATAGCTAAAGATACTCCCTAATTAATTTCGAGATGGTGGTCTAAAGATGTCCACATATTAGCACGCAGGTAGCTGGAGGCCCACTCATCGAACTCACAGATGGCAACAGTGAGAATGGGTAGCGAGTATTCACTACTTCCTCGGTTGTTGGACGAATGAGATGTGAGGCCCTCTAGAACACAAAATTAAAATTAAAACCCTTTGACAGATAGGCACAAGTAAGCAAATGTACTCGGCTTAGCACTAGGCTAAGAGATGAGCCCCCAAAAATAATACTGATTACCACTCTACTCTTTCTCGTTGTTCTGAAGGAGGCAGGATACACTATGGAAACGCCATAGCGATATCCGAGAATTGCTCGAGATTGTCTCCCAATGGTCTGACATTGGGCTAGGAAGCTAAAGGGAAACTTTAAAGTTCAAAATAAAATCAAATTCAAGAGGAAGAGTTCAAAGTAGACAAAAACAATCAATGATATAACACGTGAATAGGAATAAAAATACACACTAAACTAAAAATCCTGCCTGATGCCAAAGTACTCAGCCTCTGATCCCACTGCACAGCGAAATAAATAAGGGAAACACCACCAACAGCAACGAACCCAATAGCAGCAAGTCAATGAGGAGGAAAAATCCTCAAAATCAACTCAGAATAGGCCAGCCTCACAAAATGAGCAAATCGAGGAAATATAGGTTGGATTCAACAAAGAAGACAAATCCCGAAATATAAACAACAAATATAATCAGCTTCAATAAAATCACGCGAGTTGAGAGCCACTGGAACGGCGAGATATGATGAAAGTATGAGTTATGACAGTTGAACTAATGATCATAGAAGTATGACATATGAGGATAGGGAAAGGGAGTAGCAGGCACACCCACAACATAAAAATTTCGAAATAAAGTAGGAGGGAGACAATAAGACTATGACAACAAACGAACAAGTACGACTATAGAATTAAACTAATGTGGCAGGTGTCATCGGTGGAACCATAAACATTCCCAAATTTGGCGGCCGAAGGAGGCTCGAGCAAAGCGGATTAAGCAGCAGACGAGATGGACACCAAGGCCAGCGATGGGAGGTACAGGAAGAGCGGCGGGGAACACAAACAGTAAAACCAAAGAAGGCGTGGGTTTATAAAAGCAGCAGGTGACAACAAAATAAAAGTTGTAAGGAAATCGGCAAAAGCAAGATGAAGTTCCGGAGGGAGGTAGACAGCAGCAAAAGGAACCGGGAAGAAGCAGGAAAACAGGACGAAGAGCAAAGGGTGAGTACTAAGAACAAATGATCTAATAATAATAACAAAAGTAAAAACGGAGAGTGTGTGACAATTGAATGGCCAATCACAGCCTAAAATAGATATAAAACCCTACCAATGGCAACAAGTGGTAGCAATAATAGCACATCATCTTTAGAAGGAAAGGAAGAATAAGGTCGGACGGGCCAAATGCACCCACAAAAGTAGAATTCAGAATTGTAATCATATTGAAAATGGGGAAGAATATTCTACATTGAAAATAATAGTATTAAATATTGATCAAAAATAAATAACACTCTCGTCATAGTTATGAACAAAATGAGGACACGTAGCAACGGAGGCATGAGGATGCAGGGAAATTATTCCGGTATCAGCATGCAATCGTTGCAGACGGGGTACCTCAAAATTTAAAGTCTTTAGAAACAATATTAGATAGTCACTTCACAACTAAAATCACTAAGCAAATGCTTAAAAAACCAAAAATTAAAAATTGATCTTAAACCTGCTGATGAGTCCCTATGGTTAGGGACGAAATCTAGATACAGGATACCAGTGAGCACTCTCTATACAATGCAGACAGTTCACACTTTCAAGGCATTCCAACCCAAAACGGGACCTCCAATGCATCATGAGTAATATTAAAATGATGAACTGATCAACATCAAAGTAGGTTATATATAAATAGGCACCTGAGCTTTCAAGCTTCGAAAGAAACAAATGGCAAGCCACACGCTGAAAACCATTCATGAGGATTAAAGCCACAACTAGAAACCCATCCGAGAGGAGGGAAGAACAGTTGTATGAAAATTAAAGAAATTGGAATTAAGTTCTGAATCAAATTCAGGAAATTAAATAAGGTAAATAAATAAACAAGATATACTGTCTCACTAATTGTGGGAGAACTATATTACATTATCATATTCACTCTATAAATAAATAATCAAGACCGACACGACAGAAAAGACACAGGACATACAGAAAGTATTAGCCCATGGTACTACCCAAAAATAAGTAGATTAAATTAGTCTGAAATACCTGGCATACATAGAGGCCTTCCATCGGGAAAGTCACCTAACACAGCTTCAATTACGTCGAGAAGATCGTCCTACAAGAAGAAAACAAACAAGTATTAGAACTATAAAATCATAACTCAATTAGCAAAAGGGCCATGTCACTTCAGGAGCGAAACATTAGGTAGGACTGGGGAAACACAACAATAACTGAATAAGGGAAAGTGACCAAGAAAATAGAAGCAGAAAGCAAAGAATTGACAAATGCCAATATGACATCCCGTGTCAAAAAACTAGTAATCAGACAGCAGCAGAAACATGGTAACATGGAACAACCGTCACGCATACTAAACCCGAGCACAGAATAGCCCAACACAGCGACGAAATGAAAACCCAACTTACGGGGGAAAACAAATGAAAATAAAATGGCAAAGACAACGTCTGCCAATCAAACAGGAATCAAGGAGAGAACGAATGGCATTAGGAGGACATTAAATATTAATAAACAAAGAGATGACAGTAAAATGGAAATATATAAATTAAAGTCAATCGTCACTTGGAACTCTTCTCAAACAATTAGAGAGCCCACAAAACATTAACGTAATGTAACGTAGCCTTAAATAATTTCCAGACAAAATTTAAAATAGCTAAAGATACTCCCTAATTAATTTCGAGATGGTGGTCTAAAGATGTCCACATATTAGCACGCAGGTAGCTGGAGGCCCACTCATCGAACTCACAGATGGCAACAGTGAGAATGGGTAGCGAGTATTCACTACTTCCTCGGTTGTTGGACGAATGAGATGTGAGGCCCTCTAGAACACAAAATTAAAATTAAAACCCTTTGACAGATAGGCACAAGTAAGCAAATGTACTCGGCTTAGCACTAGGCTAAGAGATGAGCCCCCAAAAATAATACTGATTACCACTCTACTCTTTCTCGTTGTTCTGAAGGAGGCAGGATACACTATGGAAACGCCATAGCGATATCCGAGAATTGCTCGAGATTGTCTCCCAATGGTCTGACATTGGGCTAGGAAGCTAAAGGGAAACTTTAAAGTTCAAAATAAAATCAAATTCAAGAGGAAGAGTTCAAAGTAGACAAAAACAATCAATGATATAACACGTGAATAGGAATAAAAATACACACTAAACTAAAAATCCTGCCTGATGCCAAAGTACTCAGCCTCTGATCCCACTGCACAGCGAAATAAATAAGGGAAACACCACCAACAGCAACGAACCCAATAGCAGCAAGTCAATGAGGAGGAAAAATCCTCAAAATCAACTCAGAATAGGCCAGCCTCACAAAATGAGCAAATCGAGGAAATATAGGTTGGATTCAACAAAGAAGACAAATCCCGAAATATAAACAACAAATATAATCAGCTTCAATAAAATCACGCGAGTTGAGAGCCACTGGAACGGCGAGATATGATGAAAGTATGAGTTATGACAGTTGAACTAATGATCATAGAAGTATGACATATGAGGATAGGGAAAGGGAGTAGCAGGCACACCCACAACATAAAAATTTCGAAATAAAGTAGGAGGGAGACAATAAGACTATGACAACAAACGAACAAGTACGACTATAGAATTAAACTAATGTGGCAGGTGTCATCGGTGGAACCATAAACATTCCCAAATTTGGCGGCCGAAGGAGGCTCGAGCAAAGCGGATTAAGCAGCAGACGAGATGGACACCAAGGCCAGCGATGGGAGGTACAGGAAGAGCGGCGGGGAACACAAACAGTAAAACCAAAGAAGGCGTGGGTTTATAAAAGCAGCAGGTGACAACAAAATAAAAGTTGTAAGGAAATCGGCAAAAGCAAGATGAAGTTCCGGAGGGAGGTAGACAGCAGCAAAAGGAACCGGGAAGAAGCAGGAAAACAGGACGAAGAGCAAAGGGTGAGTACTAAGAACAAATGATCTAATAATAATAACAAAAGTAAAAACGGAGAGTGTGTGACAATTGAATGGCCAATCACAGCCTAAAATAGATATAAAACCCTACCAATGGCAACAAGTGGTAGCAATAATAGCACATCATCTTTAGAAGGAAAGGAAGAATAAGGTCGGACGGGCCAAATGCACCCACAAAAGTAGAATTCAGAATTGTAATCATATTGAAAATGGGGAAGAATATTCTACATTGAAAATAATAGTATTAAATATTGATCAAAAATAAATAACACTCTCGTCATAGTTATGAACAAAATGAGGACACGTAGCAACGGAGGCATGAGGATGCAGGGAAATTATTCCGGTATCAGCATGCAATCGTTGCAGACGGGGTACCTCAAAATTTAAAGTCTTTAGAAACAATATTAGATAGTCACTTCACAACTAAAATCACTAAGCAAATGCTTAAAAAACCAAAAATTAAAAATTGATCTTAAACCTGCTGATGAGTCCCTATGGTTAGGGACGAAATCTAGATACAGGATACCAGTGAGCACTCTCTATACAATGCAGACAGTTCACACTTTCAAGGCATTCCAACCCAAAACGGGACCTCCAATGCATCATGAGTAATATTAAAATGATGAACTGATCAACATCAAAGTAGGTTATATATAAATAGGCACCTGAGCTTTCAAGCTTCGAAAGAAACAAATGGCAAGCCACACGCTGAAAACCATTCATGAGGATTAAAGCCACAACTAGAAACCCATCCGAGAGGAGGGAAGAACAGTTGTATGAAAATTAAAGAAATTGGAATTAAGTTCTGAATCAAATTCAGGAAATTAAATAAGGTAAATAAATAAACAAGATATACTGTCTCACTAATTGTGGGAGAACTATATTACATTATCATATTCACTCTATAAATAAATAATCAAGACCGACACGACAGAAAAGACACAGGACATACAGAAAGTATTAGCCCATGGTACTACCCAAAAATAAGTAGATTAAATTAGTCTGAAATACCTGGCATACATAGAGGCCTTCCATCGGGAAAGTCACCTAACACAGCTTCAATTACGTCGAGAAGATCGTCCTACAAGAAGAAAACAAACAAGTATTAGAACTATAAAATCATAACTCAATTAGCAAAAGGGCCATGTCACTTCAGGAGCGAAACATTAGGTAGGACTGGGGAAACACAACAATAACTGAATAAGGGAAAGTGACCAAGAAAATAGAAGCAGAAAGCAAAGAATTGACAAATGCCAATATGACATCCCGTGTCAAAAAACTAGTAATCAGACAGCAGCAGAAACATGGTAACATGGAACAACCGTCACGCATACTAAACCCGAGCACAGAATAGCCCAACACAGCGACGAAATGAAAACCCAACTTACGGGGGAAAACAAATGAAAATAAAATGGCAAAGACAACGTCTGCCAATCAAACAGGAATCAAGGAGAGAACGAATGGCATTAGGAGGACATTAAATATTAATAAACAAAGAGATGACAGTAAAATGGAAATATATAAATTAAAGTCAATCGTCACTTGGAACTCTTCTCAAACAATTAGAGAGCCCACAAAACATTAACGTAATGTAACGTAGCCTTAAATAATTTCCAGACAAAATTTAAAATAGCTAAAGATACTCCCTAATTAATTTCGAGATGGTGGTCTAAAGATGTCCACATATTAGCACGCAGGTAGCTGGAGGCCCACTCATCGAACTCACAGATGGCAACAGTGAGAATGGGTAGCGAGTATTCACTACTTCCTCGGTTGTTGGACGAATGAGATGTGAGGCCCTCTAGAACACAAAATTAAAATTAAAACCCTTTGACAGATAGGCACAAGTAAGCAAATGTACTCGGCTTAGCACTAGGCTAAGAGATGAGCCCCCAAAAATAATACTGATTACCACTCTACTCTTTCTCGTTGTTCTGAAGGAGGCAGGATACACTATGGAAACGCCATAGCGATATCCGAGAATTGCTCGAGATTGTCTCCCAATGGTCTGACATTGGGCTAGGAAGCTAAAGGGAAACTTTAAAGTTCAAAATAAAATCAAATTCAAGAGGAAGAGTTCAAAGTAGACAAAAACAATCAATGATATAACACGTGAATAGGAATAAAAATACACACTAAACTAAAAATCCTGCCTGATGCCAAAGTACTCAGCCTCTGATCCCACTGCACAGCGAAATAAATAAGGGAAACACCACCAACAGCAACGAACCCAATAGCAGCAAGTCAATGAGGAGGAAAAATCCTCAAAATCAACTCAGAATAGGCCAGCCTCACAAAATGAGCAAATCGAGGAAATATAGGTTGGATTCAACAAAGAAGACAAATCCCGAAATATAAACAACAAATATAATCAGCTTCAATAAAATCACGCGAGTTGAGAGCCACTGGAACGGCGAGATATGATGAAAGTATGAGTTATGACAGTTGAACTAATGATCATAGAAGTATGACATATGAGGATAGGGAAAGGGAGTAGCAGGCACACCCACAACATAAAAATTTCGAAATAAAGTAGGAGGGAGACAATAAGACTATGACAACAAACGAACAAGTACGACTATAGAATTAAACTAATGTGGCAGGTGTCATCGGTGGAACCATAAACATTCCCAAATTTGGCGGCCGAAGGAGGCTCGAGCAAAGCGGATTAAGCAGCAGACGAGATGGACACCAAGGCCAGCGATGGGAGGTACAGGAAGAGCGGCGGGGAACACAAACAGTAAAACCAAAGAAGGCGTGGGTTTATAAAAGCAGCAGGTGACAACAAAATAAAAGTTGTAAGGAAATCGGCAAAAGCAAGATGAAGTTCCGGAGGGAGGTAGACAGCAGCAAAAGGAACCGGGAAGAAGCAGGAAAACAGGACGAAGAGCAAAGGGTGAGTACTAAGAACAAATGATCTAATAATAATAACAAAAGTAAAAACGGAGAGTGTGTGACAATTGAATGGCCAATCACAGCCTAAAATAGATATAAAACCCTACCAATGGCAACAAGTGGTAGCAATAATAGCACATCATCTTTAGAAGGAAAGGAAGAATAAGGTCGGACGGGCCAAATGCACCCACAAAAGTAGAATTCAGAATTGTAATCATATTGAAAATGGGGAAGAATATTCTACATTGAAAATAATAGTATTAAATATTGATCAAAAATAAATAACACTCTCGTCATAGTTATGAACAAAATGAGGACACGTAGCAACGGAGGCATGAGGATGCAGGGAAATTATTCCGGTATCAGCATGCAATCGTTGCAGACGGGGTACCTCAAAATTTAAAGTCTTTAGAAACAATATTAGATAGTCACTTCACAACTAAAATCACTAAGCAAATGCTTAAAAAACCAAAAATTAAAAATTGATCTTAAACCTGCTGATGAGTCCCTATGGTTAGGGACGAAATCTAGATACAGGATACCAGTGAGCACTCTCTATACAATGCAGACAGTTCACACTTTCAAGGCATTCCAACCCAAAACGGGACCTCCAATGCATCATGAGTAATATTAAAATGATGAACTGATCAACATCAAAGTAGGTTATATATAAATAGGCACCTGAGCTTTCAAGCTTCGAAAGAAACAAATGGCAAGCCACACGCTGAAAACCATTCATGAGGATTAAAGCCACAACTAGAAACCCATCCGAGAGGAGGGAAGAACAGTTGTATGAAAATTAAAGAAATTGGAATTAAGTTCTGAATCAAATTCAGGAAATTAAATAAGGTAAATAAATAAACAAGATATACTGTCTCACTAATTGTGGGAGAACTATATTACATTATCATATTCACTCTATAAATAAATAATCAAGACCGACACGACAGAAAAGACACAGGACATACAGAAAGTATTAGCCCATGGTACTACCCAAAAATAAGTAGATTAAATTAGTCTGAAATACCTGGCATACATAGAGGCCTTCCATCGGGAAAGTCACCTAACACAGCTTCAATTACGTCGAGAAGATCGTCCTACAAGAAGAAAACAAACAAGTATTAGAACTATAAAATCATAACTCAATTAGCAAAAGGGCCATGTCACTTCAGGAGCGAAACATTAGGTAGGACTGGGGAAACACAACAATAACTGAATAAGGGAAAGTGACCAAGAAAATAGAAGCAGAAAGCAAAGAATTGACAAATGCCAATATGACATCCCGTGTCAAAAAACTAGTAATCAGACAGCAGCAGAAACATGGTAACATGGAACAACCGTCACGCATACTAAACCCGAGCACAGAATAGCCCAACACAGCGACGAAATGAAAACCCAACTTACGGGGGAAAACAAATGAAAATAAAATGGCAAAGACAACGTCTGCCAATCAAACAGGAATCAAGGAGAGAACGAATGGCATTAGGAGGACATTAAATATTAATAAACAAAGAGATGACAGTAAAATGGAAATATATAAATTAAAGTCAATCGTCACTTGGAACTCTTCTCAAACAATTAGAGAGCCCACAAAACATTAACGTAATGTAACGTAGCCTTAAATAATTTCCAGACAAAATTTAAAATAGCTAAAGATACTCCCTAATTAATTTCGAGATGGTGGTCTAAAGATGTCCACATATTAGCACGCAGGTAGCTGGAGGCCCACTCATCGAACTCACAGATGGCAACAGTGAGAATGGGTAGCGAGTATTCACTACTTCCTCGGTTGTTGGACGAATGAGATGTGAGGCCCTCTAGAACACAAAATTAAAATTAAAACCCTTTGACAGATAGGCACAAGTAAGCAAATGTACTCGGCTTAGCACTAGGCTAAGAGATGAGCCCCCAAAAATAATACTGATTACCACTCTACTCTTTCTCGTTGTTCTGAAGGAGGCAGGATACACTATGGAAACGCCATAGCGATATCCGAGAATTGCTCGAGATTGTCTCCCAATGGTCTGACATTGGGCTAGGAAGCTAAAGGGAAACTTTAAAGTTCAAAATAAAATCAAATTCAAGAGGAAGAGTTCAAAGTAGACAAAAACAATCAATGATATAACACGTGAATAGGAATAAAAATACACACTAAACTAAAAATCCTGCCTGATGCCAAAGTACTCAGCCTCTGATCCCACTGCACAGCGAAATAAATAAGGGAAACACCACCAACAGCAACGAACCCAATAGCAGCAAGTCAATGAGGAGGAAAAATCCTCAAAATCAACTCAGAATAGGCCAGCCTCACAAAATGAGCAAATCGAGGAAATATAGGTTGGATTCAACAAAGAAGACAAATCCCGAAATATAAACAACAAATATAATCAGCTTCAATAAAATCACGCGAGTTGAGAGCCACTGGAACGGCGAGATATGATGAAAGTATGAGTTATGACAGTTGAACTAATGATCATAGAAGTATGACATATGAGGATAGGGAAAGGGAGTAGCAGGCACACCCACAACATAAAAATTTCGAAATAAAGTAGGAGGGAGACAATAAGACTATGACAACAAACGAACAAGTACGACTATAGAATTAAACTAATGTGGCAGGTGTCATCGGTGGAACCATAAACATTCCCAAATTTGGCGGCCGAAGGAGGCTCGAGCAAAGCGGATTAAGCAGCAGACGAGATGGACACCAAGGCCAGCGATGGGAGGTACAGGAAGAGCGGCGGGGAACACAAACAGTAAAACCAAAGAAGGCGTGGGTTTATAAAAGCAGCAGGTGACAACAAAATAAAAGTTGTAAGGAAATCGGCAAAAGCAAGATGAAGTTCCGGAGGGAGGTAGACAGCAGCAAAAGGAACCGGGAAGAAGCAGGAAAACAGGACGAAGAGCAAAGGGTGAGTACTAAGAACAAATGATCTAATAATAATAACAAAAGTAAAAACGGAGAGTGTGTGACAATTGAATGGCCAATCACAGCCTAAAATAGATATAAAACCCTACCAATGGCAACAAGTGGTAGCAATAATAGCACATCATCTTTAGAAGGAAAGGAAGAATAAGGTCGGACGGGCCAAATGCACCCACAAAAGTAGAATTCAGAATTGTAATCATATTGAAAATGGGGAAGAATATTCTACATTGAAAATAATAGTATTAAATATTGATCAAAAATAAATAACACTCTCGTCATAGTTATGAACAAAATGAGGACACGTAGCAACGGAGGCATGAGGATGCAGGGAAATTATTCCGGTATCAGCATGCAATCGTTGCAGACGGGGTACCTCAAAATTTAAAGTCTTTAGAAACAATATTAGATAGTCACTTCACAACTAAAATCACTAAGCAAATGCTTAAAAAACCAAAAATTAAAAATTGATCTTAAACCTGCTGATGAGTCCCTATGGTTAGGGACGAAATCTAGATACAGGATACCAGTGAGCACTCTCTATACAATGCAGACAGTTCACACTTTCAAGGCATTCCAACCCAAAACGGGACCTCCAATGCATCATGAGTAATATTAAAATGATGAACTGATCAACATCAAAGTAGGTTATATATAAATAGGCACCTGAGCTTTCAAGCTTCGAAAGAAACAAATGGCAAGCCACACGCTGAAAACCATTCATGAGGATTAAAGCCACAACTAGAAACCCATCCGAGAGGAGGGAAGAACAGTTGTATGAAAATTAAAGAAATTGGAATTAAGTTCTGAATCAAATTCAGGAAATTAAATAAGGTAAATAAATAAACAAGATATACTGTCTCACTAATTGTGGGAGAACTATATTACATTATCATATTCACTCTATAAATAAATAATCAAGACCGACACGACAGAAAAGACACAGGACATACAGAAAGTATTAGCCCATGGTACTACCCAAAAATAAGTAGATTAAATTAGTCTGAAATACCTGGCATACATAGAGGCCTTCCATCGGGAAAGTCACCTAACACAGCTTCAATTACGTCGAGAAGATCGTCCTACAAGAAGAAAACAAACAAGTATTAGAACTATAAAATCATAACTCAATTAGCAAAAGGGCCATGTCACTTCAGGAGCGAAACATTAGGTAGGACTGGGGAAACACAACAATAACTGAATAAGGGAAAGTGACCAAGAAAATAGAAGCAGAAAGCAAAGAATTGACAAATGCCAATATGACATCCCGTGTCAAAAAACTAGTAATCAGACAGCAGCAGAAACATGGTAACATGGAACAACCGTCACGCATACTAAACCCGAGCACAGAATAGCCCAACACAGCGACGAAATGAAAACCCAACTTACGGGGGAAAACAAATGAAAATAAAATGGCAAAGACAACGTCTGCCAATCAAACAGGAATCAAGGAGAGAACGAATGGCATTAGGAGGACATTAAATATTAATAAACAAAGAGATGACAGTAAAATGGAAATATATAAATTAAAGTCAATCGTCACTTGGAACTCTTCTCAAACAATTAGAGAGCCCACAAAACATTAACGTAATGTAACGTAGCCTTAAATAATTTCCAGACAAAATTTAAAATAGCTAAAGATACTCCCTAATTAATTTCGAGATGGTGGTCTAAAGATGTCCACATATTAGCACGCAGGTAGCTGGAGGCCCACTCATCGAACTCACAGATGGCAACAGTGAGAATGGGTAGCGAGTATTCACTACTTCCTCGGTTGTTGGACGAATGAGATGTGAGGCCCTCTAGAACACAAAATTAAAATTAAAACCCTTTGACAGATAGGCACAAGTAAGCAAATGTACTCGGCTTAGCACTAGGCTAAGAGATGAGCCCCCAAAAATAATACTGATTACCACTCTACTCTTTCTCGTTGTTCTGAAGGAGGCAGGATACACTATGGAAACGCCATAGCGATATCCGAGAATTGCTCGAGATTGTCTCCCAATGGTCTGACATTGGGCTAGGAAGCTAAAGGGAAACTTTAAAGTTCAAAATAAAATCAAATTCAAGAGGAAGAGTTCAAAGTAGACAAAAACAATCAATGATATAACACGTGAATAGGAATAAAAATACACACTAAACTAAAAATCCTGCCTGATGCCAAAGTACTCAGCCTCTGATCCCACTGCACAGCGAAATAAATAAGGGAAACACCACCAACAGCAACGAACCCAATAGCAGCAAGTCAATGAGGAGGAAAAATCCTCAAAATCAACTCAGAATAGGCCAGCCTCACAAAATGAGCAAATCGAGGAAATATAGGTTGGATTCAACAAAGAAGACAAATCCCGAAATATAAACAACAAATATAATCAGCTTCAATAAAATCACGCGAGTTGAGAGCCACTGGAACGGCGAGATATGATGAAAGTATGAGTTATGACAGTTGAACTAATGATCATAGAAGTATGACATATGAGGATAGGGAAAGGGAGTAGCAGGCACACCCACAACATAAAAATTTCGAAATAAAGTAGGAGGGAGACAATAAGACTATGACAACAAACGAACAAGTACGACTATAGAATTAAACTAATGTGGCAGGTGTCATCGGTGGAACCATAAACATTCCCAAATTTGGCGGCCGAAGGAGGCTCGAGCAAAGCGGATTAAGCAGCAGACGAGATGGACACCAAGGCCAGCGATGGGAGGTACAGGAAGAGCGGCGGGGAACACAAACAGTAAAACCAAAGAAGGCGTGGGTTTATAAAAGCAGCAGGTGACAACAAAATAAAAGTTGTAAGGAAATCGGCAAAAGCAAGATGAAGTTCCGGAGGGAGGTAGACAGCAGCAAAAGGAACCGGGAAGAAGCAGGAAAACAGGACGAAGAGCAAAGGGTGAGTACTAAGAACAAATGATCTAATAATAATAACAAAAGTAAAAACGGAGAGTGTGTGACAATTGAATGGCCAATCACAGCCTAAAATAGATATAAAACCCTACCAATGGCAACAAGTGGTAGCAATAATAGCACATCATCTTTAGAAGGAAAGGAAGAATAAGGTCGGACGGGCCAAATGCACCCACAAAAGTAGAATTCAGAATTGTAATCATATTGAAAATGGGGAAGAATATTCTACATTGAAAATAATAGTATTAAATATTGATCAAAAATAAATAACACTCTCGTCATAGTTATGAACAAAATGAGGACACGTAGCAACGGAGGCATGAGGATGCAGGGAAATTATTCCGGTATCAGCATGCAATCGTTGCAGACGGGGTACCTCAAAATTTAAAGTCTTTAGAAACAATATTAGATAGTCACTTCACAACTAAAATCACTAAGCAAATGCTTAAAAAACCAAAAATTAAAAATTGATCTTAAACCTGCTGATGAGTCCCTATGGTTAGGGACGAAATCTAGATACAGGATACCAGTGAGCACTCTCTATACAATGCAGACAGTTCACACTTTCAAGGCATTCCAACCCAAAACGGGACCTCCAATGCATCATGAGTAATATTAAAATGATGAACTGATCAACATCAAAGTAGGTTATATATAAATAGGCACCTGAGCTTTCAAGCTTCGAAAGAAACAAATGGCAAGCCACACGCTGAAAACCATTCATGAGGATTAAAGCCACAACTAGAAACCCATCCGAGAGGAGGGAAGAACAGTTGTATGAAAATTAAAGAAATTGGAATTAAGTTCTGAATCAAATTCAGGAAATTAAATAAGGTAAATAAATAAACAAGATATACTGTCTCACTAATTGTGGGAGAACTATATTACATTATCATATTCACTCTATAAATAAATAATCAAGACCGACACGACAGAAAAGACACAGGACATACAGAAAGTATTAGCCCATGGTACTACCCAAAAATAAGTAGATTAAATTAGTCTGAAATACCTGGCATACATAGAGGCCTTCCATCGGGAAAGTCACCTAACACAGCTTCAATTACGTCGAGAAGATCGTCCTACAAGAAGAAAACAAACAAGTATTAGAACTATAAAATCATAACTCAATTAGCAAAAGGGCCATGTCACTTCAGGAGCGAAACATTAGGTAGGACTGGGGAAACACAACAATAACTGAATAAGGGAAAGTGACCAAGAAAATAGAAGCAGAAAGCAAAGAATTGACAAATGCCAATATGACATCCCGTGTCAAAAAACTAGTAATCAGACAGCAGCAGAAACATGGTAACATGGAACAACCGTCACGCATACTAAACCCGAGCACAGAATAGCCCAACACAGCGACGAAATGAAAACCCAACTTACGGGGGAAAACAAATGAAAATAAAATGGCAAAGACAACGTCTGCCAATCAAACAGGAATCAAGGAGAGAACGAATGGCATTAGGAGGACATTAAATATTAATAAACAAAGAGATGACAGTAAAATGGAAATATATAAATTAAAGTCAATCGTCACTTGGAACTCTTCTCAAACAATTAGAGAGCCCACAAAACATTAACGTAATGTAACGTAGCCTTAAATAATTTCCAGACAAAATTTAAAATAGCTAAAGATACTCCCTAATTAATTTCGAGATGGTGGTCTAAAGATGTCCACATATTAGCACGCAGGTAGCTGGAGGCCCACTCATCGAACTCACAGATGGCAACAGTGAGAATGGGTAGCGAGTATTCACTACTTCCTCGGTTGTTGGACGAATGAGATGTGAGGCCCTCTAGAACACAAAATTAAAATTAAAACCCTTTGACAGATAGGCACAAGTAAGCAAATGTACTCGGCTTAGCACTAGGCTAAGAGATGAGCCCCCAAAAATAATACTGATTACCACTCTACTCTTTCTCGTTGTTCTGAAGGAGGCAGGATACACTATGGAAACGCCATAGCGATATCCGAGAATTGCTCGAGATTGTCTCCCAATGGTCTGACATTGGGCTAGGAAGCTAAAGGGAAACTTTAAAGTTCAAAATAAAATCAAATTCAAGAGGAAGAGTTCAAAGTAGACAAAAACAATCAATGATATAACACGTGAATAGGAATAAAAATACACACTAAACTAAAAATCCTGCCTGATGCCAAAGTACTCAGCCTCTGATCCCACTGCACAGCGAAATAAATAAGGGAAACACCACCAACAGCAACGAACCCAATAGCAGCAAGTCAATGAGGAGGAAAAATCCTCAAAATCAACTCAGAATAGGCCAGCCTCACAAAATGAGCAAATCGAGGAAATATAGGTTGGATTCAACAAAGAAGACAAATCCCGAAATATAAACAACAAATATAATCAGCTTCAATAAAATCACGCGAGTTGAGAGCCACTGGAACGGCGAGATATGATGAAAGTATGAGTTATGACAGTTGAACTAATGATCATAGAAGTATGACATATGAGGATAGGGAAAGGGAGTAGCAGGCACACCCACAACATAAAAATTTCGAAATAAAGTAGGAGGGAGACAATAAGACTATGACAACAAACGAACAAGTACGACTATAGAATTAAACTAATGTGGCAGGTGTCATCGGTGGAACCATAAACATTCCCAAATTTGGCGGCCGAAGGAGGCTCGAGCAAAGCGGATTAAGCAGCAGACGAGATGGACACCAAGGCCAGCGATGGGAGGTACAGGAAGAGCGGCGGGGAACACAAACAGTAAAACCAAAGAAGGCGTGGGTTTATAAAAGCAGCAGGTGACAACAAAATAAAAGTTGTAAGGAAATCGGCAAAAGCAAGATGAAGTTCCGGAGGGAGGTAGACAGCAGCAAAAGGAACCGGGAAGAAGCAGGAAAACAGGACGAAGAGCAAAGGGTGAGTACTAAGAACAAATGATCTAATAATAATAACAAAAGTAAAAACGGAGAGTGTGTGACAATTGAATGGCCAATCACAGCCTAAAATAGATATAAAACCCTACCAATGGCAACAAGTGGTAGCAATAATAGCACATCATCTTTAGAAGGAAAGGAAGAATAAGGTCGGACGGGCCAAATGCACCCACAAAAGTAGAATTCAGAATTGTAATCATATTGAAAATGGGGAAGAATATTCTACATTGAAAATAATAGTATTAAATATTGATCAAAAATAAATAACACTCTCGTCATAGTTATGAACAAAATGAGGACACGTAGCAACGGAGGCATGAGGATGCAGGGAAATTATTCCGGTATCAGCATGCAATCGTTGCAGACGGGGTACCTCAAAATTTAAAGTCTTTAGAAACAATATTAGATAGTCACTTCACAACTAAAATCACTAAGCAAATGCTTAAAAAACCAAAAATTAAAAATTGATCTTAAACCTGCTGATGAGTCCCTATGGTTAGGGACGAAATCTAGATACAGGATACCAGTGAGCACTCTCTATACAATGCAGACAGTTCACACTTTCAAGGCATTCCAACCCAAAACGGGACCTCCAATGCATCATGAGTAATATTAAAATGATGAACTGATCAACATCAAAGTAGGTTATATATAAATAGGCACCTGAGCTTTCAAGCTTCGAAAGAAACAAATGGCAAGCCACACGCTGAAAACCATTCATGAGGATTAAAGCCACAACTAGAAACCCATCCGAGAGGAGGGAAGAACAGTTGTATGAAAATTAAAGAAATTGGAATTAAGTTCTGAATCAAATTCAGGAAATTAAATAAGGTAAATAAATAAACAAGATATACTGTCTCACTAATTGTGGGAGAACTATATTACATTATCATATTCACTCTATAAATAAATAATCAAGACCGACACGACAGAAAAGACACAGGACATACAGAAAGTATTAGCCCATGGTACTACCCAAAAATAAGTAGATTAAATTAGTCTGAAATACCTGGCATACATAGAGGCCTTCCATCGGGAAAGTCACCTAACACAGCTTCAATTACGTCGAGAAGATCGTCCTACAAGAAGAAAACAAACAAGTATTAGAACTATAAAATCATAACTCAATTAGCAAAAGGGCCATGTCACTTCAGGAGCGAAACATTAGGTAGGACTGGGGAAACACAACAATAACTGAATAAGGGAAAGTGACCAAGAAAATAGAAGCAGAAAGCAAAGAATTGACAAATGCCAATATGACATCCCGTGTCAAAAAACTAGTAATCAGACAGCAGCAGAAACATGGTAACATGGAACAACCGTCACGCATACTAAACCCGAGCACAGAATAGCCCAACACAGCGACGAAATGAAAACCCAACTTACGGGGGAAAACAAATGAAAATAAAATGGCAAAGACAACGTCTGCCAATCAAACAGGAATCAAGGAGAGAACGAATGGCATTAGGAGGACATTAAATATTAATAAACAAAGAGATGACAGTAAAATGGAAATATATAAATTAAAGTCAATCGTCACTTGGAACTCTTCTCAAACAATTAGAGAGCCCACAAAACATTAACGTAATGTAACGTAGCCTTAAATAATTTCCAGACAAAATTTAAAATAGCTAAAGATACTCCCTAATTAATTTCGAGATGGTGGTCTAAAGATGTCCACATATTAGCACGCAGGTAGCTGGAGGCCCACTCATCGAACTCACAGATGGCAACAGTGAGAATGGGTAGCGAGTATTCACTACTTCCTCGGTTGTTGGACGAATGAGATGTGAGGCCCTCTAGAACACAAAATTAAAATTAAAACCCTTTGACAGATAGGCACAAGTAAGCAAATGTACTCGGCTTAGCACTAGGCTAAGAGATGAGCCCCCAAAAATAATACTGATTACCACTCTACTCTTTCTCGTTGTTCTGAAGGAGGCAGGATACACTATGGAAACGCCATAGCGATATCCGAGAATTGCTCGAGATTGTCTCCCAATGGTCTGACATTGGGCTAGGAAGCTAAAGGGAAACTTTAAAGTTCAAAACAAAAAAAAAAAAAAAAAAAAAAAAAAAAAAAAAAAAAAAAAAAAAAAAAAAAAAAATCAAATTCAAGAGGAAGAGTTCAAAGTAGACAAAAACAATCAATGATATAACACGTGAATAGGAATAAAAATACACACTAAACTAAAAATCCTGCCTGATGCCAAAGTACTCAGCCTCTGATCCCACTGCACAGCGAAATAAATAAGGGAAACACCACCAACAGCAACGAACCCAATAGCAGCAAGTCAATGAGGAGGAAAAATCCTCAAAATCAACTCAGAATAGGCCAGCCTCACAAAATGAGCAAATCGAGGAAATATAGGTTGGATTCAACAAAGAAGACAAATCCCGAAATATAAACAACAAATATAATCAGCTTCAATAAAATCACGCGAGTTGAGAGCCACTGGAACGGCGAGATATGATGAAAGTATGAGTTATGACAGTTGAACTAATGATCATAGAAGTATGACATATGAGGATAGGGAAAGGGAGTAGCAGGCACACCCACAACATAAAAATTTCGAAATAAAGTAGGAGGGAGACAATAAGACTATGACAACAAACGAACAAGTACGACTATAGAATTAAACTAATGTGGCAGGTGTCATCGGTGGAACCATAAACATTCCCAAATTTGGCGGCCGAAGGAGGCTCGAGCAAAGCGGATTAAGCAGCAGACGAGATGGACACCAAGGCCAGCGATGGGAGGTACAGGAAGAGCGGCGGGGAACACAAACAGTAAAACCAAAGAAGGCGTGGGTTTATAAAAGCAGCAGGTGACAACAAAATAAAAGTTGTAAGGAAATCGGCAAAAGCAAGATGAAGTTCCGGAGGGAGGTAGACAGCAGCAAAAGGAACCGGGAAGAAGCAGGAAAACAGGACGAAGAGCAAAGGGTGAGTACTAAGAACAAATGATCTAATAATAATAACAAAAGTAAAAACGGAGAGTGTGTGACAATTGAATGGCCAATCACAGCCTAAAATAGATATAAAACCCTACCAATGGCAACAAGTGGTAGCAATAATAGCACATCATCTTTAGAAGGAAAGGAAGAATAAGGTCGGACGGGCCAAATGCACCCACAAAAGTAGAATTCAGAATTGTAATCATATTGAAAATGGGGAAGAATATTCTACATTGAAAATAATAGTATTAAATATTGATCAAAAATAAATAACACTCTCGTCATAGTTATGAACAAAATGAGGACACGTAGCAACGGAGGCATGAGGATGCAGGGAAATTATTCCGGTATCAGCATGCAATCGTTGCAGACGGGGTACCTCAAAATTTAAAGTCTTTAGAAACAATATTAGATAGTCACTTCACAACTAAAATCACTAAGCAAATGCTTAAAAAACCAAAAATTAAAAATTGATCTTAAACCTGCTGATGAGTCCCTATGGTTAGGGACGAAATCTAGATACAGGATACCAGTGAGCACTCTCTATACAATGCAGACAGTTCACACTTTCAAGGCATTCCAACCCAAAACGGGACCTCCAATGCATCATGAGTAATATTAAAATGATGAACTGATCAACATCAAAGTAGGTTATATATAAATAGGCACCTGAGCTTTCAAGCTTCGAAAGAAACAAATGGCAAGCCACACGCTGAAAACCATTCATGAGGATTAAAGCCACAACTAGAAACCCATCCGAGAGGAGGGAAGAACAGTTGTATGAAAATTAAAGAAATTGGAATTAAGTTCTGAATCAAATTCAGGAAATTAAATAAGGTAAATAAATAAACAAGATATACTGTCTCACTAATTGTGGGAGAACTATATTACATTATCATATTCACTCTATAAATAAATAATCAAGACCGACACGACAGAAAAGACACAGGACATACAGAAAGTATTAGCCCATGGTACTACCCAAAAATAAGTAGATTAAATTAGTCTGAAATACCTGGCATACATAGAGGCCTTCCATCGGGAAAGTCACCTAACACAGCTTCAATTACGTCGAGAAGATCGTCCTACAAGAAGAAAACAAACAAGTATTAGAACTATAAAATCATAACTCAATTAGCAAAAGGGCCATGTCACTTCAGGAGCGAAACATTAGGTAGGACTGGGGAAACACAACAATAACTGAATAAGGGAAAGTGACCAAGAAAATAGAAGCAGAAAGCAAAGAATTGACAAATGCCAATATGACATCCCGTGTCAAAAAACTAGTAATCAGACAGCAGCAGAAACATGGTAACATGGAACAACCGTCACGCATACTAAACCCGAGCACAGAATAGCCCAACACAGCGACGAAATGAAAACCCAACTTACGGGGGAAAACAAATGAAAATAAAATGGCAAAGACAACGTCTGCCAATCAAACAGGAATCAAGGAGAGAACGAATGGCATTAGGAGGACATTAAATATTAATAAACAAAGAGATGACAGTAAAATGGAAATATATAAATTAAAGTCAATCGTCACTTGGAACTCTTCTCAAACAATTAGAGAGCCCACAAAACATTAACGTAATGTAACGTAGCCTTAAATAATTTCCAGACAAAATTTAAAATAGCTAAAGATACTCCCTAATTAATTTCGAGATGGTGGTCTAAAGATGTCCACATATTAGCACGCAGGTAGCTGGAGGCCCACTCATCGAACTCACAGATGGCAACAGTGAGAATGGGTAGCGAGTATTCACTACTTCCTCGGTTGTTGGACGAATGAGATGTGAGGCCCTCTAGAACACAAAATTAAAATTAAAACCCTTTGACAGATAGGCACAAGTAAGCAAATGTACTCGGCTTAGCACTAGGCTAAGAGATGAGCCCCCAAAAATAATACTGATTACCACTCTACTCTTTCTCGTTGTTCTGAAGGAGGCAGGATACACTATGGAAACGCCATAGCGATATCCGAGAATTGCTCGAGATTGTCTCCCAATGGTCTGACATTGGGCTAGGAAGCTAAAGGGAAACTTTAAAGTTCAAAATAAAATCAAATTCAAGAGGAAGAGTTCAAAGTAGACAAAAACAATCAATGATATAACACGTGAATAGGAATAAAAATACACACTAAACTAAAAATCCTGCCTGATGCCAAAGTACTCAGCCTCTGATCCCACTGCACAGCGAAATAAATAAGGGAAACACCACCAACAGCAACGAACCCAATAGCAGCAAGTCAATGAGGAGGAAAAATCCTCAAAATCAACTCAGAATAGGCCAGCCTCACAAAATGAGCAAATCGAGGAAATATAGGTTGGATTCAACAAAGAAGACAAATCCCGAAATATAAACAACAAATATAATCAGCTTCAATAAAATCACGCGAGTTGAGAGCCACTGGAACGGCGAGATATGATGAAAGTATGAGTTATGACAGTTGAACTAATGATCATAGAAGTATGACATATGAGGATAGGGAAAGGGAGTAGCAGGCACACCCACAACATAAAAATTTCGAAATAAAGTAGGAGGGAGACAATAAGACTATGACAACAAACGAACAAGTACGACTATAGAATTAAACTAATGTGGCAGGTGTCATCGGTGGAACCATAAACATTCCCAAATTTGGCGGCCGAAGGAGGCTCGAGCAAAGCGGATTAAGCAGCAGACGAGATGGACACCAAGGCCAGCGATGGGAGGTACAGGAAGAGCGGCGGGGAACACAAACAGTAAAACCAAAGAAGGCGTGGGTTTATAAAAGCAGCAGGTGACAACAAAATAAAAGTTGTAAGGAAATCGGCAAAAGCAAGATGAAGTTCCGGAGGGAGGTAGACAGCAGCAAAAGGAACCGGGAAGAAGCAGGAAAACAGGACGAAGAGCAAAGGGTGAGTACTAAGAACAAATGATCTAATAATAATAACAAAAGTAAAAACGGAGAGTGTGTGACAATTGAATGGCCAATCACAGCCTAAAATAGATATAAAACCCTACCAATGGCAACAAGTGGTAGCAATAATAGCACATCATCTTTAGAAGGAAAGGAAGAATAAGGTCGGACGGGCCAAATGCACCCACAAAAGTAGAATTCAGAATTGTAATCATATTGAAAATGGGGAAGAATATTCTACATTGAAAATAATAGTATTAAATATTGATCAAAAATAAATAACACTCTCGTCATAGTTATGAACAAAATGAGGACACGTAGCAACGGAGGCATGAGGATGCAGGGAAATTATTCCGGTATCAGCATGCAATCGTTGCAGACGGGGTACCTCAAAATTTAAAGTCTTTAGAAACAATATTAGATAGTCACTTCACAACTAAAATCACTAAGCAAATGCTTAAAAAACCAAAAATTAAAAATTGATCTTAAACCTGCTGATGAGTCCCTATGGTTAGGGACGAAATCTAGATACAGGATACCAGTGAGCACTCTCTATACAATGCAGACAGTTCACACTTTCAAGGCATTCCAACCCAAAACGGGACCTCCAATGCATCATGAGTAATATTAAAATGATGAACTGATCAACATCAAAGTAGGTTATATATAAATAGGCACCTGAGCTTTCAAGCTTCGAAAGAAACAAATGGCAAGCCACACGCTGAAAACCATTCATGAGGATTAAAGCCACAACTAGAAACCCATCCGAGAGGAGGGAAGAACAGTTGTATGAAAATTAAAGAAATTGGAATTAAGTTCTGAATCAAATTCAGGAAATTAAATAAGGTAAATAAATAAACAAGATATACTGTCTCACTAATTGTGGGAGAACTATATTACATTATCATATTCACTCTATAAATAAATAATCAAGACCGACACGACAGAAAAGACACAGGACATACAGAAAGTATTAGCCCATGGTACTACCCAAAAATAAGTAGATTAAATTAGTCTGAAATACCTGGCATACATAGAGGCCTTCCATCGGGAAAGTCACCTAACACAGCTTCAATTACGTCGAGAAGATCGTCCTACAAGAAGAAAACAAACAAGTATTAGAACTATAAAATCATAACTCAATTAGCAAAAGGGCCATGTCACTTCAGGAGCGAAACATTAGGTAGGACTGGGGAAACACAACAATAACTGAATAAGGGAAAGTGACCAAGAAAATAGAAGCAGAAAGCAAAGAATTGACAAATGCCAATATGACATCCCGTGTCAAAAAACTAGTAATCAGACAGCAGCAGAAACATGGTAACATGGAACAACCGTCACGCATACTAAACCCGAGCACAGAATAGCCCAACACAGCGACGAAATGAAAACCCAACTTACGGGGGAAAACAAATGAAAATAAAATGGCAAAGACAACGTCTGCCAATCAAACAGGAATCAAGGAGAGAACGAATGGCATTAGGAGGACATTAAATATTAATAAACAAAGAGATGACAGTAAAATGGAAATATATAAATTAAAGTCAATCGTCACTTGGAACTCTTCTCAAACAATTAGAGAGCCCACAAAACATTAACGTAATGTAACGTAGCCTTAAATAATTTCCAGACAAAATTTAAAATAGCTAAAGATACTCCCTAATTAATTTCGAGATGGTGGTCTAAAGATGTCCACATATTAGCACGCAGGTAGCTGGAGGCCCACTCATCGAACTCACAGATGGCAACAGTGAGAATGGGTAGCGAGTATTCACTACTTCCTCGGTTGTTGGACGAATGAGATGTGAGGCCCTCTAGAACACAAAATTAAAATTAAAACCCTTTGACAGATAGGCACAAGTAAGCAAATGTACTCGGCTTAGCACTAGGCTAAGAGATGAGCCCCCAAAAATAATACTGATTACCACTCTACTCTTTCTCGTTGTTCTGAAGGAGGCAGGATACACTATGGAAACGCCATAGCGATATCCGAGAATTGCTCGAGATTGTCTCCCAATGGTCTGACATTGGGCTAGGAAGCTAAAGGGAAACTTTAAAGTTCAAAATAAAATCAAATTCAAGAGGAAGAGTTCAAAGTAGACAAAAACAATCAATGATATAACACGTGAATAGGAATAAAAATACACACTAAACTAAAAATCCTGCCTGATGCCAAAGTACTCAGCCTCTGATCCCACTGCACAGCGAAATAAATAAGGGAAACACCACCAACAGCAACGAACCCAATAGCAGCAAGTCAATGAGGAGGAAAAATCCTCAAAATCAACTCAGAATAGGCCAGCCTCACAAAATGAGCAAATCGAGGAAATATAGGTTGGATTCAACAAAGAAGACAAATCCCGAAATATAAACAACAAATATAATCAGCTTCAATAAAATCACGCGAGTTGAGAGCCACTGGAACGGCGAGATATGATGAAAGTATGAGTTATGACAGTTGAACTAATGATCATAGAAGTATGACATATGAGGATAGGGAAAGGGAGTAGCAGGCACACCCACAACATAAAAATTTCGAAATAAAGTAGGAGGGAGACAATAAGACTATGACAACAAACGAACAAGTACGACTATAGAATTAAACTAATGTGGCAGGTGTCATCGGTGGAACCATAAACATTCCCAAATTTGGCGGCCGAAGGAGGCTCGAGCAAAGCGGATTAAGCAGCAGACGAGATGGACACCAAGGCCAGCGATGGGAGGTACAGGAAGAGCGGCGGGGAACACAAACAGTAAAACCAAAGAAGGCGTGGGTTTATAAAAGCAGCAGGTGACAACAAAATAAAAGTTGTAAGGAAATCGGCAAAAGCAAGATGAAGTTCCGGAGGGAGGTAGACAGCAGCAAAAGGAACCGGGAAGAAGCAGGAAAACAGGACGAAGAGCAAAGGGTGAGTACTAAGAACAAATGATCTAATAATAATAACAAAAGTAAAAACGGAGAGTGTGTGACAATTGAATGGCCAATCACAGCCTAAAATAGATATAAAACCCTACCAATGGCAACAAGTGGTAGCAATAATAGCACATCATCTTTAGAAGGAAAGGAAGAATAAGGTCGGACGGGCCAAATGCACCCACAAAAGTAGAATTCAGAATTGTAATCATATTGAAAATGGGGAAGAATATTCTACATTGAAAATAATAGTATTAAATATTGATCAAAAATAAATAACACTCTCGTCATAGTTATGAACAAAATGAGGACACGTAGCAACGGAGGCATGAGGATGCAGGGAAATTATTCCGGTATCAGCATGCAATCGTTGCAGACGGGGTACCTCAAAATTTAAAGTCTTTAGAAACAATATTAGATAGTCACTTCACAACTAAAATCACTAAGCAAATGCTTAAAAAACCAAAAATTAAAAATTGATCTTAAACCTGCTGATGAGTCCCTATGGTTAGGGACGAAATCTAGATACAGGATACCAGTGAGCACTCTCTATACAATGCAGACAGTTCACACTTTCAAGGCATTCCAACCCAAAACGGGACCTCCAATGCATCATGAGTAATATTAAAATGATGAACTGATCAACATCAAAGTAGGTTATATATAAATAGGCACCTGAGCTTTCAAGCTTCGAAAGAAACAAATGGCAAGCCACACGCTGAAAACCATTCATGAGGATTAAAGCCACAACTAGAAACCCATCCGAGAGGAGGGAAGAACAGTTGTATGAAAATTAAAGAAATTGGAATTAAGTTCTGAATCAAATTCAGGAAATTAAATAAGGTAAATAAATAAACAAGATATACTGTCTCACTAATTGTGGGAGAACTATATTACATTATCATATTCACTCTATAAATAAATAATCAAGACCGACACGACAGAAAAGACACAGGACATACAGAAAGTATTAGCCCATGGTACTACCCAAAAATAAGTAGATTAAATTAGTCTGAAATACCTGGCATACATAGAGGCCTTCCATCGGGAAAGTCACCTAACACAGCTTCAATTACGTCGAGAAGATCGTCCTACAAGAAGAAAACAAACAAGTATTAGAACTATAAAATCATAACTCAATTAGCAAAAGGGCCATGTCACTTCAGGAGCGAAACATTAGGTAGGACTGGGGAAACACAACAATAACTGAATAAGGGAAAGTGACCAAGAAAATAGAAGCAGAAAGCAAAGAATTGACAAATGCCAATATGACATCCCGTGTCAAAAAACTAGTAATCAGACAGCAGCAGAAACATGGTAACATGGAACAACCGTCACGCATACTAAACCCGAGCACAGAATAGCCCAACACAGCGACGAAATGAAAACCCAACTTACGGGGGAAAACAAATGAAAATAAAATGGCAAAGACAACGTCTGCCAATCAAACAGGAATCAAGGAGAGAACGAATGGCATTAGGAGGACATTAAATATTAATAAACAAAGAGATGACAGTAAAATGGAAATATATAAATTAAAGTCAATCGTCACTTGGAACTCTTCTCAAACAATTAGAGAGCCCACAAAACATTAACGTAATGTAACGTAGCCTTAAATAATTTCCAGACAAAATTTAAAATAGCTAAAGATACTCCCTAATTAATTTCGAGATGGTGGTCTAAAGATGTCCACATATTAGCACGCAGGTAGCTGGAGGCCCACTCATCGAACTCACAGATGGCAACAGTGAGAATGGGTAGCGAGTATTCACTACTTCCTCGGTTGTTGGACGAATGAGATGTGAGGCCCTCTAGAACACAAAATTAAAATTAAAACCCTTTGACAGATAGGCACAAGTAAGCAAATGTACTCGGCTTAGCACTAGGCTAAGAGATGAGCCCCCAAAAATAAAACTTACGGGAAAACAAATGAAAATAAAATGGCAAAGACAACGTATGCCAATCAAACAGGAATCAAGGAGAGAACGAATGGCATTAGGAGGACATTAAATATTAATAAACAAAGAGATGACAGTAAAATGGAAATATATAAATTAAAGTCAATCGTCACTTGGAACTCTTCTCAAACAATTAGGGAGCCCACAAAACATTAACGTAATGTAACGTAGCCTTAAATAATTTCCAGACAAAATTTAAAATAGCTAAAGATACTCCCTAATTAATTTAGAGATGGTGGTCTAAAGATGTCCACATATTAGCACGCAGGTAGCTGGAGGCCCACTCATCGAACTCACAGATGGCAACAGTGAGAATGGGTAGCGAGTATTCACTACTTCCTCGGTTGTTGGACGAATGAGATGTGAGGCCCTCTAGAACACAAAATTAAAATTAAAACCCTTTGACAGATAGGCACAAGTAAGCAAATGTACTCGGCTTAGCACTAGGCTAAGAGATGAGCCCCCAAAAATAATACCAAAAAAAAAATACTTCTGACAAATAGACCCAAGGTAGCACACACACTCCGCTTGGCACTAGGCTAAGAGAGGAGCCCAACCAAATATGACTTGATAATGTTACTTTTTCCCGCTATCAAAGGGAAAGGGGATGGATAAGCTACGCGGAAGGCCCATAGTGAGATCCCAACACAGCACTGACGGTCTCCCAATGATCTGACATTGGGCTAGGATGCCAAAAGGAACCTCTAAAATCTAATCTATCGAAACATAAGTACAACTAATTGATGAAGACGGCACACAAGTCCTGCCTGAGGCCAAAACAATTCTTAAAACTCTTGATACCACTGCATCATTACAGATCAAACATCAAAAGAAATATACAATCATTCTTTCAAGTAAAAAACTTTCAAGCAGGTAATCGTCAGACAAAAAACGACAGGCAGAAACAAATCCAACCCCATTATGGATATTAAGCAGTTAGATAAAATAAATAAATAGGAAAAATTTTCTTTTGAAAAGGATTCGAACAATTCATTAATTTATTATAATCTTATAATTTTAAGAAGGAATTATTTACAGGATCACATATCAAACATTAAATATTATTATTATTATTAAATATTGGGAACATAGCCCCAAAAAACTACCAGCCAATGATTTCCACTTTGGGAATATTGGTGGTTAAGAATCACAAATCGTCAGATCACACTCTCAGACTCAAACAAAATTAAACACAATACCCACATATATAAGAATGCCAAAAATAGGAGGGTCGCGGCAATGGGCGCATGGGGATGCAGGGACGTATGATTCCGGCATCCACATGCGTTGGTTGCAGGTGCCTGTCCTGGAAAATAAAGTGGCAAATAGTAATTAGATGAACTATCTCCATAATATTATTAATCAAAGTCTTAAACCTCAAAATGGAATATAAAACCTGCTGATGAGTCCCCATGGTAAGGGACGAAATCTAGATCCAGGAAACCAATGAGAATCTCTACACACCCTGAACAGATCATGCTTCTAAGGCATTCCACCCATAAGGGACACTGGCCACACTAAATCACAAACATGACCTGATCAAAATTAGACTAAACACAATAGGCACCTGAGTTTTTAAGCTCTCAAATAAACAAAAAAAAAAAAAAAAAAAAAAGGGGGAGCTGCACGCTATATACCACCCCATAAGGATTATATACGCAACTGGAAATCCCCTGGAATAGGGGAGGAACAGCTGCATGAAACAATAAGAAAATAATTTGAACTTATTTGAAATAAATGGAAACATTATGAAATGGTTCAACACGAAACAAAAAAGGGAAACGTCACACACAATATAATTACTGAATTCGAATGCAAATTGACCTCAATACTTAATTATAACACTAAGTTACAGGGAAGGGTTGCACACAACAATGGTTGGGAAGCCTTCAATGGAATGGCACACTCGGGAGACCACAGAAAGAGGAGAAACAATGTTAATTAATGTTACTCACCCATGACACATTACGGCTACTCCTTGCATGAGGCAACTATATATAAAAATTCCCACATCCTAGGAATTAGCAACTAAACGTCCTGAGGGATCCAATTACAATAAACACCGATAAATTAACACTAGTAAAATAAAAACACAGAGACACAAGCAATACAATTAGTCAAAGTACGATCAACCACCCAAACAGTCATGTCACAATAAACAGTTAACAAAGAAAACAACAAACGTCGGACAACATAGCATTCTATGTCGCAAGCAAATCATTGCCAACCTAAAAACAGCGGACAAAACAGAGGGAAGCACAGAACATAGAATTAAGAGAACTTTAAGAGAATTTTAATATAACTTTAAGATAAGAGAGTAGAAGCTGGAAGCATGAAATCAAGGTGAAAGAAGACGAACTGGCAAAATGAGGTACAACCAGCAGAATCATCAATGGAAGGCAAGACAAACAGGAGTTTAAACACAAGCAGACAGGACACGAATGGACAAGACAGCAAAAAGAGCACAAAGAAGGCACAACGAAAGCAAACACCAAAAATCAGGATACAAAACAACAAACTTAAATTAAGTAGAAAATGTATCAAAGTGAATAAAGAAAATGAATAAATAAACACAAACCAAAAAACAGAGAACCACATAATTAAGACATAGAAAAGGCATGAGAACAAATAAATATAGCATAGGGCTAGATATAAAATTAATAACATATAAAAAACGACACACTTGATAATAGGGGATATTGGCTAGGGAAAACTCAAGCAACTCACCAACAACATGAAAATAAATAAGCAGAGAGAGGTCGCCAACAGATCCAGAAATACAAACACTAAAACATAATGAGATAAGTGAACAAACAGAGAAAAGAACACAGGACCAATGCAACATCAGACAGCAGAACAAAAGAAGAGGAGAATAACTGGCATCAGGAGGACTGCACCCATCAAAACAATAAATTTGCAATTTAACTACATTAAATTCGGGATAGTTCAAGTTAACCCATAGTAAAAATATTAAGCAAACAAGAAATCCCCCCAAAACAGCGGGAAAAAAGAAAAACACTCCCGGGGAAGGTTTGCCCAGGTGATCCTGGTGCTGGCCCGTATCAGCGTGTGCCGATATGGCTTCTGAAAAAACGCGGGAGGGTTCGCCCACCACTCCAGGAACGTAGAAACCTGGGTGAGGTAACCTCTGGAGGGTATCTAAAATTTGTTATGCAGATAGCTGCAAGGCAACTCATCACTTCTCAGAGGCATCAGTGAGGATGGGTAGCGATAATACGTTGCTTTCTCGGTTGCCAGACGAAAGAAATGAGAGGCCTTCCAGACCACA
Source organism: Oxycera nigricornis (assembly GCA_963942545.1). Taxonomy (NCBI): domain Eukaryota; kingdom Metazoa; phylum Arthropoda; class Insecta; order Diptera; family Stratiomyidae; genus Oxycera; species Oxycera nigricornis. The sequence goes on from OZ012663.1 coordinate 170,580, forward strand.
CAAAAAACCTTCTGACAAATAGACCCAAGGTAGCACACACACTCCGCTTGGCACTAGGCTAAGAGAGGAGCCCAACCAAAAAAAAAATACTTCTGACAAATAGACCCAAGGTAGCACACACACTCCGCTTGGCACTAGGCTAAGAGAGGAGCCCAACCAAATATGACTTGATAATGTTACTTTTTCCCGCTATCAAAGGGAAAGGGGATGGATAAGCTACGCGGAAGGCCCATAGTGAGATCCCAACACAGCACTGACGGTCTCCCAATGATCTGACATTGGGCTAGGATGCCAAAAGGAACCTCTAAAATCTAATCTATCGAAACATAAGTACAACTAATTGATGAAGACGGCACACAAGTCCTGCCTGAGGCCAAAACAATTCTTAAAACTCTTGATACCACTGCATCATTACAGATCAAACATCAAAAGAAATATACAATCATTCTTTCAAGTAAAAAACTTTCAAGCAGGTAATCGTCAGACAAAAAACGACAGGCAGAAACAAATCCAACCCCATTATGGATATTAAGCAGTTAGATAAAATAAATAAATAGGAAAAATTTTCTTTTGAAAAGGATTCGAACAATTCATTAATTTATTATAATCTTATAATTTTAAGAAGGAATTATTTACAGGATCACATATCAAACATTAAATATTATTATTATTATTAAATATTGGGAACATAGCCCCAAAAAACTACCAGCCAATGATTTCCACTTTGGGAATATTGGTGGTTAAGAATCACAAATCGTCAGATCACACTCTCAGACTCAAACAAAATTAAACACAATACCCACATATATAAGAATGCCAAAAATAGGAGGGTCGCGGCAATGGGCGCATGGGGATGCAGGGACGTATGATTCCGGCATCCACATGCGTTGGTTGCAGGTGCCTGTCCTGGAAAATAAAGTGGCAAATAGTAATTAGATGAACTATCTCCATAATATTATTAATCAAAGTCTTAAACCTCAAAATGGAATATAAAACCTGCTGATGAGTCCCCATGGTAAGGGACGAAATCTAGATCCAGGAAACCAATGAGAATCTCTACACACCCTGAACAGATCATGCTTCTAAGGCATTCCACCCATAAGGGACACTGGCCACACTAAATCACAAACATGACCTGATCAAAATTAGACTAAACACAATAGGCACCTGAGTTTTTAAGCTCTCAAATAAACAAAAAAAAAAAAAAAAAAAAAAAGGGGGAGCTGCACGCTATATACCACCCCATAAGGATTATATACGCAACTGGAAATCCCCTGGAATAGGGGAGGAACAGCTGCATGAAACAATAAGAAAATAATTTGAACTTATTTGAAATAAATGGAAACATTATGAAATGGTTCAACACGAAACAAAAAAGGGAAACGTCACACACAATATAATTACTGAATTCGAATGCAAATTGACCTCAATACTTAATTATAACACTAAGTTACAGGGAAGGGTTGCACACAACAATGGTTGGGAAGCCTTCAATGGAATGGCACACTCGGGAGACCACAGAAAGAGGAGAAACAATGTTAATTAATGTTACTCACCCATGACACATTACGGCTACTCCTTGCATGAGGCAACTATATATAAAAATTCCCACATCCTAGGAATTAGCAACTAAACGTCCTGAGGGATCCAATTACAATAAACACCGATAAATTAACACTAGTAAAATAAAAACACAGAGACACAAGCAATACAATTAGTCAAAGTACGATCAACCACCCAAACAGTCATGTCACAATAAACAGTTAACAAAGAAAACAACAAACGTCGGACAACATAGCATTCTATGTCGCAAGCAAATCATTGCCAACCTAAAAACAGCGGACAAAACAGAGGGAAGCACAGAACATAGAATTAAGAGAACTTTAAGAGAATTTTAATATAACTTTAAGATAAGAGAGTAGAAGCTGGAAGCATGAAATCAAGGTGAAAGAAGACGAACTGGCAAAATGAGGTACAACCAGCAGAATCATCAATGGAAGGCAAGACAAACAGGAGTTTAAACACAAGCAGACAGGACACGAATGGACAAGACAGCAAAAAGAGCACAAAGAAGGCACAACGAAAGCAAACACCAAAAATCAGGATACAAAACAACAAACTTAAATTAAGTAGAAAATGTATCAAAGTGAATAAAGAAAATGAATAAATAAACACAAACCAAAAAACAGAGAACCACATAATTAAGACATAGAAAAGGCATGAGAACAAATAAATATAGCATAGGGCTAGATATAAAATTAATAACATATAAAAAACGACACACTTGATAATAGGGGATATTGGCTAGGGAAAACTCAAGCAACTCACCAACAACATGAAAATAAATAAGCAGAGAGAGGTCGCCAACAGATCCAGAAATACAAACACTAAAACATAATGAGATAAGTGAACAAACAGAGAAAAGAACACAGGACCAATGCAACATCAGACAGCAGAACAAAAGAAGAGGAGAATAACTGGCATCAGGAGGACTGCACCCATCAAAACAATAAATTTGCAATTTAACTACATTAAATTCGGGATAGTTCAAGTTAACCCATAGTAAAAATATTAAGCAAACAAGAAATCCCCCCAAAACAGCGGGAAAAAAGAAAAACACTCCCGGGGAAGGTTTGCCCAGGTGATCCTGGTGCTGGCCCGTATCAGCGTGTGCCGATATGGCTTCTGAAAAAACGCGGGAGGGTTCGCCCACCACTCCAGGAACGTAGAAACCTGGGTGAGGTAACCTCTGGAGGGTATCTAAAATTTGTTATGCAGATAGCTGCAAGGCAACTCATCACTTCTCAGAGGCATCAGTGAGGATGGGTAGCGATAATACGTTGCTTTCTCGGTTGCCAGACGAAAGAAATGAGAGGCCTTCCAGACCACACAAAAAACCTTCTGACAAATAGACCCAAGGTAGCACACACACTCCGCTTGGCACTAGGCTAAGAGAGGAGCCCAACCAAAAAAAAAATACTTCTGACAAATAGACCCAAGGTAGCACACACACTCCGCTTGGCACTAGGCTAAGAGAGGAGCCCAACCAAATATGACTTGATAATGTTACTTTTTCCCGCTATCAAAGGGAAAGGGGATGGATAAGCTACGCGGAAGGCCCATAGTGAGATCCCAACACAGCACTGACGGTCTCCCAATGATCTGACATTGGGCTAGGATGCCAAAAGGAACCTCTAAAATCTAATCTATCGAAACATAAGTACAACTAATTGATGAAGACGGCACACAAGTCCTGCCTGAGGCCAAAACAATTCTTAAAACTCTTGATACCACTGCATCATTACAGATCAAACATCAAAAGAAATATACAATCATTCTTTCAAGTAAAAAACTTTCAAGCAGGTAATCGTCAGACAAAAAACGACAGGCAGAAACAAATCCAACCCCATTATGGATATTAAGCAGTTAGATAAAATAAATAAATAGGAAAAATTTTCTTTTGAAAAGGATTCGAACAATTCATTAATTTATTATAATCTTATAATTTTAAGAAGGAATTATTTACAGGATCACATATCAAACATTAAATATTATTATTATTATTAAATATTGGGAACATAGCCCCAAAAAACTACCAGCCAATGATTTCCACTTTGGGAATATTGGTGGTTAAGAATCACAAATCGTCAGATCACACTCTCAGACTCAAACAAAATTAAACACAATACCCACATATATAAGAATGCCAAAAATAGGAGGGTCGCGGCAATGGGCGCATGGGGATGCAGGGACGTATGATTCCGGCATCCACATGCGTTGGTTGCAGGTGCCTGTCCTGGAAAATAAAGTGGCAAATAGTAATTAGATGAACTATCTCCATAATATTATTAATCAAAGTCTTAAACCTCAAAATGGAATATAAAACCTGCTGATGAGTCCCCATGGTAAGGGACGAAATCTAGATCCAGGAAACCAATGAGAATCTCTACACACCCTGAACAGATCATGCTTCTAAGGCATTCCACCCATAAGGGACACTGGCCACACTAAATCACAAACATGACCTGATCAAAATTAGACTAAACACAATAGGCACCTGAGTTTTTAAGCTCTCAAATAAACAAAAAAAAAAAAAAAAAAAAAGGGGGAGCTGCACGCTATATACCACCCCATAAGGATTATATACGCAACTGGAAATCCCCTGGAATAGGGGAGGAACAGCTGCATGAAACAATAAGAAAATAATTTGAACTTATTTGAAATAAATGGAAACATTATGAAATGGTTCAACACGAAACAAAAAAGGGAAACGTCACACACAATATAATTACTGAATTCGAATGCAAATTGACCTCAATACTTAATTATAACACTAAGTTACAGGGAAGGGTTGCACACAACAATGGTTGGGAAGCCTTCAATGGAATGGCACACTCGGGAGACCACAGAAAGAGGAGAAACAATGTTAATTAATGTTACTCACCCATGACACATTACGGCTACTCCTTGCATGAGGCAACTATATATAAAAATTCCCACATCCTAGGAATTAGCAACTAAACGTCCTGAGGGATCCAATTACAATAAACACCGATAAATTAACACTAGTAAAATAAAAACACAGAGACACAAGCAATACAATTAGTCAAAGTACGATCAACCACCCAAACAGTCATGTCACAATAAACAGTTAACAAAGAAAACAACAAACGTCGGACAACATAGCATTCTATGTCGCAAGCAAATCATTGCCAACCTAAAAACAGCGGACAAAACAGAGGGAAGCACAGAACATAGAATTAAGAGAACTTTAAGAGAATTTTAATATAACTTTAAGATAAGAGAGTAGAAGCTGGAAGCATGAAATCAAGGTGAAAGAAGACGAACTGGCAAAATGAGGTACAACCAGCAGAATCATCAATGGAAGGCAAGACAAACAGGAGTTTAAACACAAGCAGACAGGACACGAATGGACAAGACAGCAAAAAGAGCACAAAGAAGGCACAACGAAAGCAAACACCAAAAATCAGGATACAAAACAACAAACTTAAATTAAGTAGAAAATGTATCAAAGTGAATAAAGAAAATGAATAAATAAACACAAACCAAAAAACAGAGAACCACATAATTAAGACATAGAAAAGGCATGAGAACAAATAAATATAGCATAGGGCTAGATATAAAATTAATAACATATAAAAAACGACACACTTGATAATAGGGGATATTGGCTAGGGAAAACTCAAGCAACTCACCAACAACATGAAAATAAATAAGCAGAGAGAGGTCGCCAACAGATCCAGAAATACAAACACTAAAACATAATGAGATAAGTGAACAAACAGAGAAAAGAACACAGGACCAATGCAACATCAGACAGCAGAACAAAAGAAGAGGAGAATAACTGGCATCAGGAGGACTGCACCCATCAAAACAATAAATTTGCAATTTAACTACATTAAATTCGGGATAGTTCAAGTTAACCCATAGTAAAAATATTAAGCAAACAAGAAATCCCCCCAAAACAGCGGGAAAAAAGAAAAACACTCCCGGGGAAGGTTTGCCCAGGTGATCCTGGTGCTGGCCCGTATCAGCGTGTGCCGATATGGCTTCTGAAAAAACGCGGGAGGGTTCGCCCACCACTCCAGGAACGTAGAAACCTGGGTGAGGTAACCTCTGGAGGGTATCTAAAATTTGTTATGCAGATAGCTGCAAGGCAACTCATCACTTCTCAGAGGCATCAGTGAGGATGGGTAGCGATAATACGTTGCTTTCTCGGTTGCCAGACGAAAGAAATGAGAGGCCTTCCAGACCACACAAAAAACCTTCTGACAAATAGACCCAAGGTAGCACACACACTCCGCTTGGCACTAGGCTAAGAGAGGAGCCCAACCAAAAAAAAAATACTTCTGACAAATAGACCCAAGGTAGCACACACACTCCGCTTGGCACTAGGCTAAGAGAGGAGCCCAACCAAATATGACTTGATAATGTTACTTTTTCCCGCTATCAAAGGGAAAGGGGATGGATAAGCTACGCGGAAGGCCCATAGTGAGATCCCAACACAGCACTGACGGTCTCCCAATGATCTGACATTGGGCTAGGATGCCAAAAGGAACCTCTAAAATCTAATCTATCGAAACATAAGTACAACTAATTGATGAAGACGGCACACAAGTCCTGCCTGAGGCCAAAACAATTCTTAAAACTCTTGATACCACTGCATCATTACAGATCAAACATCAAAAGAAATATACAATCATTCTTTCAAGTAAAAAACTTTCAAGCAGGTAATCGTCAGACAAAAAACGACAGGCAGAAACAAATCCAACCCCATTATGGATATTAAGCAGTTAGATAAAATAAATAAATAGGAAAAATTTTCTTTTGAAAAGGATTCGAACAATTCATTAATTTATTATAATCTTATAATTTTAAGAAGGAATTATTTACAGGATCACATATCAAACATTAAATATTATTATTATTATTAAATATTGGGAACATAGCCCCAAAAAACTACCAGCCAATGATTTCCACTTTGGGAATATTGGTGGTTAAGAATCACAAATCGTCAGATCACACTCTCAGACTCAAACAAAATTAAACACAATACCCACATATATAAGAATGCCAAAAATAGGAGGGTCGCGGCAATGGGCGCATGGGGATGCAGGGACGTATGATTCCGGCATCCACATGCGTTGGTTGCAGGTGCCTGTCCTGGAAAATAAAGTGGCAAATAGTAATTAGATGAACTATCTCCATAATATTATTAATCAAAGTCTTAAACCTCAAAATGGAATATAAAACCTGCTGATGAGTCCCCATGGTAAGGGACGAAATCTAGATCCAGGAAACCAATGAGAATCTCTACACACCCTGAACAGATCATGCTTCTAAGGCATTCCACCCATAAGGGACACTGGCCACACTAAATCACAAACATGACCTGATCAAAATTAGACTAAACACAATAGGCACCTGAGTTTTTAAGCTCTCAAATAAACAAAAAAAAAAAAAAAAAAAAAAAGGGGGAGCTGCACGCTATATACCACCCCATAAGGATTATATACGCAACTGGAAATCCCCTGGAATAGGGGAGGAACAGCTGCATGAAACAATAAGAAAATAATTTGAACTTATTTGAAATAAATGGAAACATTATGAAATGGTTCAACACGAAACAAAAAAGGGAAACGTCACACACAATATAATTACTGAATTCGAATGCAAATTGACCTCAATACTTAATTATAACACTAAGTTACAGGGAAGGGTTGCACACAACAATGGTTGGGAAGCCTTCAATGGAATGGCACACTCGGGAGACCACAGAAAGAGGAGAAACAATGTTAATTAATGTTACTCACCCATGACACATTACGGCTACTCCTTGCATGAGGCAACTATATATAAAAATTCCCACATCCTAGGAATTAGCAACTAAACGTCCTGAGGGATCCAATTACAATAAACACCGATAAATTAACACTAGTAAAATAAAAACACAGAGACACAAGCAATACAATTAGTCAAAGTACGATCAACCACCCAAACAGTCATGTCACAATAAACAGTTAACAAAGAAAACAACAAACGTCGGACAACATAGCATTCTATGTCGCAAGCAAATCATTGCCAACCTAAAAACAGCGGACAAAACAGAGGGAAGCACAGAACATAGAATTAAGAGAACTTTAAGAGAATTTTAATATAACTTTAAGATAAGAGAGTAGAAGCTGGAAGCATGAAATCAAGGTGAAAGAAGACGAACTGGCAAAATGAGGTACAACCAGCAGAATCATCAATGGAAGGCAAGACAAACAGGAGTTTAAACACAAGCAGACAGGACACGAATGGACAAGACAGCAAAAAGAGCACAAAGAAGGCACAACGAAAGCAAACACCAAAAATCAGGATACAAAACAACAAACTTAAATTAAGTAGAAAATGTATCAAAGTGAATAAAGAAAATGAATAAATAAACACAAACCAAAAAACAGAGAACCACATAATTAAGACATAGAAAAGGCATGAGAACAAATAAATATAGCATAGGGCTAGATATAAAATTAATAACATATAAAAAACGACACACTTGATAATAGGGGATATTGGCTAGGGAAAACTCAAGCAACTCACCAACAACATGAAAATAAATAAGCAGAGAGAGGTCGCCAACAGATCCAGAAATACAAACACTAAAACATAATGAGATAAGTGAACAAACAGAGAAAAGAACACAGGACCAATGCAACATCAGACAGCAGAACAAAAGAAGAGGAGAATAACTGGCATCAGGAGGACTGCACCCATCAAAACAATAAATTTGCAATTTAACTACATTAAATTCGGGATAGTTCAAGTTAACCCATAGTAAAAATATTAAGCAAACAAGAAATCCCCCCAAAACAGCGGGAAAAAAGAAAAACACTCCCGGGGAAGGTTTGCCCAGGTGATCCTGGTGCTGGCCCGTATCAGCGTGTGCCGATATGGCTTCTGAAAAAACGCGGGAGGGTTCGCCCACCACTCCAGGAACGTAGAAACCTGGGTGAGGTAACCTCTGGAGGGTATCTAAAATTTGTTATGCAGATAGCTGCAAGGCAACTCATCACTTCTCAGAGGCATCAGTGAGGATGGGTAGCGATAATACGTTGCTTTCTCGGTTGCCAGACGAAAGAAATGAGAGGCCTTCCAGACCACACAAAAAACCTTCTGACAAATAGACCCAAGGTAGCACACACACTCCGCTTGGCACTAGGCTAAGAGAGGAGCCCAACCAAAGAAGGCCTCCCAAAGGGGAGGCCAACGCAACCAACCTTTCAGGAGATGTTCGGAAGGTGGTTGGAACACCACGATGAAGAGGGCCTACAGCTGGGACAACAGAGCCCAAGGGAAGACACACCAGAAACAGTGAGTAATAAAATCAAGGTACACTTCAGGTCAGAAGTTTAGAGAAGTTTAGAGAAGTTAAGAAATTCAGTGTGGGGGGAAACAAAAACAGTATGAATTGAAAAGGACAAAGAGAGAGGGGAACCCACACCGGGCTACAAACCACAAGCAGGATGAAGGAACAACACGTCTGAAGGACATTCAAAGGAACAAGACCGGCACAACAATATACTCACACAGGGCCAGAATATTAGGATACTAGGAATTTATCAACTTATAGGTTTAAAAATTCTTTCAGATAAAAATTCTTTCAAGTAAAAAACTTTCAAGCAGGTAATCGTCAGACAAAAAACGACAGGCAGAAACAAATCCAACCCCATTATGGATATTAAGCAGTTAGATAAAATAAATAAATAGGAAAAATTTTCTTTTGAAAAGGATTCGAACAATTCATTAATTTATTATAATCTTATAATTTTAAGAAGGAATTATTTACAGGATCACATATCAAACATTAAATATTATTATTATTATTAAATATTGGGAACATAGCCCCAAAAAACTACCAGCCAATGATTTCCACTTTGGGAATATTGGTGGTTAAGAATCACAAATCGTCAGATCACACTCTCAGACTCAAACAAAATTAAACACAATACCCACATATATAAGAATGCCAAAAATAGGAGGGTCGCGGCAATGGGCGCATGGGGATGCAGGGACGTATGATTCCGGCATCCACATGCGTTGGTTGCAGGTGCCTGTCCTGGAAAATAAAGTGGCAAATAGTAATTAGATGAACTATCTCCATAATATTATTAATCAAAGTCTTAAACCTCAAAATGGAATATAAAACCTGCTGATGAGTCCCCATGGTAAGGGACGAAATCTAGATCCAGGAAACCAATGAGAATCTCTACACACCCTGAACAGATCATGCTTCTAAGGCATTCCACCCATAAGGGACACTGGCCACACTAAATCACAAACATGACCTGATCAAAATTAGACTAAACACAATAGGCACCTGAGTTTTTAAGCTCTCAAATAAACAAAAAAAAAAAAAAAAAAAAGGGGGAGCTGCACGCTATATACCACCCCATAAGGATTATATACGCAACTGGAAATCCCCTGGAATAGGGGAGGAACAGCTGCATGAAACAATAAGAAAATAATTTGAACTTATTTGAAATAAATGGAAACATTATGAAATGGTTCAACACGAAACAAAAAAGGGAAACGTCACACACAATATAATTACTGAATTCGAATGCAAATTGACCTCAATACTTAATTATAACACTAAGTTACAGGGAAGGGTTGCACACAACAATGGTTGGGAAGCCTTCAATGGAATGGCACACTCGGGAGACCACAGAAAGAGGAGAAACAATGTTAATTAATGTTACTCACCCATGACACATTACGGCTACTCCTTGCATGAGGCAACTATATATAAAAATTCCCACATCCTAGGAATTAGCAACTAAACGTCCTGAGGGATCCAATTACAATAAACACCGATAAATTAACACTAGTAAAATAAAAACACAGAGACACAAGCAATACAATTAGTCAAAGTACGATCAACCACCCAAACAGTCATGTCACAATAAACAGTTAACAAAGAAAACAACAAACGTCGGACAACATAGCATTCTATGTCGCAAGCAAATCATTGCCAACCTAAAAACAGCGGACAAAACAGAGGGAAGCACAGAACATAGAATTAAGAGAACTTTAAGAGAATTTTAATATAACTTTAAGATAAGAGAGTAGAAGCTGGAAGCATGAAATCAAGGTGAAAGAAGACGAACTGGCAAAATGAGGTACAACCAGCAGAATCATCAATGGAAGGCAAGACAAACAGGAGTTTAAACACAAGCAGACAGGACACGAATGGACAAGACAGCAAAAAGAGCACAAAGAAGGCACAACGAAAGCAAACACCAAAAATCAGGATACAAAACAACAAACTTAAATTAAGTAGAAAATGTATCAAAGTGAATAAAGAAAATGAATAAATAAACACAAACCAAAAAACAGAGAACCACATAATTAAGACATAGAAAAGGCATGAGAACAAATAAATATAGCATAGGGCTAGATATAAAATTAATAACATATAAAAAACGACACACTTGATAATAGGGGATATTGGCTAGGGAAAACTCAAGCAACTCACCAACAACATGAAAATAAATAAGCAGAGAGAGGTCGCCAACAGATCCAGAAATACAAACACTAAAACATAATGAGATAAGTGAACAAACAGAGAAAAGAACACAGGACCAATGCAACATCAGACAGCAGAACAAAAGAAGAGGAGAATAACTGGCATCAGGAGGACTGCACCCATCAAAACAATAAATTTGCAATTTAACTACATTAAATTCGGGATAGTTCAAGTTAACCCATAGTAAAAATATTAAGCAAACAAGAAATCCCCCCAAAACAGCGGGAAAAAAGAAAAACACTCCCGGGGAAGGTTTGCCCAGGTGATCCTGGTGCTGGCCCGTATCAGCGTGTGCCGATATGGCTTCTGAAAAAACGCGGGAGGGTTCGCCCACCACTCCAGGAACGTAGAAACCTGGGTGAGGTAACCTCTGGAGGGTATCTAAAATTTGTTATGCAGATAGCTGCAAGGCAACTCATCACTTCTCAGAGGCATCAGTGAGGATGGGTAGCGATAATACGTTGCTTTCTCGGTTGCCAGACGAAAGAAATGAGAGGCCTTCCAGACCACACAAAAAACCTTCTGACAAATAGACCCAAGGTAGCACACACACTCCGCTTGGCACTAGGCTAAGAGAGGAGCCCAACCAAAAAAAAAATACTTCTGACAAATAGACCCAAGGTAGCACACACACTCCGCTTGGCACTAGGCTAAGAGAGGAGCCCAACCAAATATGACTTGATAATGTTACTTTTTCCCGCTATCAAAGGGAAAGGGGATGGATAAGCTACGCGGAAGGCCCATAGTGAGATCCCAACACAGCACTGACGGTCTCCCAATGATCTGACATTGGGCTAGGATGCCAAAAGGAACCTCTAAAATCTAATCTATCGAAACATAAGTACAACTAATTGATGAAGACGGCACACAAGTCCTGCCTGAGGCCAAAACAATTCTTAAAACTCTTGATACCACTGCATCATTACAGATCAAACATCAAAAGAAATATACAATCAGCAAACGTCACCGAGAAAACAGAAAACAACGGAAAGACCTTAAACTGATGATACGGGGGGGACTTCTCCAAAAAGCCAGAGAACATAACGCACTCAACACAATAAACCGCTCAACCATAAGGACAATACAAAAGACCAATTCTCTTGAAACAGGGGTACTACAAATCTTAGAACAGGAATATATACAAGTTAGGGCCCAAATCATGATCCTACTAAAAGAAAAACTCACCGAAATAGAAAACAACCTGGCAATTGAGATACCAGAAGTCCACATTAACATACAAACCATGGAGGAAAACTTTCTCACATGGGCAAAAGACCCAAACAAATCTCCGAACCGACAACAAGCCATAGCCACACACCTCAACCCGCTATTGGAGAACCTACTAGACCCGGTGACACCGTTGTCAATACAAATAGAACAACAATTAATATTCGGGTGGGGGGGAAAAATACCTCTAGTCCAAAGATATGAAGAAGAGGAATACAACTTCGTAACACTACGAATACAAGGAGGAACAATATCCACAGCAGTGCCCATTATGACAAACTACATAAAAGAAAAGTACAACCTGGAAGGGAAAGCCTCACCAGAAATAGAAAAGATAAGCAATATTGTAGAAACGGCAGGGGAGATCATACACATGCACAGATTTTACAGAATTAAAAAAGAAATTTTCGAAGATGAGCGAGGAACAGACACCACAACACTCCCATTACATAAGACAATGAGTCAGTTCATCATAGAAGCACTCTCCAAGGAATTAAAACAAGCACTGAAAATACTTCAGACTAGGATATTTTCAAGAGATCATTCTACATTGAATTTGATAGGACCAAAAAACAAGATAAATCGGATACAGGAGAGGGCACGAATATCTCTAGAAAAGATCAAGGACCTTCACGCAACACTCCCAAAAGAAAATATAGACATTATCCACAATAGTGGGACAACAGCTAGGATCCAAAACACCAGCGTCCTCATTTATGAAAAACAACTATACTACCTTAACCATATAACCATGGAAGAACGTGTGTCTTTATGCAAAAACATTCCAAAATACAACCCGAGGGGGGAAAAAGGAATACAACACCCACTGCTAGAATCACGCGTCAATAACCTAATAAAACACAGTAATCCAGTCTTCATAGCACACAATGCACATGACATGAAACTACTCCTGAATGAGCTTAAATATCCCCATGAAATATATCAAAATACTCTTCGGGAAAAATTGCTAAAATTCAGAAACAAAAAGAGAATTCCATCAGGTTTCAACGAAATGTTGGAAAACATGCATCTATTGGGAAAAGAAACAATCGACAGCAGAATGAAGAAAATGATCCTATGGGAAGACGACCAACAATAGTCACATTAGACTAATAAGAATAACCTAAACAATAAAAAAACCCATAAATACACAATTAACACATCAAGACCCATGAGAAAGAAAGGAACAATAAAAAACTCTTCTCTTGCCCTCCCCCAATAGGAACAAAATCAGGACATAACAATGACCAAAACACAGACAGCACAACCACAAAAAAGACGTAGGGACGAAAATAGGGTTAAGAGATCACTAAACAATAACAATAAAAATAAGGCACAAGCAAAGAACAAGGTGAACCCAAAAATAACAACAAAGAGAGGGAAAACGATCCTCAAACCGGTACCGGGAGCACTAATAAACCTCACATCAAAAGAAATTCCACCTATAACCGCAATACTCTTGAGCTATGGACCAAAGTTTGGATATAAAATCCAACAACAGACGGAAAAAGGAAACTGGGATGAGGTTATAGACATCATTGCACATGACCACGAGTTTGGACGACCAGGTACTATATACAAGGTCACAGAACGACTAAGACACTTCAGAAAGGAGTGCCTGTCAAGCTACACACAAAAGGAAATAGCAAAACCCAAGCAAGTGTTGGCCCACAAGAGGCTACCCATAGAAAAGGAAATTGAAAAAGGAAGAAAAACAACTGCGAAATTCCTCAAAAACAACCCAGACATACTGGTAACGAACGCAGACAAAGGAAACGTAACAGTAATCATGGAGAAAGATCTCTATGAGGAGAAGATGAAGACATTCCTGGAAAAGGGTCTGGAAAACAAGGCCTATTCCATCATAAATAGAGAAGAAGTAGGTTTCAGAGAACAACTCAACATGGAAAGTAGCAATGAACTACATATCCACATAGCCACAAATGATTCAAACCAAACACCAGAAGAAAAATCCAGAAGAAGGAGATTGGTCAAAAAGGAACAGATAATACCAAGAATGTATGGCAGCATCAAGGTACATAAAGAAGGATTGCCCCTAAGACCAATTGTGGACACAAGAAATGCGATTGGAAGTAGCACAGCTATCTTTCTAGCCAAAATATTATACCCATTTAGAAACAAGGAATATAACATAGGAAACACAGAGAGACTAATCAAACTCATTAGGGACTCAGGAGCCCTTGAGAAAGAAGGAAATATAATGGCCTCGCTGGATGTAGTAGACATGTTCACAAACATCCCCACCAAGGCAGGAATAAGTTACATAACAGAAAACTTCGGACAGAAATTACAAGATGAGGGAATAATGAGAATAGGAGATCTACAAGACTCCCTAATGTTTGTCACCCAAGAAACTAACGTGTTTCAATGCAGGGGAACTCTATATAGACAAAACTCGGGCCTACCAATGGGAAGTACCATGGCCCCGATAATGGCAGACTTATACATGGACAATTTGTTTGCCTTGGCAACGGAGCCACTGAAAGACATAGGCATTGAGTTAATCATAAAATATGTGGATGACATACTGATAATAGGACCAGTGGAAAGCATCAGGAAAGCCAGGAAAATGTTAGAGAACATATCAGAGGAACTGCGCACCACCCATAAAGACGAAGGAAAGGTAAAATTCACGATTGAATACGAAGATGAATATCGAGCCATCAATTTCCTGGATGTAACCATTATAAGAGGGGATAAGGACGTCTACACAAGTTGGTACAGGAAGGACATTGCCTCAGAGCGACTTCTGAATTATCACTCAAACCATCCCGATAACATGAAAAACTCGGTTACACTCGAGTACGCAACGAAAGCGTTAACAATCAGCAGCAAAATCTTCTGGAAACTGAACTGCCAGAAACTGAGGAGAATTCTCTCAGTGAATGGATATCCGAACTGGTACTGTACGAAAACTATAAAAGCGGCATTAACAAAAGTAAATGCGGGATATGATTGCATCGCTCAGATAACAGAGGTCATGAGGGAAACAATGCTAGTAAGGGACAGCGTCAAAAAGGAAAGAGAAACCCTGACAAGAATGATCTACACAGAAGAAAATAGCTACTATGGATACAGAGCTAAACTAAATCCATACCTACAACGCAGACAGAAGCCAACCAAGAAGCCATTATCAGCCCCCGAATTTGAAAACATGACAGCAAGCCAAAGGAAATTCTGCCAAGCAATACATATAATAGAAAAAGAAAAGAGAATAGATGAGAATCAAAAATTCAACAAATTCTGGAATACAATACCTTTTGTAAAACAAGTGGGAACAAAAGTCAAAAGGAGCATAATGAGACTGGCTGCAAGACCGCTGGTAAACTTCTATGTACCAGATAATAATAGGTCCCAATTCTTTTCTTCGACAAAAGATAAAATCAATCCCCTTTTTGCATGGGATTGCCACGCAACGATATATTGCAAAGACTGCAACAAGGTATTTAATACCTTCACAGAAGGCCCTCTTCCCCTTATAGCATTACTAGACACAGAATATATAGAACACAACGACAACACCTTCGGATTACATTTCAGCAACACTTATCACAGGATAGACATGGGAAAAGTACAAATAAACAGATTAAGATTTGGACACTCGGGCCCATATCTCACACAAATAAGAGCTATCAGACTAGCGGCACAGCTCCCAGAGAAGGAAATAATATCGAAAGAAGCAGGCTTCGTCCCAGCTGAAATCAAGGATAGCATCAGATCCATTTACAATCACCTACTCAGAGCGGAAAAACCGCCAACACAAAACAAGAAAAGGAAAAGAAAACACGAAAGCAACGAAGAAGCACAAAATAACAAACAATAACGAGGAAACACATCAAGACCTAGGCAGAGAAACAACAGGATCATAACAAACAAAACAAAATAATAGATCTAAGACATCACAGGACACAAATAATTAAACGTCTGAATTTTCCCTTTAGCTTTCCCTTCACTCTTTTCCATGCTCACACGGAAAATCAAGCACCACCACAACACATATTAAAAAAGGGAAAACAAGTAGAAATTAAGAGACCAGATATATACTAACCCGGGGAAGGAAGTTTAATGCAAAAATTATGAAAAAAGGGGAAGGGAAACACCTGCAGCAATTAGAAGAATAGAGATAATTAGAAAATAGCCAATGAATCACTGATTCCAATTCGAATTTGCAAATACAGGTCAAGTTTGAAAGCTCCAAAACGGGGGGGGGGGGAAACTTAAAGTTGAGATAGGTCGGTCTCAAGGCCAAAAGCTTAGTTGATCTGAAAGATCTGAAAGCTCAGAGACTCAGAGAGCTTGAGAAGAAGAAGGGGAGACAACACCCACACAACATGAATCAGGGCAAGATCGGAAGTATGGGTTTAGAACGTCTGAAGTCAGACATGTAAGGTAGTAGTAGTGGGAAAATAGAAGACAACCCCGTAGATGGTAAGCCTAAGCTTAATTAAGTAAGACAACTAAGAGGTGACCACAAGTCATTGACACACAAACAAAAGACAAAGACAGTGACCACTAATCACCAACCAACCGCCAACACAGAGAAAAAGAAGGCGACAACGTGGCAGAGGATTTAAATCAGTCAACGGACAATTGGAAGAAGAAAAGCGGGAAAAGCAGGAAAAGCAGTGAAAAGAAATCAGGGAAAATCAGGGACAATCAAGACAGGGTAAGTAAGTGTAATAATCACCAAAAACCGGGAATAAAAGATAACTTCCCATCCAAACCGAAAGGAAAATAACCATTGACTCATGGAGGGACGCTGGATGGAGGCCGACAACGAGGACAACGAGAACATCGAGGACAACGAGGGCAGCAAGGACAACGAGGGCAGCAAGGACAACGAGGACGGTGAGAAGCGAGGACGATTGAAAGCCATGGGTCGATGGGGGCCTGCTGAAGGCCTCCCAAAGGTAAATAGGGAAAATAAAACATAAAATGGATGTGAGGTTAAGTTGGTACTCATTACCAGGGGAGGCCAACGCAACCAACCTTTCAGGAGATGTTCGGAAGGTGGTTGGAACACCACGATGAAGAGGGCCTACAGCTGGGACAACAGAGCCCAAGGGAAGACACACCAGAAACAGTGAGTAATAAAATCAAGGTACACTTCAGGTCAGAAGTTTAGAGAAGTTTAGAGAAGTTAAGAAATTCAGTGTGGGGGGAAACAAAAACAGTATGAATTGAAAAGGACAAAGAGAGAGGGGAACCCACACCGGGCTACAAACCACAAGCAGGATGAAGGAACAACACGTCTGAAGGACATTCAAAGGAACAAGACCGGCACAACAATATACTCACACAGGGCCAGAATATTAGGATACTAGGAATTTATCAACTTATAGGTTTAAAAATTCTTTCAGATAAAAATTCTTTCAAGTAAAAAACTTTCAAGCAGGTAATCGTCAGACAAAAAACGACAGGCAGAAACAAATCCAACCCCATTATGGATATTAAGCAGTTAGATAAAATAAATAAATAGGAAAAATTTTCTTTTGAAAAGGATTCGAACAATTCATTAATTTATTATAATCTTATAATTTTAAGAAGGAATTATTTACAGGATCACATATCAAACATTAAATATTATTATTATTATTAAATATTGGGAACATAGCCCCAAAAAACTACCAGCCAATGATTTCCACTTTGGGAATATTGGTGGTTAAGAATCACAAATCGTCAGATCACACTCTCAGACTCAAACAAAATTAAACACAATACCCACATATATAAGAATGCCAAAAATAGGAGGGTCGCGGCAATGGGCGCATGGGGATGCAGGGACGTATGATTCCGGCATCCACATGCGTTGGTTGCAGGTGCCTGTCCTGGAAAATAAAGTGGCAAATAGTAATTAGATGAACTATCTCCATAATATTATTAATCAAAGTCTTAAACCTCAAAATGGAATATAAAACCTGCTGATGAGTCCCCATGGTAAGGGACGAAATCTAGATCCAGGAAACCAATGAGAATCTCTACACACCCTGAACAGATCATGCTTCTAAGGCATTCCACCCATAAGGGACACTGGCCACACTAAATCACAAACATGACCTGATCAAAATTAGACTAAACACAATAGGCACCTGAGTTTTTAAGCTCTCAAATAAACAAAAAAAAAAAAAAAAAAAAAAAGGGGGAGCTGCACGCTATATACCACCCCATAAGGATTATATACGCAACTGGAAATCCCCTGGAATAGGGGAGGAACAGCTGCATGAAACAATAAGAAAATAATTTGAACTTATTTGAAATAAATGGAAACATTATGAAATGGTTCAACACGAAACAAAAAAGGGAAACGTCACACACAATATAATTACTGAATTCGAATGCAAATTGACCTCAATACTTAATTATAACACTAAGTTACAGGGAAGGGTTGCACACAACAATGGTTGGGAAGCCTTCAATGGAATGGCACACTCGGGAGACCACAGAAAGAGGAGAAACAATGTTAATTAATGTTACTCACCCATGACACATTACGGCTACTCCTTGCATGAGGCAACTATATATAAAAATTCCCACATCCTAGGAATTAGCAACTAAACGTCCTGAGGGATCCAATTACAATAAACACCGATAAATTAACACTAGTAAAATAAAAACACAGAGACACAAGCAATACAATTAGTCAAAGTACGATCAACCACCCAAACAGTCATGTCACAATAAACAGTTAACAAAGAAAACAACAAACGTCGGACAACATAGCATTCTATGTCGCAAGCAAATCATTGCCAACCTAAAAACAGCGGACAAAACAGAGGGAAGCACAGAACATAGAATTAAGAGAACTTTAAGAGAATTTTAATATAACTTTAAGATAAGAGAGTAGAAGCTGGAAGCATGAAATCAAGGTGAAAGAAGACGAACTGGCAAAATGAGGTACAACCAGCAGAATCATCAATGGAAGGCAAGACAAACAGGAGTTTAAACACAAGCAGACAGGACACGAATGGACAAGACAGCAAAAAGAGCACAAAGAAGGCACAACGAAAGCAAACACCAAAAATCAGGATACAAAACAACAAACTTAAATTAAGTAGAAAATGTATCAAAGTGAATAAAGAAAATGAATAAATAAACACAAACCAAAAAACAGAGAACCACATAATTAAGACATAGAAAAGGCATGAGAACAAATAAATATAGCATAGGGCTAGATATAAAATTAATAACATATAAAAAACGACACACTTGATAATAGGGGATATTGGCTAGGGAAAACTCAAGCAACTCACCAACAACATGAAAATAAATAAGCAGAGAGAGGTCGCCAACAGATCCAGAAATACAAACACTAAAACATAATGAGATAAGTGAACAAACAGAGAAAAGAACACAGGACCAATGCAACATCAGACAGCAGAACAAAAGAAGAGGAGAATAACTGGCATCAGGAGGACTGCACCCATCAAAACAATAAATTTGCAATTTAACTACATTAAATTCGGGATAGTTCAAGTTAACCCATAGTAAAAATATTAAGCAAACAAGAAATCCCCCCAAAACAGCGGGAAAAAAGAAAAACACTCCCGGGGAAGGTTTGCCCAGGTGATCCTGGTGCTGGCCCGTATCAGCGTGTGCCGATATGGCTTCTGAAAAAACGCGGGAGGGTTCGCCCACCACTCCAGGAACGTAGAAACCTGGGTGAGGTAACCTCTGGAGGGTATCTAAAATTTGTTATGCAGATAGCTGCAAGGCAACTCATCACTTCTCAGAGGCATCAGTGAGGATGGGTAGCGATAATACGTTGCTTTCTCGGTTGCCAGACGAAAGAAATGAGAGGCCTTCCAGACCACACAAAAAACCTTCTGACAAATAGACCCAAGGTAGCACACACACTCCGCTTGGCACTAGGCTAAGAGAGGAGCCCAACCAAAGAAGGCCTCCCAAAGGGGAGGCCAACGCAACCAACCTTTCAGGAGATGTTCGGAAGGTGGTTGGAACACCACGATGAAGAGGGCCTACAGCTGGGACAACAGAGCCCAAGGGAAGACACACCAGAAACAGTGAGTAATAAAATCAAGGTACACTTCAGGTCAGAAGTTTAGAGAAGTTTAGAGAAGTTAAGAAATTCAGTGTGGGGGGAAACAAAAACAGTATGAATTGAAAAGGACAAAGAGAGAGGGGAACCCACACCGGGCTACAAACCACAAGCAGGATGAAAAAACAACACGTCTGAAGGACATTCAAAGGAACAAGACCGGCACAACAATATACTCACACAGGGCCAGAATATTAGGATACTAGGAATTTATCAACTTATAGGTTTAAAAATTCTTTCAGATAAAAATTCTTTCAAGTAAAAAACTTTCAAGCAGGTAATCGTCAGACAAAAAACGACAGGCAGAAACAAATCCAACCCCATTATGGATATTAAGCAGTTAGATAAAATAAATAAATAGGAAAAATTTTCTTTTGAAAAGGATTCGAACAATTCATTAATTTATTATAATCTTATAATTTTAAGAAGGAATTATTTACAGGATCACATATCAAACATTAAATATTATTATTATTATTAAATATTGGGAACATAGCCCCAAAAAACTACCAGCCAATGATTTCCACTTTGGGAATATTGGTGGTTAAGAATCACAAATCGTCAGATCACACTCTCAGACTCAAACAAAATTAAACACAATACCCACATATATAAGAATGCCAAAAATAGGAGGGTCGCGGCAATGGGCGCATGGGGATGCAGGGACGTATGATTCCGGCATCCACATGCGTTGGTTGCAGGTGCCTGTCCTGGAAAATAAAGTGGCAAATAGTAATTAGATGAACTATCTCCATAATATTATTAATCAAAGTCTTAAACCTCAAAATGGAATATAAAACCTGCTGATGAGTCCCCATGGTAAGGGACGAAATCTAGATCCAGGAAACCAATGAGAATCTCTACACACCCTGAACAGATCATGCTTCTAAGGCATTCCACCCATAAGGGACACTGGCCACACTAAATCACAAACATGACCTGATCAAAATTAGACTAAACACAATAGGCACCTGAGTTTTTAAGCTCTCAAATAAACAAAAAAAAAAAAAAAAAAAAAAAAAAAAGGGGGAGCTGCACGCTATATACCACCCCATAAGGATTATATACGCAACTGGAAATCCCCTGGAATAGGGGAGGAACAGCTGCATGAAACAATAAGAAAATAATTTGAACTTATTTGAAATAAATGGAAACATTATGAAATGGTTCAACACGAAACAAAAAAGGGAAACGTCACACACAATATAATTACTGAATTCGAATGCAAATTGACCTCAATACTTAATTATAACACTAAGTTACAGGGAAGGGTTGCACACAACAATGGTTGGGAAGCCTTCAATGGAATGGCACACTCGGGAGACCACAGAAAGAGGAGAAACAATGTTAATTAATGTTACTCACCCATGACACATTACGGCTACTCCTTGCATGAGGCAACTATATATAAAAATTCCCACATCCTAGGAATTAGCAACTAAACGTCCTGAGGGATCCAATTACAATAAACACCGATAAATTAACACTAGTAAAATAAAAACACAGAGACACAAGCAATACAATTAGTCAAAGTACGATCAACCACCCAAACAGTCATGTCACAATAAACAGTTAACAAAGAAAACAACAAACGTCGGACAACATAGCATTCTATGTCGCAAGCAAATCATTGCCAACCTAAAAACAGCGGACAAAACAGAGAGAAGCACAGAACATAGAATTAAGAGAACTTTAAGAGAATTTTAATATAACTTTAAGATAAGAGAGTAGAAGCTGGAAGCATGAAATCAAGGTGAAAGAAGACGAACTGGCAAAATGAGGTACAACCAGCAGAATCATCAATGGAAGGCAAGACAAACAGGAGTTTAAACACAAGCAGACAGGACACGAATGGACAAGACAGCAAAAAGAGCACAAAGAAGGCACAACGAAAGCAAACACCAAAAATCAGGATACAAAACAACAAACTTAAATTAAGTAGAAAATGTATCAAAGTGAATAAAGAAAATGAATAAATAAACACAAACCAAAAAACAGAGAACCACATAATTAAGACATAGAAAAGGCATGAGAACAAATAAATATAGCATAGGGCTAGATATAAAATTAATAACATATAAAAAACGACACACTTGATAATAGGGGATATTGGCTAGGGAAAACTCAAGCAACTCACCAACAACATGAAAATAAATAAGCAGAGAGAGGTCGCCAACAGATCCAGAAATACAAACACTAAAACATAATGAGATAAGTGAACAAACAGAGAAAAGAACACAGGACCAATGCAACATCAGACAGCAGAACAAAAGAAGAGGAGAATAACTGGCATCAGGAGGACTGCACCCATCAAAACAATAAATTTGCAATTTAACTACATTAAATTCGGGATAGTTCAAGTTAACCCATAGTAAAAATATTAAGCAAACAAGAAATCCCCCCAAAACAGCGGGAAAAAAGAAAAACACTCCCGGGGAAGGTTTGCCCAGGTGATCCTGGTGCTGGCCCGTATCAGCGTGTGCCGATATGGCTTCTGAAAAAACGCGGGAGGGTTCGCCCACCACTCCAGGAACGTAGAAACCTGGGTGAGGTAACCTCTGGAGGGTATCTAAAATTTGTTATGCAGATAGCTGCAAGGCAACTCATCACTTCTCAGAGGCATCAGTGAGGATGGGTAGCGATAATACGTTGCTTTCTCGGTTGCCAGACGAAAGAAATGAGAGGCCTTCCAGACCACACAAAAAACCTTCTGACAAATAGACCCAAGGTAGCACACACACTCCGCTTGGCACTAGGCTAAGAGAGGAGCCCAACCAAATATGACTTTTCTTCGAAATGTTGCTTTGGGTCCTGTTTGCCCACCTTCTTAATCGTTAGCTGTTCGGTGGTAATTTCCTTTTTGTCTTCGACAACATCGAACAGCCTTACTGAAATTTTTATTTTTCTCTCTTTATTTTGATTTCCCTCTTTAACTATCAATTGATCGTATTTTATGTACGCAAAATTTCCTTTTGCACGTTCTTCTATAAGTTTTGGCTTTAATTCTTTTCGCTTTTCTAGTACTTCTTTCGGAAAATCTTCGGTGACGTATACCTCTTTTAAGTTCCTCTTTATTTTCAGTATCTCACTCTTTTTCCAGATGTTTGCAAAAACAATAAGAAAATGTTGCCAGAAAATGTTGCTAGAAAATGTTGCTAAGAAATGTTGCTAGAAAATGTTGCTAGAAAATGTTGCTAAGAAATGTTGCTAAGAAATGTTGCTAGAAAATGTTGCTAAGAAATGTTGCTAGAAAATGTTGCCAGAAAATGTTGCTAGAAAATGTTGCCAAGAAATGTTGCCAAGAAATGTTGCTGTTAAAAGTTGCCAGGAAATGTTGCTGCAAAGCGTTGCTAGAAAATGTTACTGGAAAGTGTAGCTTCAAAAGTTTGCTGGAAAGTTGCGGGCAAATGTTCCTAGAAACGCCTGCCCGATATTATTTTGCATAACGTTGCCGACTTTTCTTCGAAATGTTGCTTTGGGTCCTGTTTGCCCACCTTCTTAATCGTTAGCTGTTCGGTGGTAATTTCCTTTTTGTCTTCGACAACATCGAACAGCCTTACTGAAATTTTTATTTTTCTCTCTTTATTTTGATTTCCCTCTTTAACTATCAATTGATCGTATTTTATGTACGCAAAATTTCCTTTTGCACGTTCTTCTATAAGTTTTGGCTTTAATTCTTTTCGCTTTTCTAGTACTTCTTTCGGAAAATCTTCGGTGACGTATACCTCTTTTAAGTTCCTCTTTATTTTCAGTATCTCACTCTTTTTCCAGATGTTTGCAAAAACAATAAGAAAATGTTGCCAGAAAATGTTGCTAGAAAATGTTGCTAAGAAATGTTGCTAGAAAATGTTGCTAGAAAATGTTGCTAGAAAATGTTGCTAAGAAATGTTGCTAGAAAATGTTGCTAGAAAATGTTGCTAAGAAATGTTGCTAAGAAATGTTGCTAGAAAATGTTGCTAGAAAATGTTGCTAAGAAATGTTGCTAGAAAATGTTGCCAGAAAATGTTGCTAGAAAATGTTGCCAAGAAATGTTGCCAAGAAATGTTGCTGTTAAAAGTTGCCAGGAAATGTTGCTGCAAAGCGTTGCTAGAAAATGTTACTGGAAAGTGTAGCTTCAAAAGTTTGCTGGAAAGTTGCGGGCAAATGTTCCTAGAAACGCCTGCCCGATATTATTTTGCATAACGTTGCCGACTTTTCTTCGAAATGTTGCTTTGGGTCCTGTTTGCCCACCTTCTTAATCGTTAGCTGTTCGGTGGTAATTTCCTTTTTGTCTTCGACAACATCGAACAGCCTTACTGAAATTTTTATTTTTCTCTCTTTATTTTGATTTCCCTCTTTAACTATCAATTGATCGTATTTTATGTACGCAAAATTTCCTTTTGCACGTTCTTCTATAAGTTTTGGCTTTAATTCTTTTCGCTTTTCTAGTACTTCTTTCGGAAAATCTTCGGTGACGTATACCTCTTTTAAGTTCCTCTTTATTTTCAGTATCTCACTCTTTTTCCAGATGTTTGCAAAAACAATAAGAAAATGTTGCCAGAAAATGTTGCTAGAAAATGTTGCTAAGAAATGTTGCTAGAAAATGTTGCTAGAAAATGTTGCTAAGAAATGTTGCTAAGAAATGTTGCTAGAAAATGTTGCTAAGAAATGTTGCTAGAAAATGTTGCCAGAAAATGTTGCTAGAAAATGTTGCCAAGAAATGTTGCCAAGAAATGTTGCTGTTAAAAGTTGCCAGGAAATGTTGCTGCAAAGCGTTGCTAGAAAATGTTACTGGAAAGTGTAGCTTCAAAAGTTTGCTGGAAAGTTGCGGGCAAATGTTCCTAGAAACGCCTGCCCGATATTATTTTGCATAACGTTGCCGACTTTTCTTCGAAATGTTGCTTTGGGTCCTGTTTGCCCACCTTCTTAATCGTTAGCTGTTCGGTGGTAATTTCCTTTTTGTCTTCGACAACATCGAACAGCCTTACTGAAATTTTTATTTTTCTCTCTTTATTTTGATTTCCCTCTTTAACTATCAATTGATCGTATTTTATGTACGCAAAATTTCCTTTTGCACGTTCTTCTATAAGTTTTGGCTTTAATTCTTTTCGCTTTTCTAGTACTTCTTTCGGAAAATCTTCGGTGACGTATACCTCTTTTAAGTTCCTCTTTATTTTCAGTATCTCACTCTTTTTCCAGATGTTTGCAAAAACAATAAGAAAATGTTGCCAGAAAATGTTGCTAGAAAATGTTGCTAAGAAATGTTGCTAGAAAATGTTGCCAGAAAATGTTGCTAGAAAATGTTGCCAAGAAATGTTGCCAAGAAATGTTGCTGTTAAAAGTTGCCAGGAAATGTTGCTGCAAAGCGTTGCTAGAAAATGTTACTGGAAAGTGTAGCTTCAAAAGTTTGCTGGAAAGTTGCGGGCAAATGTTCCTAGAAACGCCTGCCCGATATTATTTTGCATAACGTTGCCGACTTTTCTTCGAAATGTTGCTTTGGGTCCTGTTTGCCCACCTTCTTAATCGTTAGCTGTTCGGTGGTAATTTCCTTTTTGTCTTCGACAACATCGAACAGCCTTACTGAAATTTTTATTTTTTTCTCTTTATTTTGATTTCCCTCTTTAACTATCAATTGATCGTATTTTATGTACGCAAAATTTCCTTTTGCACGTTCTTCTATAAGTTTTGGCTTTAATTCTTTTCGCTTTTCTAGTACTTCTTTCGGAAAATCTTCGGTGACGTATACCTCTTTTAAGTTCCTCTTTATTTTCAGTATCTCACTCTTTTTCCAGATGTTTGCAAAAACAATAAGAAAATGTTGCCAGAAAATGTTGCTAGAAAATGTTGCTAAGAAATGTTGCTAGAAAATGTTGCTAGAAAATGTTGCTAGAAAATGTTGCTAAGAAATGTTGCTAGAAAATGTTGCTAGAAAATGTTGCTAAGAAATGTTGCTAAGAAATGTTGCTAGAAAATGTTGCTAGAAAATGTTGCTAAGAAATGTTGCTAGAAAATGTTGCCAGAAAATGTTGCTAGAAAATGTTGCCAAGAAATGTTGCCAAGAAATGTTGCTGTTAAAAGTTGCCAGGAAATGTTGCTGCAAAGCGTTGCTAGAAAATGTTACTGGAAAGTGTAGCTTCAAAAGTTTGCTGGAAAGTTGCGGGCAAATGTTCCTAGAAACGCCTGCCCGATATTATTTTGCATAACGTTGCCGACTTTTCTTCGAAATGTTGCTTTGGGTCCTGTTTGCCCACCTTCTTAATCGTTAGCTGTTCGGTGGTAATTTCCTTTTTGTCTTCGACAACATCGAACAGCCTTACTGAAATTTTTATTTTTCTCTCTTTATTTTGATTTCCCTCTTTAACTATCAATTGATCGTATTTTATGTACGCAAAATTTCCTTTTGCACGTTCTTCTATAAGTTTTGGCTTTAATTCTTTTCGCTTTTCTAGTACTTCTTTCGGAAAATCTTCGGTGACGTATACCTCTTTTAAGTTCCTCTTTATTTTCAGTATCTCACTCTTTTTCCAGATGTTTGCAAAAACAATAAGAAAATGTTGCCAGAAAATGTTGCTAGAAAATGTTGCTAAGAAATGTTGCTAGAAAATGTTGCTAGAAAATGTTGCTAAGAAATGTTGCTAAGAAATGTTGCTAGAAAATGTTGCTAAGAAATGTTGCTAGAAAATGTTGCCAGAAAATGTTGCTAGAAAATGTTGCCAAGAAATGTTGCCAAGAAATGTTGCTGTTGAAAGTTGCCAGGAAATGTTGCTGCAAAGCGTTGCTAGAAAATGTTACTGGAAAGTGTAGCTTCAAAAGTTTGCTGGAAAGTTGCGGGCAAATGTTCCTAGAAACGCCTGCCCGATATTATTTTGCATAACGTTGCCGACTTTTCTTCGAAATGTTGCTTTGGGTCCTGTTTGCCCACCTTCTTAATCGTTAGCTGTTCGGTGGTAATTTCCTTTTTGTCTTCGACAACATCGAACAGCCTTACTGAAATTTTTATTTTTCTCTCTTTATTTTGATTTCCCTCTTTAACTATCAATTGATCGTATTTTATGTACGCAAAATTTCCTTTTGCACGTTCTTCTATAAGTTTTGGCTTTAATTCTTTTCGCTTTTCTAGTACTTCTTTCGGAAAATCTTCGGTGACGTATACCTCTTTTAAGTTCCTCTTTATTTTCAGTATCTCACTCTTTTTCCAGATGTTTGCAAAAACAATAAGAAAATGTTGCCAGAAAATGTTGCTAGAAAATGTTGCTAAGAAATGTTGCTAGAAAATGTTGCTAGAAAATGTTGCTAGAAAATGTTGCTAAGAAATGTTGCTAGAAAATGTTGCTAGAAAATGTTGCTAAGAAATGTTGCTAAGAAATGTTGCTAGAAAATGTTGCTAGAAAATGTTGCTAAGAAATGTTGCTAGAAAATGTTGCCAGAAAATGTTGCTAGAAAATGTTGCCAAGAAATGTTGCCAAGAAATGTTGCTGTTAAAAGTTGCCAGGAAATGTTGCTGCAAAGCGTTGCTAGAAAATGTTACTGGAAAGTGTAGCTTCAAAAGTTTGCTGGAAAGTTGCGGGCAAATGTTCCTAGAAACGCCTGCCCGATATTATTTTGCATAACGTTGCCGACTTTTCTTCGAAATGTTGCTTTGGGTCCTGTTTGCCCACCTTCTTAATCGTTAGCTGTTCGGTGGTAATTTCCTTTTTGTCTTCGACAACATCGAACAGCCTTACTGAAATTTTTATTTTTCTCTCTTTATTTTGATTTCCCTCTTTAACTATCAATTGATCGTATTTTATGTACGCAAAATTTCCTTTTGCACGTTCTTCTATAAGTTTTGGCTTTAATTCTTTTCGCTTTTCTAGTACTTCTTTCGGAAAATCTTCGGTGACGTATACCTCTTTTAAGTTCCTCTTTATTTTCAGTATCTCACTCTTTTTCCAGATGTTTGCAAAAACAATAAGAAAATGTTGCCAGAAAATGTTGCTAGAAAATGTTGCTAAGAAATGTTGCTAGAAAATGTTGCCAGAAAATGTTGCTAGAAAATGTTGCCAAGAAATGTTGCCAAGAAATGTTGCTGTTAAAAGTTGCCAGGAAATGTTGCTGCAAAGCGTTGCTAGAAAATGTTACTGGAAAGTGTAGCTTCAAAAGTTTGCTGGAAAGTTGCGGGCAAATGTTCCTAGAAACGCCTGCCCGATATTATTTTGCATAACGTTGCCGACTTTTCTTCGAAATGTTGCTTTGGGTCCTGTTTGCCCACCTTCTTAATCGTTAGCTGTTCGGTGGTAATTTCCTTTTTGTCTTCGACAACATCGAACAGCCTTACTGAAATTTTTATTTTTTTCTCTTTATTTTGATTTCCCTCTTTAACTATCAATTGATCGTATTTTATGTACGCAAAATTTCCTTTTGCACGTTCTTCTATAAGTTTTGGCTTTAATTCTTTTCGCTTTTCTAGTACTTCTTTCGGAAAATCTTCGGTGACGTATACCTCTTTTAAGTTCCTCTTTATTTTCAGTATCTCACTCTTTTTCCAGATGTTTGCAAAAACAATAAGAAAATGTTGCCAGAAAATGTTGCTAGAAAATGTTGCTAAGAAATGTTGCTAGAAAATGTTGCTAGAAAATGTTGCTAGAAAATGTTGCTAAGAAATGTTGCTAGAAAATGTTGCTAGAAAATGTTGCTAAGAAATGTTGCTAAGAAATGTTGCTAGAAAATGTTGCTAGAAAATGTTGCTAAGAAATGTTGCTAGAAAATGTTGCCAGAAAATGTTGCTAGAAAATGTTGCCAAGAAATGTTGCCAAGAAATGTTGCTGTTAAAAGTTGCCAGGAAATGTTGCTGCAAAGCGTTGCTAGAAAATGTTACTGGAAAGTGTAGCTTCAAAAGTTTGCTGGAAAGTTGCGGGCAAATGTTCCTAGAAACGCCTGCCCGATATTATTTTGCATAACGTTGCCGACTTTTCTTCGAAATGTTGCTTTGGGTCCTGTTTGCCCACCTTCTTAATCGTTAGCTGTTCGGTGGTAATTTCCTTTTTGTCTTCGACAACATCGAACAGCCTTACTGAAATTTTTATTTTTCTCTCTTTATTGTGATTTCCCTCTTTAACTATCAATTGATCGTATTTTATGTACGCAAAATTTCCTTTTGCACGTTCTTCTATAAGTTTTGGCTTTAATTCTTTTCGCTTTTCTAGTACTTCTTTCGGAAAATCTTCGGTGACGTATACCTCTTTTAAGTTCCTCTTTATTTTCAGTATCTCACTCTTTTTCCAGATGTTTGCAAAAACAATAAGAAAATGTTGCCAGAAAATGTTGCTAGAAAATGTTGCTAAGAAATGTTGCTAGAAAATGTTGCTAGAAAATGTTGCTAAGAAATGTTGCTAAGAAATGTTGCTAGAAAATGTTGCTAAGAAATGTTGCTAGAAAATGTTGCCAGAAAATGTTGCTAGAAAATGTTGCCAAGAAATGTTGCCAAGAAATGTTGCTGTTAAAAGTTGCCAGGAAATGTTGCTGCAAAGCGTTGCTAGAAAATGTTACTGGAAAGTGTAGCTTCAAAAGTTTGCTGGAAAGTTGCGGGCAAATGTTCCTAGAAACGCCTGCCCGATATTATTTTGCATAACGTTGCCGACTTTTCTTCGAAATGTTGCTTTGGGTCCTGTTTGCCCACCTTCTTAATCGTTAGCTGTTCGGTGGTAATTTCCTTTTTGTCTTCGACAACATCGAACAGCCTTACTGAAATTTTTATTTTTCTCTCTTTATTTTGATTTCCCTCTTTAACTATCAATTGATCGTATTTTATGTACGCAAAATTTCCTTTTGCACGTTCTTCTATAAGTTTTGGCTTTAATTCTTTTCGCTTTTCTAGTACTTCTTTCGGAAAATCTTCGGTGACGTATACCTCTTTTAAGTTCCTCTTTATTTTCAGTATCTCACTCTTTTTCCAGATGTTTGCAAAAACAATAAGAAAATGTTGCCAGAAAATGTTGCTAGAAAATGTTGCTAAGAAATGTTGCTAGAAAATGTTGCCAGAAAATGTTGCTAGAAAATGTTGCCAAGAAATGTTGCCAAGAAATGTTGCTGTTAAAAGTTGCCAGGAAATGTTGCTGCAAAGCGTTGCTAGAAAATGTTACTGGAAAGTGTAGCTTCAAAAGTTTGCTGGAAAGTTGCGGGCAAATGTTCCTAGAAACGCCTGCCCGATATTATTTTGCATAACGTTGCCGACTTTTCTTCGAAATGTTGCTTTGGGTCCTGTTTGCCCACCTTCTTAATCGTTAGCTGTTCGGTGGTAATTTCCTTTTTGTCTTCGACAACATCGAACAGCCTTACTGAAATTTTTATTTTTCTCTCTTTATTTTGATTTCCCTCTTTAACTATCAATTGATCGTATTTTATGTACGCAAAATTTCCTTTTGCACGTTCTTCTATAAGTTTTGGCTTTAATTCTTTTCGCTTTTCTAGTACTTCTTTCGGAAAATCTTCGGTGACGTATACCTCTTTTAAGTTCCTCTTTATTTTCAGTATCTCACTCTTTTTCCAGATGTTTGCAAAAACAATAAGAAAATGTTGCCAGAAAATGTTGCTAGAAAATGTTGCTAAGAAATGTTGCTAGAAAATGTTGCTAGAAAATGTTGCTAAGAAATGTTGCTAAGAAATGTTGCTAGAAAATGTTGCTAAGAAATGTTGCTAGAAAATGTTGCCAGAAAATGTTGCTAGAAAATGTTGCCAAGAAATGTTGCCAAGAAATGTTGCTGTTAAAAGTTGCCAGGAAATGTTGCTGCAAAGCGTTGCTAGAAAATGTTACTGGAAAGTGTAGCTTCAAAAGTTTGCTGGAAAGTTGCGGGCAAATGTTCCTAGAAACGCCTGCCCGATATTATTTTGCATAACGTTGCCGACTTTTCTTCGAAATGTTGCTTTGGGTCCTGTTTGCCCACCTTCTTAATCGTTAGCTGTTCGGTGGTAATTTCCTTTTTGTCTTCGACAACATCGAACAGCCTTACTGAAATTTTTATTTTTCTCTCTTTATTTTGATTTCCCTCTTTAACTATCAATTGATCGTATTTTATGTACGCAAAATTTCCTTTTGCACGTTCTTCTATAAGTTTTGGCTTTAATTCTTTTCGCTTTTCTAGTACTTCTTTCGGAAAATCTTCGGTGACGTATACCTCTTTTAAGTTCCTCTTTATTTTCAGTATCTCACTCTTTTTCCAGATGTTTGCAAAAACAATAAGAAAATGTTGCCAGAAAATGTTGCTAGAAAATGTTGCTAAGAAATGTTGCTAGAAAATGTTGCTAGAAAATGTTGCTAGAAAATGTTGCTAAGAAATGTTGCTAGAAAATGTTGCTAGAAAATGTTGCTAAGAAATGTTGCTAAGAAATGTTGCTAGAAAATGTTGCTAGAAAATGTTGCTAAGAAATGTTGCTAGAAAATGTTGCCAGAAAATGTTGCTAGAAAATGTTGCCAAGAAATGTTGCCAAGAAATGTTGCTGTTAAAAGTTGCCAGGAAATGTTGCTGCAAAGCGTTGCTAGAAAATGTTACTGGAAAGTGTAGCTTCAAAAGTTTGCTGGAAAGTTGCGGGCAAATGTTCCTAGAAACGCCTGCCCGATATTATTTTGCATAACGTTGCCGACTTTTCTTCGAAATGTTGCTTTGGGTCCTGTTTGCCCACCTTCTTAATCGTTAGCTGTTCGGTGGTAATTTCCTTTTTGTCTTCGACAACATCGAACAGCCTTACTGAAATTTTTATTTTTCTCTCTTTATTTTGATTTCCCTCTTTAACTATCAATTGATCGTATTTTATGTACGCAAAATTTCCTTTTGCACGTTCTTCTATAAGTTTTGGCTTTAATTCTTTTCGCTTTTCTAGTACTTCTTTCGGAAAATCTTCGGTGACGTATACCTCTTTTAAGTTCCTCTTTATTTTCAGTATCTCACTCTTTTTCCAGATGTTTGCAAAAACAATAAGAAAATGTTGCCAGAAAATGTTGCTAGAAAATGTTGCTAAGAAATGTTGCTAAGAAATGTTGCTAGAAAATGTTGCTAGAAAATGTTGCTAAGAAATGTTGCTAGAAAATGTTGCCAGAAAATGTTGCTAGAAAATGTTGCCAAGAAATGTTGCCAAGAAATGTTGCTGTTAAAAGTTGCCAGGAAATGTTGCTGCAAAGCGTTGCTAGAAAATGTTACTGGAAAGTGTAGCTTCAAAAGTTTGCTGGAAAGTTGCGGGCAAATGTTCCTAGAAACGCCTGCCCGATATTATTTTGCATAACGTTGCCGACTTTTCTTCGAAATGTTGCTTTGGGTCCTGTTTGCCCACCTTCTTAATCGTTAGCTGTTCGGTGGTAATTTCCTTTTTGTCTTCGACAACATCGAACAGCCTTACTGAAATTTTTATTTTTCTCTCTTTATTTTGATTTCCCTCTTTAACTATCAATTGATCGTATTTTATGTACGCAAAATTTCCTTTTGCACGTTCTTCTATAAGTTTTGGCTTTAATTCTTTTCGCTTTTCTAGTACTTCTTTCGGAAAATCTTCGGTGACGTATACCTCTTTTAAGTTCCTCTTTATTTTCAGTATCTCACTCTTTTTCCAGATGTTTGCAAAAACAATAAGAAAATGTTGCCAGAAAATGTTGCTAGAAAATGTTGCTAAGAAATGTTGCTAAGAAATGTTGCTAGAAAATGTTGCTAGAAAATGTTGCTAAGAAATGTTGCTAGAAAATGTTGCCAGAAAATGTTGCTAGAAAATGTTGCCAAGAAATGTTGCCAAGAAATGTTGCTGTTAAAAGTTGCCAGGAAATGTTGCTGCAAAGCGTTGCTAGAAAATGTTACTGGAAAGTGTAGCTTCAAAAGTTTGCTGGAAAGTTGCGGGCAAATGTTCCTAGAAACGCCTGCCCGATATTATTTTGCATAACGTTGCCGACTTTTCTTCGAAATGTTGCTTTGGGTCCTGTTTGCCCACCTTCTTAATCGTTAGCTGTTCGGTGGTAATTTCCTTTTTGTCTTCGACAACATCGAACAGCCTTACTGAAATTTTTATTTTTCTCTCTTTATTTTGATTTCCCTCTTTAACTATCAATTGATCGTATTTTATGTACGCAAAATTTCCTTTTGCACGTTCTTCTATAAGTTTTGGCTTTAATTCTTTTCGCTTTTCTAGTACTTCTTTCGGAAAATCTTCGGTGACGTATACCTCTTTTAAGTTCCTCTTTATTTTCAGTATCTCACTCTTTTTCCAGATGTTTGCAAAAACAATAAGAAAATGTTGCCAGAAAATGTTGCTAGAAAATGTTGCTAAGAAATGTTGCTAGAAAATGTTGCCAGAAAATGTTGCTAGAAAATGTTGCCAAGAAATGTTGCCAAGAAATGTTGCTGTTAAAAGTTGCCAGGAAATGTTGCTGCAAAGCGTTGCTAGAAAATGTTACTGGAAAGTGTAGCTTCAAAAGTTTGCTGGAAAGTTGCGGGCAAATGTTCCTAGAAACGCCTGCCCGATATTATTTTGCATAACGTTGCCGACTTTTCTTCGAAATGTTGCTTTGGGTCCTGTTTGCCCACCTTCTTAATCGTTAGCTGTTCGGTGGTAATTTATTTTTTGTCTTCGACAACATCGAACAGCCTTACTGAAATTTTTATTTTTCTCTCTTTATTTTGATTTCCCTCTTTAACTATCAATTGATCGTATTTTATGTACGCAAAAATTCCTTTTGCACGTTCTTCTATAAGTTTTGGCTTTAATTCTTTTCGCTTTTCTAGTACTTCTTTCGGAAAATCTTCGGTGACGTATACCTCTTTTAAGTTCCTCTTTATTTTCAGTATCTCACTCTTTTTCCAGATGTTTGCAAAAACAATAA
The DNA here is from genome assembly GCA_963942545.1 of Oxycera nigricornis. Classification (NCBI taxonomy): domain Eukaryota; kingdom Metazoa; phylum Arthropoda; class Insecta; order Diptera; family Stratiomyidae; genus Oxycera; species Oxycera nigricornis. The sequence continues at coordinate 204,792 of OZ012663.1, forward strand.
GAAAATGTTGCCAGAAAATGTTGCTAGAAAATGTTGCTAAGAAATGTTGCTAGAAAATGTTGCCAGAAAATGTTGCTAGAAAATGTTGCCAAGAAATGTTGCCAAGAAATGTTGCTGTTAAAAGTTGCCAGGAAATGTTGCTGCAAAGCGTTGCTAGAAAATGTTACTGGAAAGTGTAGCTTCAAAAGTTTGCTGGAAAGTTGCGGGCAAATGTTCCTAGAAACGCCTGCCCGATATTATTTTGCATAACGTTGCCGACTTTTCTTCGAAATGTTGCTTTGGGTCCTGTTTGCCCACCTTCTTAATCGTTAGCTGTTCGGTGGTAATTTCCTTTTTGTCTTCGACAACATCGAACAGCCTTACTGAAATTTTTATTTTTCTCTCTTTATTTTGATTTCCCTCTTTAACTATCAATTGATCGTATTTTATGTACGCAAAATTTCCTTTTGCACGTTCTTCTATAAGTTTTGGCTTTAATTCTTTTCGCTTTTCTAGTACTTCTTTCGGAAAATCTTCGGTGACGTATACCTCTTTTAAGTTCCTCTTTATTTTCAGTATCTCACTCTTTTTCCAGATGTTTGCAAAAACAATAAGAAAATGTTGCCAGAAAATGTTGCTAGAAAATGTTGCTAAGAAATGTTGCTAGAAAATGTTGCCAGAAAATGTTGCTAGAAAATGTTGCCAAGAAATGTTGCCAAGAAATGTTGCTGTTAAAAGTTGCCAGGAAATGTTGCTGCAAAGCGTTGCTAGAAAATGTTACTGGAAAGTGTAGCTTCAAAAGTTTGCTGGAAAGTTGCGGGCAAATGTTCCTAGAAACGCCTGCCCGATATTATTTTGCATAACGTTGCCGACTTTTCTTCGAAATGTTGCTTTGGGTCCTGTTTGCCCACCTTCTTAATCGTTAGCTGTTCGGTGGTAATTTCCTTTTTGTCTTCGACAACATCGAACAGCCTTACTGAAATTTTTATTTTTCTCTCTTTATTTTGATTTCCCTCTTTAACTATCAATTGATCGTATTTTATGTACGCAAAATTTCCTTTTGCACGTTCTTCTATAAGTTTTGGCTTTAATTCTTTTCGCTTTTCTAGTACTTCTTTCGGAAAATCTTCGGTGACGTATACCTCTTTTAAGTTCCTCTTTATTTTCAGTATCTCACTCTTTTTCCAGATGTTTGCAAAAACAATAAGAAAATGTTGCCAGAAAATGTTGCTAGAAAATGTTGCTAAGAAATGTTGCTAGAAAATGTTGCTAGAAAATGTTGCTAGAAAATGTTGCTAAGAAATGTTGCTAGAAAATGTTGCTAGAAAATGTTGCTAAGAAATGTTGCTAAGAAATGTTGCTAGAAAATGTTGCTAGAAAATGTTGCTAAGAAATGTTGCTAGAAAATGTTGCCAGAAAATGTTGCTAGAAAATGTTGCCAAGAAATGTTGCCAAGAAATGTTGCTGTTAAAAGTTGCCAGGAAATGTTGCTGCAAAGCGTTGCTACAAAATGTTACTGGAAAGTGTAGCTTCAAAAGTTTGCTGGAAAGTTGCGGGCAAATGTTCCTAGAAACGCCTGCCCGATATTATTTTGCATAACGTTGCCGACTTTTCTTCGAAATGTTGCTTTGGGTCCTGTTTGCCCACCTTCTTAATCGTTAGCTGTTCGGTGGTAATTTCCTTTTTGTCTTCGACAACATCGAACAGCCTTACTGAAATTTTTATTTTTCTCTCTTTATTTTGATTTCCCTCTTTAACTATCAATTGATCGTATTTTATGTACGCAAAATTTCCTTTTGCACGTTCTTCTATAAGTTTTGGCTTTAATTCTTTTCGCTTTTCTAGTACTTCTTTCGGAAAATCTTCGGTGACGTATACCTCTTTTAAGTTCCTCTTTATTTTCAGTATCTCACTCTTTTTCCAGATGTTTGCAAAAACAATAAGAAAATGTTGCCAGAAAATGTTGCTAGAAAATGTTGCTAAGAAATGTTGCTAGAAAATGTTGCTAGAAAATGTTGCTAGAAAATGTTGCTAAGAAATGTTGCTAGAAAATGTTGCTAAGAAATGTTGCTAAGAAATGTTGCTAGAAAATGTTGCTAGAAAATGTTGCTAAGAAATGTTGCTAGAAAATGTTGCCAGAAAATGTTGCTAGAAAATGTTGCCAAGAAATGTTGCCAAGAAATGTTGCTGTTAAAAGTTGCCAGGAAATGTTGCTGCAAAGCGTTGCTAGAAAATGTTACTGGAAAGTGTAGCTTCAAAAGTTTGCTGGAAAGTTGCGGGCAAATGTTCCTAGAAACGCCTGCCCGATATTATTTTGCATAACGTTGCCGACTTTTCTTCGAAATGTTGCTTTGGGTCCTGTTTGCCCACCTTCTTAATCGTTAGCTGTTCGGTGGTAATTTCCTTTTTGTCTTCGACAACATCGAACAGCCTTACTGAAATTTTTATTTTTCTCTCTTTATTTTGATTTCCCTCTTTAACTATCAATTGATCGTATTTTATGTACGCAAAATTTCCTTTTGCACGTTCTTCTATAAGTTTTGGCTTTAATTCTTTTCGCTTTTCTAGTACTTCTTTCGGAAAATCTTCGGTGACGTATACCTCTTTTAAGTTCCTCTTTATTTTCAGTATCTCACTCTTTTTCCAGATGTTTGCAAAAACAATAAGAAAATGTTGCCAGAAAATGTTGCTAGAAAATGTTGCTAAGAAATGTTGCTAGAAAATGTTGCTAGAAAATGTTGCTAAGAAATGTTGCTAAGAAATGTTGCTAGAAAATGTTGCTAAGAAATGTTGCTAGAAAATGTTGCCAGAAAATGTTGCTAGAAAATGTTGCCAAGAAATGTTGCCAAGAAATGTTGCTGTTAAAAGTTGCCAGGAAATGTTGCTGCAAAGCGTTGCTAGAAAATGTTACTGGAAAGTGTAGCTTCAAAAGTTTGCTGGAAAGTTGCGGGCAAATGTTCCTAGAAACGCCTGCCCGATATTATTTTGCATAACGTTGCCGACTTTTCTTCGAAATGTTGCTTTGGGTCCTGTTTGCCCACCTTCTTAATCGTTAGCTGTTCGGTGGTAATTTCCTTTTTGTCTTCGACAACATCGAACAGCCTTACTGAAATTTTTATTTTTCTCTCTTTATTTTGATTTCCCTCTTTAACTATCAATTGATCGTATTTTATGTACGCAAAATTTCCTTTTGCACGTTCTTCTATAAGTTTTGGCTTTAATTCTTTTCGCTTTTCTAGTACTTCTTTCGGAAAATCTTCGGTGACGTATACCTCTTTTAAGTTCCTCTTTATTTTCAGTATCTCACTCTTTTTCCAGATGTTTGCAAAAACAATAAGAAAATGTTGCCAGAAAATGTTGCTAGAAAATGTTGCTAAGAAATGTTGCTAAGAAATGTTGCTAGAAAATGTTGCTAGAAAATGTTGCTAAGAAATGTTGCTAGAAAATGTTGCCAGAAAATGTTGCTAGAAAATGTTGCCAAGAAATGTTGCCAAGAAATGTTGCTGTTAAAAGTTGCCAGGAAATGTTGCTGCAAAGCGTTGCTAGAAAATGTTACTGGAAAGTGTAGCTTCAAAAGTTTGCTGGAAAGTTGCGGGCAAATGTTCCTAGAAACGCCTGCCCGATATTATTTTGCATAACGTTGCCGACTTTTCTTCGAAATGTTGCTTTGGGTCCTGTTTGCCCACCTTCTTAATCGTTAGCTGTTCGGTGGTAATTTCCTTTTTGTCTTCGACAACATCGAACAGCCTTACTGAAATTTTTATTTTTTTCTCTTTATTTTGATTTCCCTCTTTAACTATCAATTGATCGTATTTTATGTACGCAAAATTTCCTTTTGCACGTTCTTCTATAAGTTTTGGCTTTAATTCTTTTCGCTTTTCTAGTACTTCTTTCGGAAAATCTTCGGTGACGTATACCTCTTTTAAGTTCCTCTTTATTTTCAGTATCTCACTCTTTTTCCAGATGTTTGCAAAAACAATAAGAAAATGTTGCCAGAAAATGTTGCTAGAAAATGTTGCTAAGAAATGTTGCTAGAAAATGTTGCTAGAAAATGTTGCTAAGAAATGTTGCTAAGAAATGTTGCTAGAAAATGTTGCTAAGAAATGTTGCTAGAAAATGTTGCCAGAAAATGTTGCTAGAAAATGTTGCCAAGAAATGTTGCCAAGAAATGTTGCTGTTAAAAGTTGCCAGGAAATGTTGCTGCAAAGCGTTGCTAGAAAATGTTACTGGAAAGTGTAGCTTCAAAAGTTTGCTGGAAAGTTGCGGGCAAATGTTCCTAGAAACGCCTGCCCGATATTATTTTGCATAACGTTGCCGACTTTTCTTCGAAATGTTGCTTTGGGTCCTGTTTGCCCACCTTCTTAATCGTTAGCTGTTCGGTGGTAATTTCCTTTTTGTCTTCGACAACATCGAACAGCCTTACTGAAATTTTTATTTTTCTCTCTTTATTTTGATTTCCCTCTTTAACTATCAATTGATCGTATTTTATGTACGCAAAATTTCCTTTTGCACGTTCTTCTATAAGTTTTGGCTTTAATTCTTTTCGCTTTTCTAGTACTTCTTTCGGAAAATCTTCGGTGACGTATACCTCTTTTAAGTTCCTCTTTATTTTCAGTATCTCACTCTTTTTCCAGATGTTTGCAAAAACAATAAGAAAATGTTGCCAGAAAATGTTGCTAGAAAATGTTGCTAAGAAATGTTGCTAGAAAATGTTGCTAGAAAATGTTGCTAGAAAATGTTGCTAAGAAATGTTGCTAGAAAATGTTGCTAGAAAATGTTGCTAAGAAATGTTGCTAAGAAATGTTGCTAGAAAATGTTGCTAGAAAATGTTGCTAAGAAATGTTGCTAGAAAATGTTGCCAGAAAATGTTGCTAGAAAATGTTGCCAAGAAATGTTGCCAAGAAATGTTGCTGTTAAAAGTTGCCAGGAAATGTTGCTGCAAAGCGTTGCTAGAAAATGTTACTGGAAAGTGTAGCTTCAAAAGTTTGCTGGAAAGTTGCGGGCAAATGTTCCTAGAAACGCCTGCCCGATATTATTTTGCATAACGTTGCCGACTTTTCTTCGAAATGTTGCTTTGGGTCCTGTTTGCCCACCTTCTTAATCGTTAGCTGTTCGGTGGTAATTTCCTTTTTGTCTTCGACAACATCGAACAGCCTTACTGAAATTTTTATTTTTCTCTCTTTATTTTGATTTCCCTCTTTAACTATCAATTGATCGTATTTTATGTACGCAAAATTTCCTTTTGCACGTTCTTCTATAAGTTTTGGCTTTAATTCTTTTCGCTTTTCTAGTACTTCTTTCGGAAAATCTTCGGTGACGTATACCTCTTTTAAGTTCCTCTTTATTTTCAGTATCTCACTCTTTTTCCAGATGTTTGCAAAAACAATAAGAAAATGTTGCCAGAAAATGTTGCTAGAAAATGTTGCTAAGAAATGTTGCTAGAAAATGTTGCTAGAAAATGTTGCTAAGAAATGTTGCTAAGAAATGTTGCTAGAAAATGTTGCTAAGAAATGTTGCTAGAAAATGTTGCCAGAAAATGTTGCTAGAAAATGTTGCCAAGAAATGTTGCCAAGAAATGTTGCTGTTAAAAGTTGCCAGGAAATGTTGCTGCAAAGCGTTGCTAGAAAATGTTACTGGAAAGTGTAGCTTCAAAAGTTTGCTGGAAAGTTGCGGGCAAATGTTCCTAGAAACGCCTGCCCGATATTATTTTGCATAACGTTGCCGACTTTTCTTCGAAATGTTGCTTTGGGTCCTGTTTGCCCACCTTCTTAATCGTTAGCTGTTCGGTGGTAATTTCCTTTTTGTCTTCGACAACATCGAACAGCCTTACTGAAATTTTTATTTTTCTCTCTTTATTTTGATTTCCCTCTTTAACTATCAATTGATCGTATTTTATGTACGCAAAATTTCCTTTTGCACGTTCTTCTATAAGTTTTGGCTTTAATTCTTTTCGCTTTTCTAGTACTTCTTTCGGAAAATCTTCGGTGACGTATACCTCTTTTAAGTTCCTCTTTATTTTCAGTATCTCACTCTTTTTCCAGATGTTTGCAAAAACAATAAGAAAATGTTGCCAGAAAATGTTGCTAGAAAATGTTGCTAAGAAATGTTGCTAAGAAATGTTGCTAGAAAATGTTGCTAGAAAATGTTGCTAAGAAATGTTGCTAGAAAATGTTGCCAGAAAATGTTGCTAGAAAATGTTGCCAAGAAATGTTGCCAAGAAATGTTGCTGTTAAAAGTTGCCAGGAAATGTTGCTGCAAAGCGTTGCTAGAAAATGTTACTGGAAAGTGTAGCTTCAAAAGTTTGCTGGAAAGTTGCGGGCAAATGTTCCTAGAAACGCCTGCCCGATATTATTTTGCATAACGTTGCCGACTTTTCTTCGAAATGTTGCTTTGGGTCCTGTTTGCCCACCTTCTTAATCGTTAGCTGTTCGGTGGTAATTTCCTTTTTGTCTTCGACAACATCGAACAGCCTTACTGAAATTTTTATTTTTTTCTCTTTATTTTGATTTCCCTCTTTAACTATCAATTGATCGTATTTTATGTACGCAAAATTTCCTTTTGCACGTTCTTCTATAAGTTTTGGCTTTAATTCTTTTCGCTTTTCTAGTACTTCTTTCGGAAAATCTTCGGTGACGTATACCTCTTTTAAGTTCCTCTTTATTTTCAGTATCTCACTCTTTTTCCAGATGTTTGCAAAAACAATAAGAAAATGTTGCCAGAAAATGTTGCTAGAAAATGTTGCTAAGAAATGTTGCTAGAAAATGTTGCTAGAAAATGTTGCTAAGAAATGTTGCTAAGAAATGTTGCTAGAAAATGTTGCTAAGAAATGTTGCTAGAAAATGTTGCCAGAAAATGTTGCTAGAAAATGTTGCCAAGAAATGTTGCCAAGAAATGTTGCTGTTAAAAGTTGCCAGGAAATGTTGCTGCAAAGCGTTGCTAGAAAATGTTACTGGAAAGTGTAGCTTCAAAAGTTTGCTGGAAAGTTGCGGGCAAATGTTCCTAGAAACGCCTGCCCGATATTATTTTGCATAACGTTGCCGACTTTTCTTCGAAATGTTGCTTTGGGTCCTGTTTGCCCACCTTCTTAATCGTTAGCTGTTCGGTGGTAATTTCCTTTTTGTCTTCGACAACATCGAACAGCCTTACTGAAATTTTTATTTTTCTCTCTTTATTTTGATTTCCCTCTTTAACTATCAATTGATCGTATTTTATGTACGCAAAATTTCCTTTTGCACGTTCTTCTATAAGTTTTGGCTTTAATTCTTTTCGCTTTTCTAGTACTTCTTTCGGAAAATCTTCGGTGACGTATACCTCTTTTAAGTTCCTCTTTATTTTCAGTATCTCACTCTTTTTCCAGATGTTTGCAAAAACAATAAGAAAATGTTGCCAGAAAATGTTGCTAGAAAATGTTGCTAAGAAATGTTGCTAGAAAATGTTGCTAGAAAATGTTGCTAGAAAATGTTGCTAAGAAATGTTGCTAGAAAATGTTGCTAGAAAATGTTGCTAAGAAATGTTGCTAAGAAATGTTGCTAGAAAATGTTGCTAGAAAATGTTGCTAAGAAATGTTGCTAGAAAATGTTGCCAGAAAATGTTGCTAGAAAATGTTGCCAAGAAATGTTGCCAAGAAATGTTGCTGTTAAAAGTTGCCAGGAAATGTTGCTGCAAAGCGTTGCTAGAAAATGTTACTGGAAAGTGTAGCTTCAAAAGTTTGCTGGAAAGTTGCGGGCAAATGTTCCTAGAAACGCCTGCCCGATATTATTTTGCATAACGTTGCCGACTTTTCTTCGAAATGTTGCTTTGGGTCCTGTTTGCCCACCTTCTTAATCGTTAGCTGTTCGGTGGTAATTTCCTTTTTGTCTTCGACAACATCGAACAGCCTTACTGAAATTTTTATTTTTCTCTCTTTATTTTGATTTCCCTCTTTAACTATCAATTGATCGTATTTTATGTACGCAAAATTTCCTTTTGCACGTTCTTCTATAAGTTTTGGCTTTAATTCTTTTCGCTTTTCTAGTACTTCTTTCGGAAAATCTTCGGTGACGTATACCTCTTTTAAGTTCCTCTTTATTTTCAGTATCTCACTCTTTTTCCAGATGTTTGCAAAAACAATAAGAAAATGTTGCCAGAAAATGTTGCTAGAAAATGTTGCTAAGAAATGTTGCTAGAAAATGTTGCTAGAAAATGTTGCTAGAAAATGTTGCTAAGAAATGTTGCTAGAAAATGTTGCTAGAAAATGTTGCTAAGAAATGTTGCTAAGAAATGTTGCTAGAAAATGTTGCTAGAAAATGTTGCTAAGAAATGTTGCTAGAAAATGTTGCCAGAAAATGTTGCTAGAAAATGTTGCCAAGAAATGTTGCCAAGAAATGTTGCTGTTAAAAGTTGCCAGGAAATGTTGCTGCAAAGCGTTGCTAGAAAATGTTACTGGAAAGTGTAGCTTCAAAAGTTTGCTGGAAAGTTGCGGGCAAATGTTCCTAGAAACGCCTGCCCGATATTATTTTGCATAACGTTGCCGACTTTTCTTCGAAATGTTGCTTTGGGTCCTGTTTGCCCACCTTCTTAATCGTTAGCTGTTCGGTGGTAATTTCCTTTTTGTCTTCGACAACATCGAACAGCCTTACTGAAATTTTTATTTTTCTCTCTTTATTTTGATTTCCCTCTTTAACTATCAATTGATCGTATTTTATGTACGCAAAATTTCCTTTTGCACGTTCTTCTATAAGTTTTGGCTTTAATTCTTTTCGCTTTTCTAGTACTTCTTTCGGAAAATCTTCGGTGACGTATACCTCTTTTAAGTTCCTCTTTATTTTCAGTATCTCACTCTTTTTCCAGATGTTTGCAAAAACAATAAGAAAATGTTGCCAGAAAATGTTGCTAGAAAATGTTGCTAAGAAATGTTGCTAGAAAATGTTGCCAGAAAATGTTGCTAGAAAATGTTGCCAAGAAATGTTGCCAAGAAATGTTGCTGTTAAAAGTTGCCAGGAAATGTTGCTGCAAAGCGTTGCTAGAAAATGTTACTGGAAAGTGTAGCTTCAAAAGTTTGCTGGAAAGTTGCGGGCAAATGTTCCTAGAAACGCCTGCCCGATATTATTTTGCATAACGTTGCCGACTTTTCTTCGAAATGTTGCTTTGGGTCCTGTTTGCCCACCTTCTTAATCGTTAGCTGTTCGGTGGTAATTTCCTTTTTGTCTTCGACAACATCGAACAGCCTTACTGAAATTTTTATTTTTCTCTCTTTATTTTGATTTCCCTCTTTAACTATCAATTGATCGTATTTTATGTACGCAAAATTTCCTTTTGCACGTTCTTCTATAAGTTTTGGCTTTAATTCTTTTCGCTTTTCTAGTACTTCTTTCGGAAAATCTTCGGTGACGTATACCTCTTTTAAGTTCCTCTTTATTTTCAGTATCTCACTCTTTTTCCAGATGTTTGCAAAAACAATAAGAAAATGTTGCCAGAAAATGTTGCTAGAAAATGTTGCTAAGAAATGTTGCTAGAAAATGTTGCTAGAAAATGTTGCTAAGAAATGTTGCTAAGAAATGTTGCTAGAATATGTTGCTAAGAAATGTTGCTAGAAAATGTTGCCAGAAAATGTTGCTAGAAAATGTTGCCAAGAAATGTTGCCAAGAAATGTTGCTGTTAAAAGTTGCCAGGAAATGTTGCTGCAAAGCGTTGCTAGAAAATGTTACTGGAAAGTGTAGCTTCAAAAGTTTGCTGGAAAGTTGCGGGCAAATGTTCCTAGAAACGCCTGCCCGATATTATTTTGCATAACGTTGCCGACTTTTCTTCGAAATGTTGCTTTGGGTCCTGTTTGCCCACCTTCTTAATCGTTAGCTGTTCGGTGGTAATTTCCTTTTTGTCTTCGACAACATCGAACAGCCTTACTGAAATTTTTATTTTTCTCTCTTTATTTTGATTTCCCTCTTTAACTATCAATTGATCGTATTTTATGTACGCAAAATTTCCTTTTGCACGTTCTTCTATAAGTTTTGGCTTTAATTCTTTTCGCTTTTCTAGTACTTCTTTCGGAAAATCTTCGGTGACGTATACCTCTTTTAAGTTCCTCTTTATTTTCAGTATCTCACTCTTTTTCCAGATGTTTGCAAAAACAATAAGAAAATGTTGCCAGAAAATGTTGCTAGAAAATGTTGCTAAGAAATGTTGCTAGAAAATGTTGCTAGAAAATGTTGCTAGAAAATGTTGCTAAGAAATGTTGCTAGAAAATGTTGCTAGAAAATGTTGCTAAGAAATGTTGCTAAGAAATGTTGCTAGAAAATGTTGCTAGAAAATGTTGCTAAGAAATGTTGCTAGAAAATGTTGCCAGAAAATGTTGCTAGAAAATGTTGCCAAGAAATGTTGCCAAGAAATGTTGCTGTTAAAAGTTGCCAGGAAATGTTGCTGCAAAGCGTTGCTAGAAAATGTTACTGGAAAGTGTAGCTTCAAAAGTTTGCTGGAAAGTTGCGGGCAAATGTTCCTAGAAACGCCTGCCCGATATTATTTTGCATAACGTTGCCGACTTTTCTTCGAAATGTTGCTTTGGGTCCTGTTTGCCCACCTTCTTAATCGTTAGCTGTTCGGTGGTAATTTCCTTTTTGTCTTCGACAACATCGAACAGCCTTACTGAAATTTTTATTTTTCTCTCTTTATTTTGATTTCCCTCTTTAACTATCAATTGATCGTATTTTATGTACGCAAAATTTCCTTTTGCACGTTCTTCTATAAGTTTTGGCTTTAATTCTTTTCGCTTTTCTAGTACTTCTTTCGGAAAATCTTCGGTGACGTATACCTCTTTTAAGTTCCTCTTTATTTTCAGTATCTCACTCTTTTTCCAGATGTTTGCAAAAACAATAAGAAAATGTTGCCAGAAAATGTTGCTAGAAAATGTTGCTAAGAAATGTTGCTAGAAAATGTTGCTAGAAAATGTTGCTAAGAAATGTTGCTAAGAAATGTTGCTAGAAAATGTTGCTAAGAAATGTTGCTAGAAAATGTTGCCAGAAAATGTTGCTAGAAAATGTTGCCAAGAAATGTTGCCAAGAAATGTTGCTGTTAAAAGTTGCCAGGAAATGTTGCTGCAAAGCGTTGCTAGAAAATGTTACTGGAAAGTGTAGCTTCAAAAGTTTGCTGGAAAGTTGCGGGCAAATGTTCCTAGAAACGCCTGCCCGATATTATTTTGCATAACGTTGCCGACTTTTCTTCGAAATGTTGCTTTGGGTCCTGTTTGCCCACCTTCTTAATCGTTAGCTGTTCGGTGGTAATTTCCTTTTTGTCTTCGACAACATCGAACAGCCTTACTGAAATTTTTATTTTTCTCTCTTTATTTTGATTTCCCTCTTTAACTATCAATTGATCGTATTTTATGTACGCAAAATTTCCTTTTGCACGTTCTTCTATAAGTTTTGGCTTTAATTCTTTTCGCTTTTCTAGTACTTCTTTCGGAAAATCTTCGGTGACGTATACCTCTTTTAAGTTCCTCTTTATTTTCAGTATCTCACTCTTTTTCCAGATGTTTGCAAAAACAATAAGAAAATGTTGCCAGAAAATGTTGCTAGAAAATGTTGCTAAGAAATGTTGCTAGAAAATGTTGCTAGAAAATGTTGCTAGAAAATGTTGCTAAGAAATGTTGCTAGAAAATGTTGCTAGAAAATGTTGCTAAGAAATGTTGCTAAGAAATGTTGCTAGAAAATGTTGCTAGAAAATGTTGCTAAGAAATGTTGCTAGAAAATGTTGCCAGAAAATGTTGCTAGAAAATGTTGCCAAGAAATGTTGCCAAGAAATGTTGCTGTTAAAAGTTGCCAGGAAATGTTGCTGCAAAGCGTTGCTAGAAAATGTTACTGGAAAGTGTAGCTTCAAAAGTTTGCTGGAAAGTTGCGGGCAAATGTTCCTAGAAACGCCTGCCCGATATTATTTTGCATAACGTTGCCGACTTTTCTTCGAAATGTTGCTTTGGGTCCTGTTTGCCCACCTTCTTAATCGTTAGCTGTTCGGTGGTAATTTCCTTTTTGTCTTCGACAACATCGAACAGCCTTACTGAAATTTTTATTTTTCTCTCTTTATTTTGATTTCCCTCTTTAACTATCAATTGATCGTATTTTATGTACGCAAAATTTCCTTTTGCACGTTCTTCTATAAGTTTTGGCTTTAATTCTTTTCGCTTTTCTAGTACTTCTTTCGGAAAATCTTCGGTGACGTATACCTCTTTTAAGTTCCTCTTTATTTTCAGTATCTCACTCTTTTTCCAGATGTTTGCAAAAACAATAAGAAAATGTTGCCAGAAAATGTTGCTAGAAAATGTTGCTAAGAAATGTTGCTAGAAAATGTTGCCAGAAAATGTTGCTAGAAAATGTTGCCAAGAAATGTTGCCAAGAAATGTTGCTGTTAAAAGTTGCCAGGAAATGTTGCTGCAAAGCGTTGCTAGAAAATGTTACTGGAAAGTGTAGCTTCAAAAGTTTGCTGGAAAGTTGCGGGCAAATGTTCCTAGAAACGCCTGCCCGATATTATTTTGCATAACGTTGCCGACTTTTCTTCGAAATGTTGCTTTGGGTCCTGTTTGCCCACCTTCTTAATCGTTAGCTGTTCGGTGGTAATTTCCTTTTTGTCTTCGACAACATCGAACAGCCTTACTGAAATTTTTATTTTTTTCTCTTTATTTTGATTTCCCTCTTTAACTATCAATTGATCGTATTTTATGTACGCAAAATTTCCTTTTGCACGTTCTTCTATAAGTTTTGGCTTTAATTCTTTTCGCTTTTCTAGTACTTCTTTCGGAAAATCTTCGGTGACGTATACCTCTTTTAAGTTCCTCTTTATTTTCAGTATCTCACTCTTTTTCCAGATGTTTGCAAAAACAATAAGAAAATGTTGCCAGAAAATGTTGCTAGAAAATGTTGCTAAGAAATGTTGCTAGAAAATGTTGCTAGAAAATGTTGCTAGAAAATGTTGCTAAGAAATGTTGCTAGAAAATGTTGCTAGAAAATGTTGCTAAGAAATGTTGCTAAGAAATGTTGCTAGAAAATGTTGCTAGAAAATGTTGCTAAGAAATGTTGCTAGAAAATGTTGCCAGAAAATGTTGCTAGAAAATGTTGCCAAGAAATGTTGCCAAGAAATGTTGCTGTTAAAAGTTGCCAGGAAATGTTGCTGCAAAGCGTTGCTAGAAAATGTTACTGGAAAGTGTAGCTTCAAAAGTTTGCTGGAAAGTTGCGGGCAAATGTTCCTAGAAACGCCTGCCCGATATTATTTTGCATAACGTTGCCGACTTTTCTTCGAAATGTTGCTTTGGGTCCTGTTTGCCCACCTTCTTAATCGTTAGCTGTTCGGTGGTAATTTCCTTTTTGTCTTCGACAACATCGAACAGCCTTACTGAAATTTTTATTTTTCTCTCTTTATTTTGATTTCCCTCTTTAACTATCAATTGATCGTATTTTATGTACGCAAAATTTCCTTTTGCACGTTCTTCTATAAGTTTTGGCTTTAATTCTTTTCGCTTTTCTAGTACTTCTTTCGGAAAATCTTCGGTGACGTATACCTCTTTTAAGTTCCTCTTTATTTTCAGTATCTCACTCTTTTTCCAGATGTTTGCAAAAACAATAAGAAAATGTTGCCAGAAAATGTTGCTAGAAAATGTTGCTAAGAAATGTTGCTAGAAAATGTTGCTAGAAAATGTTGCTAAGAAATGTTGCTAAGAAATGTTGCTAGAAAATGTTGCTAAGAAATGTTGCTAGAAAATGTTGCCAGAAAATGTTGCTAGAAAATGTTGCCAAGAAATGTTGCCAAGAAATGTTGCTGTTAAAAGTTGCCAGGAAATGTTGCTGCAAAGCGTTGCTAGAAAATGTTACTGGAAAGTGTAGCTTCAAAAGTTTGCTGGAAAGTTGCGGGCAAATGTTCCTAGAAACGCCTGCCCGATATTATTTTGCATAACGTTGCCGACTTTTCTTCGAAATGTTGCTTTGGGTCCTGTTTGCCCACCTTCTTAATCGTTAGCTGTTCGGTGGTAATTTCCTTTTTGTCTTCGACAACATCGAACAGCCTTACTGAAATTTTTATTTTTCTCTCTTTATTTTGATTTCCCTCTTTAACTATCAATTGATCGTATTTTATGTACGCAAAATTTCCTTTTGCACGTTCTTCTATAAGTTTTGGCTTTAATTCTTTTCGCTTTTCTAGTACTTCTTTCGGAAAATCTTCGGTGACGTATACCTCTTTTAAGTTCCTCTTTATTTTCAGTATCTCACTCTTTTTCCAGATGTTTGCAAAAACAATAAGAAAATGTTGCCAGAAAATGTTGCTAGAAAATGTTGCTAAGAAATGTTGCTAGAAAATGTTGCTAGAAAATGTTGCTAGAAAATGTTGCTAAGAAATGTTGCTAGAAAATGTTGCTAGAAAATGTTGCTAAGAAATGTTGCTAAGAAATGTTGCTAGAAAATGTTGCTAGAAAATGTTGCTAAGAAATGTTGCTAGAAAATGTTGCCAGAAAATGTTGCTAGAAAATGTTGCCAAGAAATGTTGCCAAGAAATGTTGCTGTTAAAAGTTGCCAGGAAATGTTGCTGCAAAGCGTTGCTAGAAAATGTTACTGGAAAGTGTAGCTTCAAAAGTTTGCTGGAAAGTTGCGGGCAAATGTTCCTAGAAACGCCTGCCCGATATTATTTTGCATAACGTTGCCGACTTTTCTTCGAAATGTTGCTTTGGGTCCTGTTTGCCCACCTTCTTAATCGTTAGCTGTTCGGTGGTAATTTCCTTTTTGTCTTCGACAACATCGAACAGCCTTACTGAAATTTTTATTTTTCTCTCTTTATTTTGATTTCCCTCTTTAACTATCAATTGATCGTATTTTATGTACGCAAAATTTCCTTTTGCACGTTCTTCTATAAGTTTTGGCTTTAATTCTTTTCGCTTTTCTAGTACTTCTTTCGGAAAATCTTCGGTGACGTATACCTCTTTTAAGTTCCTCTTTATTTTCAGTATCTCACTCTTTTTCCAGATGTTTGCAAAAACAATAAGAAAATGTTGCCAGAAAATGTTGCTAGAAAATGTTGCTAAGAAATGTTGCTAAGAAATGTTGCTAGAAAATGTTGCTAGAAAATGTTGCTAAGAAATGTTGCTAGAAAATGTTGCCAGAAAATGTTGCTAGAAAATGTTGCCAAGAAATGTTGCCAAGAAATGTTGCTGTTAAAAGTTGCCAGGAAATGTTGCTGCAAAGCGTTGCTAGAAAATGTTACTGGAAAGTGTAGCTTCAAAAGTTTGCTGGAAAGTTGCGGGCAAATGTTCCTAGAAACGCCTGCCCGATATTATTTTGCATAACGTTGCCGACTTTTCTTCGAAATGTTGCTTTGGGTCCTGTTTGCCCACCTTCTTAATCGTTAGCTGTTCGGTGGTAATTTCCTTTTTGTCTTCGACAACATCGAACAGCCTTACTGAAATTTTTATTTTTCTCTCTTTATTTTGATTTCCCTCTTTAACTATCAATTGATCGTATTTTATGTACGCAAAATTTCCTTTTGCACGTTCTTCTATAAGTTTTGGCTTTAATTCTTTTCGCTTTTCTAGTACTTCTTTCGGAAAATCTTCGGTGACGTATACCTCTTTTAAGTTCCTCTTTATTTTCAGTATCTCACTCTTTTTCCAGATGTTTGCAAAAACAATAAGAAAATGTTGCCAGAAAATGTTGCTAGAAAATGTTGCTAAGAAATGTTGCTAAGAAATGTTGCTAGAAAATGTTGCTAGAAAATGTTGCTAAGAAATGTTGCTAGAAAATGTTGCCAGAAAATGTTGCTAGAAAATGTTGCCAAAAAATGTTGCCAAGAAATGTTGCTGTTAAAAGTTGCCAGGAAATGTTGCTGCAAAGCGTTGCTAGAAAATGTTACTGGAAAGTGTAGCTTCAAAAGTTTGCTGGAAAGTTGCGGGCAAATGTTCCTAGAAACGCCTGCCCGATATTATTTTGCATAACGTTGCCGACTTTTCTTCGAAATGTTGCTTTGGGTCCTGTTTGCCCACCTTCTTAATCGTTAGCTGTTCGGTGGTAATTTCCTTTTTGTCTTCGACAACATCGAACAGCCTTACTGAAATTTTTATTTTTCTCTCTTTATTTTGATTTCCCTCTTTAACTATCAATTGATCGTATTTTATGTACGCAAAATTTCCTTTTGCACGTTCTTCTATAAGTTTTGGCTTTAATTCTTTTCGCTTTTCTAGTACTTCTTTCGGAAAATCTTCGGTGACGTATACCTCTTTTAAGTTCCTCTTTATTTTCAGTATCTCACTCTTTTTCCAGATGTTTGCAAAAACAATAAGAAAATGTTGCCAGAAAATGTTGCTAGAAAATGTTGCTAAGAAATGTTGCTAGAAAATGTTGCCAGAAAATGTTGCTAGAAAATGTTGCCAAGAAATGTTGCCAAGAAATGTTGCTGTTAAAAGTTGCCAGGAAATGTTGCTGCAAAGCGTTGCTAGAAAATGTTACTGGAAAGTGTAGCTTCAAAAGTTTGCTGGAAAGTTGCGGGCAAATGTTCCTAGAAACGCCTGCCCGATATTATTTTGCATAACGTTGCCGACTTTTCTTCGAAATGTTGCTTTGGGTCCTGTTTGCCCACCTTCTTAATCGTTAGCTGTTCGGTGGTAATTTCCTTTTTGTCTTCGACAACATCGAACAGCCTTACTGAAATTTTTATTTTTCTCTCTTTATTTTGATTTCCCTCTTTAACTATCAATTGATCGTATTTTATGTACGCAAAATTTCCTTTTGCACGTTCTTCTATAAGTTTTGGCTTTAATTCTTTTCGCTTTTCTAGTACTTCTTTCGGAAAATCTTCGGTGACGTATACCTCTTTTAAGTTCCTCTTTATTTTCAGTATCTCACTCTTTTTCCAGATGTTTGCAAAAACAATAAGAAAATGTTGCCAGAAAATGTTGCTAGAAAATGTTGCTAAGAAATGTTGCTAGAAAATGTTGCTAGAAAATGTTGCTAGAAAATGTTGCTAAGAAATGTTGCTAGAAAATGTTGCTAGAAAATGTTGCTAAGAAATGTTGCTAAGAAATGTTGCTAGAAAATGTTGCTAGAAAATGTTGCTAAGAAATGTTGCTAGAAAATGTTGCCAGAAAATGTTGCTAGAAAATGTTGCCAAGAAATGTTGCCAAGAAATGTTGCTGTTAAAAGTTGCCAGGAAATGTTGCTGCAAAGCGTTGCTAGAAAATGTTACTGGAAAGTGTAGCTTCAAAAGTTTGCTGGAAAGTTGCGGGCAAATGTTCCTAGAAACGCCTGCCCGATATTATTTTGCATAACGTTGCCGACTTTTCTTCGAAATGTTGCTTTGGGTCCTGTTTGCCCACCTTCTTAATCGTTAGCTGTTCGGTGGTAATTTCCTTTTTGTCTTCGACAACATCGAACAGCCTTACTGAAATTTTTATTTTTCTCTCTTTATTTTGATTTCCCTCTTTAACTATCAATTGATCGTATTTTATGTACGCAAAATTTCCTTTTGCACGTTCTTCTATAAGTTTTGGCTTTAATTCTTTTCGCTTTTCTAGTACTTCTTTCGGAAAATCTTCGGTGACGTATACCTCTTTTAAGTTCCTCTTTATTTTCAGTATCTCACTCTTTTTCCAGATGTTTGCAAAAACAATAAGAAAATGTTGCCAGAAAATGTTGCTAGAAAATGTTGCTAAGAAATGTTGCTAAGAAATGTTGCTAGAAAATGTTGCTAGAAAATGTTGCTAAGAAATGTTGCTAGAAAATGTTGCCAGAAAATGTTGCTAGAAAATGTTGCCAAGAAATGTTGCCAAGAAATGTTGCTGTTAAAAGTTGCCAGGAAATGTTGCTGCAAAGCGTTGCTAGAAAATGTTACTGGAAAGTGTAGCTTCAAAAGTTTGCTGGAAAGTTGCGGGCAAATGTTCCTAGAAACGCCTGCCCGATATTATTTTGCATAACGTTGCCGACTTTTCTTCGAAATGTTGCTTTGGGTCCTGTTTGCCCACCTTCTTAATCGTTAGCTGTTCGGTGGTAATTTCCTTTTTGTCTTCGACAACATCGAACAGCCTTACTGAAATTTTTATTTTTCTCTCTTTATTTTGATTTCCCTCTTTAACTATCAATTGATCGTATTTTATGTACGCAAAATTTCCTTTTGCACGTTCTTCTATAAGTTTTGGCTTTAATTCTTTTCGCTTTTCTAGTACTTCTTTCGGAAAATCTTCGGTGACGTATACCTCTTTTAAGTTCCTCTTTATTTTCAGTATCTCACTCTTTTTCCAGATGTTTGCAAAAACAATAAGAAAATGTTGCCAGAAAATGTTGCTAGAAAATGTTGCTAAGAAATGTTGCTAGAAAATGTTGCTAGAAAATGTTGCTAGAAAATGTTGCTAAGAAATGTTGCTAGAAAATGTTGCTAGAAAATGTTGCTAAGAAATGTTGCTAAGAAATGTTGCTAGAAAATGTTGCTAGAAAATGTTGCTAAGAAATGTTGCTAGAAAATGTTGCCAGAAAATGTTGCTAGAAAATGTTGCCAAGAAATGTTGCCAAGAAATGTTGCTGTTAAAAGTTGCCAGGAAATGTTGCTGCAAAGCGTTGCTAGAAAATGTTACTGGAAAGTGTAGCTTCAAAAGTTTGCTGGAAAGTTGCGGGCAAATGTTCCTAGAAACGCCTGCCCGATATTATTTTGCATAACGTTGCCGACTTTTCTTCGAAATGTTGCTTTGGGTCCTGTTTGCCCACCTTCTTAATCGTTAGCTGTTCGGTGGTAATTTCCTTTTTGTCTTCGACAACATCGAACAGCCTTACTGAAATTTTTATTTTTCTCTCTTTATTTTGATTTCCCTCTTTAACTATCAATTGATCGTATTTTATGTACGCAAAATTTCCTTTTGCACGTTCTTCTATAAGTTTTGGCTTTAATTCTTTTCGCTTTTCTAGTACTTCTTTCGGAAAATCTTCGGTGACGTATACCTCTTTTAAGTTCCTCTTTATTTTCAGTATCTCACTCTTTTTCCAGATGTTTGCAAAAACAATAAGAAAATGTTGCCAGAAAATGTTGCTAGAAAATGTTGCTAAGAAATGTTGCTAAGAAATGTTGCTAGAAAATGTTGCTAGAAAATGTTGCTAAGAAATGTTGCTAGAAAATGTTGCCAGAAAATGTTGCTAGAAAATGTTGCCAAGAAATGTTGCCAAGAAATGTTGCTGTTAAAAGTTGCCAGGAAATGTTGCTGCAAAGCGTTGCTAGAAAATGTTACTGGAAAGTGTAGCTTCAAAAGTTTGCTGGAAAGTTGCGGGCAAATGTTCCTAGAAACGCCTGCCCGATATTATTTTGCATAACGTTGCCGACTTTTCTTCGAAATGTTGCTTTGGGTCCTGTTTGCCCACCTTCTTAATCGTTAGCTGTTCGGTGGTAATTTCCTTTTTGTCTTCGACAACATCGAACAGCCTTACTGAAATTTTTATTTTTCTCTCTTTATTTTGATTTCCCTCTTTAACTATCAATTGATCGTATTTTATGTACGCAAAATTTCCTTTTGCACGTTCTTCTGTAAGTTTTGGCTTTAATTCTTTTCGCTTTTCTAGTACTTCTTTCGGAAAATCTTCGGTGACGTATACCTCTTTTAAGTTCCTCTTTATTTTCAGTATCTCACTCTTTTTCCAGATGTTTGCAAAAACAATAAGAAAATGTTGCCAGAAAATGTTGCTAGAAAATGTTGCTAAGAAATGTTGCTAGAAAATGTTGCTAGAAAATGTTGCTAAGAAATGTTGCTAAGAAATGTTGCTAGAAAATGTTGCTAAGAAATGTTGCTAGAAAATGTTGCCAGAAAATGTTGCTAGAAAATGTTGCCAAGAAATGTTGCCAAGAAATGTTGCTGTTAAAAGTTGCCAGGAAATGTTGCTGCAAAGCGTTGCTAGAAAATGTTACTGGAAAGTGTAGCTTCAAAAGTTTGCTGGAAAGTTGCGGGCAAATGTTCCTAGAAACGCCTGCCCGATATTATTTTGCATAACGTTGCCGACTTTTCTTCGAAATGTTGCTTTGGGTCCTGTTTGCCCACCTTCTTAATCGTTAGCTGTTCGGTGGTAATTTCCTTTTTGTCTTCGACAACATCGAACAGCCTTACTGAAATTTTTATTTTTTTCTCTTTATTTTGATTTCCCTCTTTAACTATCAATTGATCGTATTTTATGTACGCAAAATTTCCTTTTGCACGTTCTTCTATAAGTTTTGGCTTTAATTCTTTTCGCTTTTCTAGTACTTCTTTCGGAAAATCTTCGGTGACGTATACCTCTTTTAAGTTCCTCTTTATTTTCAGTATCTCACTCTTTTTCCAGATGTTTGCAAAAACAATAAGAAAATGTTGCCAGAAAATGTTGCTAGAAAATGTTGCTAAGAAATGTTGCTAGAAAATGTTGCTAGAAAATGTTGCTAAGAAATGTTGCTAAGAAATGTTGCTAGAAAATGTTGCTAAGAAATGTTGCTAGAAAATGTTGCCAGAAAATGTTGCTAGAAAATGTTGCCAAGAAATGTTGCCAAGAAATGTTGCTGTTAAAAGTTGCCAGGAAATGTTGCTGCAAAGCGTTGCTAGAAAATGTTACTGGAAAGTGTAGCTTCAAAAGTTTGCTGGAAAGTTGCGGGCAAATGTTCCTAGAAACGCCTGCCCGATATTATTTTGCATAACGTTGCCGACTTTTCTTCGAAATGTTGCTTTGGGTCCTGTTTGCCCACCTTCTTAATCGTTAGCTGTTCGGTGGTAATTTCCTTTTTGTCTTCGACAACATCGAACAGCCTTACTGAAATTTTTATTTTTTTCTCTTTATTTTGATTTCCCTCTTTAACTATCAATTGATCGTATTTTATGTACGCAAAATTTCCTTTTGCACGTTCTTCTATAAGTTTTGGCTTTAATTCTTTTCGCTTTTCTAGTACTTCTTTCGGAAAATCTTCGGTGACGTATACCTCTTTTAAGTTCCTCTTTATTTTCAGTATCTCACTCTTTTTCCAGATGTTTGCAAAAACAATAAGAAAATGTTGCCAGAAAATGTTGCTAGAAAATGTTGCTAAGAAATGTTGCTAGAAAATGTTGCTAGAAAATGTTGCTAGAAAATGTTGCTAAGAAATGTTGCTAGAAAATGTTGCTAGAAAATGTTGCTAAGAAATGTTGCTAAGAAATGTTGCTAGAAAATGTTGCTAGAAAATGTTGCTAAGAAATGTTGCTAGAAAATGTTGCCAGAAAATGTTGCTAGAAAATGTTGCCAAGAAATGTTGCCAAGAAATGTTGCTGTTAAAAGTTGCCAGGAAATGTTGCTGCAAAGCGTTGCTAGAAAATGTTACTGGAAAGTGTAGCTTCAAAAGTTTGCTGGAAAGTTGCGGGCAAATGTTCCTAGAAACGCCTGCCCGATATTATTTTGCATAACGTTGCCGACTTTTCTTCGAAATGTTGCTTTGGGTCCTGTTTGCCCACCTTCTTAATCGTTAGCTGTTCGGTGGTAATTTCCTTTTTGTCTTCGACAACATCGAACAGCCTTACTGAAATTTTTATTTTTCTCTCTTTATTTTGATTTCCCTCTTTAACTATCAATTGATCGTATTTTATGTACGCAAAATTTCCTTTTGCACGTTCTTCTATAAGTTTTGGCTTTAATTCTTTTCGCTTTTCTAGTACTTCTTTCGGAAAATCTTCGGTGACGTATACCTCTTTTAAGTTCCTCTTTATTTTCAGTATCTCACTCTTTTTCCAGATGTTTGCAAAAACAATAAGAAAATGTTGCCAGAAAATGTTGCTAGAAAATGTTGCTAAGAAATGTTGCTAGAAAATGTTGCTAGAAAATGTTGCTAGAAAATGTTGCTAAGAAATGTTGCTAGAAAATGTTGCTAGAAAATGTTGCTAAGAAATGTTGCTAAGAAATGTTGCTAGAAAATGTTGCTAGAAAATGTTGCTAAGAAATGTTGCTAGAAAATGTTGCCAGAAAATGTTGCTAGAAAATGTTGCCAAGAAATGTTGCCAAGAAATGTTGCTGTTAAAAGTTGCCAGGAAATGTTGCTGCAAAGCGTTGCTAGAAAATGTTACTGGAAAGTGTAGCTTCAAAAGTTTGCTGGAAAGTTGCGGGCAAATGTTCCTAGAAACGCCTGCCCGATATTATTTTGCATAACGTTGCCGACTTTTCTTCGAAATGTTGCTTTGGGTCCTGTTTGCCCACCTTCTTAATCGTTAGCTGTTCGGTGGTAATTTCCTTTTTGTCTTCGACAACATCGAACAGCCTTACTGAAATTTTTATTTTTCTCTCTTTATTTTGATTTCCCTCTTTAACTATCAATTGATCGTATTTTATGTACGCAAAATTTCCTTTTGCACGTTCTTCTATAAGTTTTGGCTTTAATTCTTTTCGCTTTTCTAGTACTTCTTTCGGAAAATCTTCGGTGACGTATACCTCTTTTAAGTTCCTCTTTATTTTCAGTATCTCACTCTTTTTCCAGATGTTTGCAAAAACAATAAGAAAATGTTGCCAGAAAATGTTGCTAGAAAATGTTGCTAAGAAATGTTGCTAGAAAATGTTGCCAGAAAATGTTGCTAGAAAATGTTGCCAAGAAATGTTGCCAAGAAATGTTGCTGTTAAAAGTTGCCAGGAAATGTTGCTGCAAAGCGTTGCTAGAAAATGTTACTGGAAAGTGTAGCTTCAAAAGTTTGCTGGAAAGTTGCGGGCAAATGTTCCTAGAAACGCCTGCCCGATATTATTTTGCATAACGTTGCCGACTTTTCTTCGAAATGTTGCTTTGGGTCCTGTTTGCCCACCTTCTTAATCGTTAGCTGTTCGGTGGTAATTTCCTTTTTGTCTTCGACAACATCGAACAGCCTTACTGAAATTTTTATTTTTCTCTCTTTATTTTGATTTCCCTCTTTAACTATCAATTGATCGTATTTTATGTACGCAAAATTTCCTTTTGCACGTTCTTCTATAAGTTTTGGCTTTAATTCTTTTCGCTTTTCTAGTACTTCTTTCGGAAAATCTTCGGTGACGTATACCTCTTTTAAGTTCCTCTTTATTTTCAGTATCTCACTCTTTTTCCAGATGTTTGCAAAAACAATAAGAAAATGTTGCCAGAAAATGTTGCTAGAAAATGTTGCTAAGAAATGTTGCTAGAAAATGTTGCCAGAAAATGTTGCTAGAAAATGTTGCCAAGAAATGTTGCCAAGAAATGTTGCTGTTAAAAGTTGCCAGGAAATGTTGCTGCAAAGCGTTGCTAGAAAATGTTACTGGAAAGTGTAGCTTCAAAAGTTTGCTGGAAAGTTGCGGGCAAATGTTCCTAGAAACGCCTGCCCGATATTATTTTGCATAACGTTGCTGACTTTTCTTCGAAATGTTGCTTTGGGTCCTGTTTGCCCACCTTCTTAATCGTTAGCTGTTCGGTGGTAATTTCCTTTTTGTCTTCGACAACATCGAACAGCCTTACTGAAATTTTTATTTTTCTCTCTTTATTTTGATTTCCCTCTTTAACTATCAATTGATCGTATTTTATGTACGCAAAATTTCCTTTTGCACGTTCTTCTATAAGTTTTGGCTTTAATTCTTTTCGCTTTTCTAGTACTTCTTTCGGAAAATCTTCGGTGACGTATACCTCTTTTAAGTTCCTCTTTATTTTCAGTATCTCACTCTTTTTCCAGATGTTTGCAAAAACAATAAGAAAATGTTGCCAGAAAATGTTGCTAGAAAATGTTGCTAAGAAATGTTGCTAGAAAATGTTGCCAGAAAATGTTGCTAGAAAATGTTGCCAAGAAATGTTGCCAAGAAATGTTGCTGTTAAAAGTTGCCAGGAAATGTTGCTGCAAAGCGTTGCTAGAAAATGTTACTGGAAAGTGTAGCTTCAAAAGTTTGCTGGAAAGTTGCGGGCAAATGTTCCTAGAAACGCCTGCCCGATATTATTTTGCATAACGTTGCCGACTTTTCTTCGAAATGTTGCTTTGGGTCCTGTTTGCCCACCTTCTTAATCGTTAGCTGTTCGGTGGTAATTTCCTTTTTGTCTTCGACAACATCGAACAGCCTTACTGAAATTTTTATTTTTCTCTCTTTATTTTGATTTCCCTCTTTAACTATCAATTGATCGTATTTTATGTACGCAAAATTTCCTTTTGCACGTTCTTCTATAAGTTTTGGCTTTAATTCTTTTCGCTTTTCTAGTACTTCTTTCGGAAAATCTTCGGTGACGTATACCTCTTTTAAGTTCCTCTTTATTTTCAGTATCTCACTCTTTTTCCAGATGTTTGCAAAAACAATAAGAAAATGTTGCCAGAAAATGTTGCTAGAAAATGTTGCTAAGAAATGTTGCTAGAAAATGTTGCTAGAAAATGTTGCTAGAAAATGTTGCTAAGAAATGTTGCTAGAAAATGTTGCTAGAAAATGTTGCTAAGAAATGTTGCTAAGAAATGTTGCTAGAAAATGTTGCTAGAAAATGTTGCTAAGAAATGTTGCTAGAAAATGTTGCCAGAAAATGTTGCTAGAAAATGTTGCCAAGAAATGTTGCCAAGAAATGTTGCTGTTAAAAGTTGCCAGGAAATGTTGCTGCAAAGCGTTGCTAGAAAATGTTACTGGAAAGTGTAGCTTCAAAAGTTTGCTGGAAAGTTGCGGGCAAATGTTCCTAGAAACGCCTGCCCGATATTATTTTGCATAACGTTGCCGACTTTTCTTCGAAATGTTGCTTTGGGTCCTGTTTGCCCACCTTCTTAATCGTTAGCTGTTCGGTGGTAATTTCCTTTTTGTCTTCGACAACATCGAACAGCCTTACTGAAATTTTTATTTTTCTCTCTTTATTTTGATTTCCCTCTTTAACTATCAATTGATCGTATTTTATGTACGCAAAATTTCCTTTTGCACGTTCTTCTATAAGTTTTGGCTTTAATTCTTTTCGCTTTTCTAGTACTTCTTTCGGAAAATCTTCGGTGACGTATACCTCTTTTAAGTTCCTCTTTATTTTCAGTATCTCACTCTTTTTCCAGATGTTTGCAAAAACAATAAGAAAATGTTGCCAGAAAATGTTGCTAGAAAATGTTGCTAAGAAATGTTGCTAGAAAATGTTGCCAGAAAATGTTGCTAGAAAATGTTGCCAAGAAATGTTGCCAAGAAATGTTGCTGTTAAAAGTTGCCAGGAAATGTTGCTGCAAAGCGTTGCTAGAAAGTGTTACTGGAAAGTGTAGCTTCAAAAGTTTGCTGGAAAGTTGCGGGCAAATGTTCCTAGAAACGCCTGCCCGATATTATTTTGCATAACGTTGCCGACTTTTCTTCGAAATGTTGCTTTGGGTCCTGTTTGCCCACCTTCTTAATCGTTAGCTGTTCGGTGGTAATTTCCTTTTTGTCTTCGACAACATCGAACAGCCTTACTGAAATTTTTATTTTTCTCTCTTTATTTTGATTTCCCTCTTTAACTATCAATTGATCGTATTTTATGTACGCAAAATTTCCTTTTGCACGTTCTTCTATAAGTTTTGGCTTTAATTCTTTTCGCTTTTCTAGTACTTCTTTCGGAAAATCTTCGGTGACGTATACCTCTTTTAAGTTCCTCTTTATTTTCAGTATCTCACTCTTTTTCCAGATGTTTGCAAAAACAATAAGAAAATGTTGCCAGAAAATGTTGCTAGAAAATGTTGCTAAGAAATGTTGCTAGAAAATGTTGCTAGAAAATGTTGCTAAGAAATGTTGCTAGAAAATGTTGCTAGAAAATGTTGCTAAGAAATGTTGCTAAGAAATGTTGCTAGAAAATGTTGCTAGAAAATGTTGCTAAGAAATGTTGCTAGAAAATGTTGCCAGAAAATGTTGCTAGAAAATGTTGCCAAGAAATGTTGCCAAGAAATGTTGCTGTTAAAAGTTGCCAGGAAATGTTGCTGCAAAGCGTTGCTAGAAAATGTTACTGGAAAGTGTAGCTTCAAAAGTTTGCTGGAAAGTTGCGGGCAAATGTTCCTAGAAACGCCTGCCCGATATTATTTTGCATAACGTTGCCGACTTTTCTTCGAAATGTTGCTTTGGGTCCTGTTTGCCCACCTTCTTAATCGTTAGCTGTTCGGTGGTAATTTCCTTTTTGTCTTCGACAACATCGAACAGCCTTACTGAAATTTTTATTTTTCTCTCTTTATTTTGATTTCCCTCTTTAACTATCAATTGATCGTATTTTATGTACGCAAAATTTCCTTTTGCACGTTCTTCTATAAGTTTTGGCTTTAATTCTTTTCGCTTTTCTAGTACTTCTTTCGGAAAATCTTCGGTGACGTATACCTCTTTTAAGTTCCTCTTTATTTTCAGTATCTCACTCTTTTTCCAGATGTTTGCAAAAACAATAAGAAAATGTTGCCAGAAAATGTTGCTAGAAAATGTTGCTAAGAAATGTTGCTAGAAAATGTTGCTAGAAAATGTTGCTAGAAAATGTTGCTAAGAAATGTTGCTAGAAAATGTTGCTAGAAAATGTTGCTAAGAAATGTTGCTAAGAAATGTTGCTAGAAAATGTTGCTAGAAAATGTTGCTAAGAAATGTTGCTAGAAAATGTTGCCAGAAAATGTTGCTAGAAAATGTTGCCAAGAAATGTTGCCAAGAAATGTTGCTGTTAAAAGTTGCCAGGAAATGTTGCTGCAAAGCGTTGCTAGAAAATGTTACTGGAAAGTGTAGCTTCAAAAGTTTGCTGGAAAGTTGCGGGCAAATGTTCCTAGAAACGCCTGCCCGATATTATTTTGCATAACGTTGCCGACTTTTCTTCGAAATGTTGCTTTGGGTCCTGTTTGCCCACCTTCTTAATCGTTAGCTGTTCGGTGGTAATTTATTTTTTGTCTTCGACAACATCGAACAGCCTTACTGAAATTTTTATTTTTCTCTCTTTATTTTGATTTCCCTCTTTAACTATCAATTGATCGTATTTTATGTACGCAAAATTTCCTTTTGCACGTTCTTCTATAAGTTTTGGCTTTAATTCTTTTCGCTTTTCTAGTACTTCTTTCGGAAAATCTTCGGTGACGTATACCTCTTTTAAGTTCCTCTTTATTTTCAGTATCTCACTCTTTTTCCAGATGTTTGCAAAAACAATAAGAAAATGTTGCCAGAAAATGTTGCTAGAAAATGTTGCTAAGAAATGTTGCTAGAAAATGTTGCCAGAAAATGTTGCTAGAAAATGTTGCCAAGAAATGTTGCCAAGAAATGTTGCTGTTAAAAGTTGCCAGGAAATGTTGCTGCAAAGCGTTGCTAGAAAATGTTACTGGAAAGTGTAGCTTCAAAAGTTTGCTGGAAAGTTGCGGGCAAATGTTCCTAGAAACGCCTGCCCGATATTATTTTGCATAACGTTGCCGACTTTTCTTCGAAATGTTGCTTTGGGTCCTGTTTGCCCACCTTCTTAATCGTTAGCTGTTCGGTGGTAATTTCCTTTTTGTCTTCGACAACATCGAACAGCCTTACTGAAATTTTTATTTTTCTCTCTTTATTTTGATTTCCCTCTTTAACTATCAATTGATCGTATTTTATGTACGCAAAATTTCCTTTTGCACGTTCTTCTATAAGTTTTGGCTTTAATTCTTTTCGCTTTTCTAGTACTTCTTTCGGAAAATCTTCGGTGACGTATACCTCTTTTAAGTTCCTCTTTATTTTCAGTATCTCACTCTTTTTCCAGATGTTTGCAAAAACAATAAGAAAATGTTGCCAGAAAATGTTGCTAGAAAATGTTGCTAAGAAATGTTGCTAGAAAATGTTGCTAGAAAATGTTGCTAAGAAATGTTGCTAGAAAATGTTGCTAGAAAATGTTGCTAAGAAATGTTGCTAAGAAATGTTGCTAGAAAATGTTGCTAGAAAATGTTGCTAAGAAATGTTGCTAGAAAATGTTGCCAGAAAATGTTGCTAGAAAATGTTGCCAAGAAATGTTGCCAAGAAATGTTGCTGTTAAAAGTTGCCAGGAAATGTTGCTGCAAAGCGTTGCTAGAAAATGTTACTGGAAAGTGTAGCTTCAAAAGTTTGCTGGAAAGTTGCGGGCAAATGTTCCTAGAAACGCCTGCCCGATATTATTTTGCATAACGTTGCCGACTTTTCTTCGAAATGTTGCTTTGGGTCCTGTTTGCCCACCTTCTTAATCGTTAGCTGTTCGGTGGTAATTTCCTTTTTGTCTTCGACAACATCGAACAGCCTTACTGAAATTTTTATTTTTCTCTCTTTATTTTGATTTCCCTCTTTAACTATCAATTGATCGTATTTTATGTACGCAAAATTTCCTTTTGCACGTTCTTCTATAAGTTTTGGCTTTAATTCTTTTCGCTTTTCTAGTACTTCTTTCGGAAAATCTTCGGTGACGTATACCTCTTTTAAGTTCCTCTTTATTTTCAGTATCTCACTCTTTTTCCAGATGTTTGCAAAAACAATAAGAAAATGTTGCCAGAAAATGTTGCTAGAAAATGTTGCTAAGAAATGTTGCTAGAAAATGTTGCTAGAAAATGTTGCTAAGAAATGTTGCTAAGAAATGTTGCTAGAAAATGTTGCTAAGAAATGTTGCTAGAAAATGTTGCCAGAAAATGTTGCTAGAAAATGTTGCCAAGAAATGTTGCCAAGAAATGTTGCTGTTAAAAGTTGCCAGGAAATGTTGCTGCAAAGCGTTGCTAGAAAATGTTACTGGAAAGTGTAGCTTCAAAAGTTTGCTGGAAAGTTGCGGGCAAATGTTCCTAGAAACGCCTGCCCGATATTATTTTGCATAACGTTGCCGACTTTTCTTCGAAATGTTGCTTTGGGTCCTGTTTGCCCACCTTCTTAATCGTTAGCTGTTCGGTGGTAATTTCCTTTTTGTCTTCGACAACATCGAACAGCCTTACTGAAATTTTTATTTTTCTCTCTTTATTTTGATTTCCCTCTTTAACTATCAATTGATCGTATTTTATGTACGCAAAATTTCCTTTTGCACGTTCTTCTATAAGTTTTGGCTTTAATTCTTTTCGCTTTTCTAGTACTTCTTTCGGAAAATCTTCGGTGACGTATACCTCTTTTAAGTTCCTCTTTATTTTCAGTATCTCACTCTTTTTCCAGATGTTTGCAAAAACAATAAGAAAATGTTGCCAGAAAATGTTGCTAGAAAATGTTGCTAAGAAATGTTGCTAGAAAATGTTGCTAGAAAATGTTGCTAGAAAATGTTGCTAAGAAATGTTGCTAGAAAATGTTGCTAGAAAATGTTGCTAAGAAATGTTGCTAAGAAATGTTGCTAGAAAATGTTGCTAGAAAATGTTGCTAAGAAATGTTGCTAGAAAATGTTGCCAGAAAATGTTGCTAGAAAATGTTGCCAAGAAATGTTGCCAAGAAATGTTGCTGTTAAAAGTTGCCAGGAAATGTTGCTGCAAAGCGTTGCTAGAAAATGTTACTGGAAAGTGTAGCTTCAAAAGTTTGCTGGAAAGTTGCGGGCAAATGTTCCTAGAAACGCCTGCCCGATATTATTTTGCATAACGTTGCCGACTTTTCTTCGAAATGTTGCTTTGGGTCCTGTTTGCCCACCTTCTTAATCGTTAGCTGTTCGGTGGTAATTTCCTTTTTGTCTTCGACAACATCGAACAGCCTTACTGAAATTTTTATTTTTCTCTCTTTATTTTGATTTCCCTCTTTAACTATCAATTGATCGTATTTTATGTACGCAAAATTTCCTTTTGCACGTTCTTCTATAAGTTTTGGCTTTAATTCTTTTCGCTTTTCTAGTACTTCTTTCGGAAAATCTTCGGTGACGTATACCTCTTTTAAGTTCCTCTTTATTTTCAGTATCTCACTCTTTTTCCAGATGTTTGCAAAAACAATAAGAAAATGTTGCCAGAAAATGTTGCTAGAAAATGTTGCTAAGAAATGTTGCTAGAAAATGTTGCTAGAAAATGTTGCTAAGAAATGTTGCTAAGAAATGTTGCTAGAAAATGTTGCTAAGAAATGTTGCTAGAAAATGTTGCCAGAAAATGTTGCTAGAAAATGTTGCCAAGAAATGTTGCCAAGAAATGTTGCTGTTAAAAGTTGCCAGGAAATGTTGCTGCAAAGCGTTGCTAGAAAATGTTACTGGAAAGTGTAGCTTCAAAAGTTTGCTGGAAAGTTGCGGGCAAATGTTCCTAGAAACGCCTGCCCGATATTATTTTGCATAACGTTGCCGACTTTTCTTCGAAATGTTGCTTTGGGTCCTGTTTGCCCACCTTCTTAATCGTTAGCTGTTCGGTGGTAATTTCCTTTTTGTCTTCGACAACATCGAACAGCCTTACTGAAATTTTTATTTTTCTCTCTTTATTTTGATTTCCCTCTTTAACTATCAATTGATCGTATTTTATGTACGCAAAATTTCCTTTTGCACGTTCTTCTATAAGTTTTGGCTTTAATTCTTTTCGCTTTTCTAGTACTTCTTTCGGAAAATCTTCGGTGACGTATACCTCTTTTAAGTTCCTCTTTATTTTCAGTATCTCACTCTTTTTCCAGATGTTTGCAAAAACAATAAGAAAATGTTGCCAGAAAATGTTGCTAGAAAATGTTGCTAAGAAATGTTGCTAGAAAATGTTGCTAGAAAATGTTGCTAAGAAATGTTGCTAAGAAATGTTGCTAGAAAATGTTGCTAAGAAATGTTGCTAGAAAATGTTGCCAGAAAATGTTGCTAGAAAATGTTGCCAAGAAATGTTGCCAAGAAATGTTGCTGTTAAAAGTTGCCAGGAAATGTTGCTGCAAAGCGTTGCTAGAAAATGTTACTGGAAAGTGTAGCTTCAAAAGTTTGCTGGAAAGTTGCGGGCAAATGTTCCTAGAAACGCCTGCCCGATATTATTTTGCATAACGTTGCCGACTTTTCTTCGAAATGTTGCTTTGGGTCCTGTTTGCCCACCTTCTTAATCGTAAGCTGTTCGGTGGTAATTTCCTTTTTGTCTTCGACAACATCGAACAGCCTTACTGAAATTTTTATTTTTCTCTCTTTATTTTGATTTCCCTCTTTAACTATCAATTGATCGTATTTTATGTACGCAAAATTTCCTTTTGCACGTTCTTCTATAAGTTTTGGCTTTAATTCTTTTCGCTTTTCTAGTACTTCTTTCGGAAAATCTTCGGTGACGTATACCTCTTTTAAGTTCCTCTTTATTTTCAGTATCTCACTCTTTTTCCAGATGTTTGCAAAAACAATAAGAAAATGTTGCCAGAAAATGTTGCTAGAAAATGTTGCTAAGAAATGTTGCTAGAAAATGTTGCTAGAAAATGTTGCTAGAAAATGTTGCTAAGAAATGTTGCTAGAAAATGTTGCTAGAAAATGTTGCTAAGAAATGTTGCTAAGAAATGTTGCTAGAAAATGTTGCTAGAAAATGTTGCTAAGAAATGTTGCTAGAAAATGTTGCCAGAAAATGTTGCTAGAAAATGTTGCCAAGAAATGTTGCCAAGAAATGTTGCTGTTAAAAGTTGCCAGGAAATGTTGCTGCAAAGCGTTGCTAGAAAATGTTACTGGAAAGTGTAGCTTCAAAAGTTTGCTGGAAAGTTGCGGGCAAATGTTCCTAGAAACGCCTGCCCGATATTATTTTGCATAACGTTGCCGACTTTTCTTCGAAATGTTGCTTTGGGTCCTGTTTGCCCACCTTCTTAATCGTTAGCTGTTCGGTGGTAATTTCCTTTTTGTCTTCGACAACATCGAACAGCCTTACTGAAATTTTTATTTTTCTCTCTTTATTTTGATTTCCCTCTTTAACTATCAATTGATCGTATTTTATGTACGCAAAATTTCCTTTTGCACGTTCTTCTATAAGTTTTGGCTTTAATTCTTTTCGCTTTTCTAGTACTTCTTTCGGAAAATCTTCGGTGACGTATACCTCTTTTAAGTTCCTCTTTATTTTCAGTATCTCACTCTCTTTCCAGATGTTTGCAAAAACAATAAGAAAATGTTGCCAGAAAATGTTGCTAGAAAATGTTGCTAAGAAATGTTGCTAGAAAATGTTGCCAGAAAATGTTGCTAGAAAATGTTGCCAAGAAATGTTGCCAAGAAATGTTGCTGTTAAAAGTTGCCAGGAAATGTTGCTGCAAAGCGTTGCTAGAAAATGTTACTGGAAAGTGTAGCTTCAAAAGTTTGCTGGAAAGTTGCGGGCAAATGTTCCTAGAAACGCCTGCCCGATATTATTTTGCATAACGTTGCCGACTTTTCTTCGAAATGTTGCTTTGGGTCCTGTTTGCCCACCTTCTTAATCGTTAGCTGTTCGGTGGTAATTTCCTTTTTGTCTTCGACAACATCGAACAGCCTTACTGAAATTTTTATTTTTCTCTCTTTATTTTGATTTCCCTCTTTAACTATCAATTGATCGTATTTTATGTACGCAAAATTTCCTTTTGCACGTTCTTCTATAAGTTTTGGCTTTAATTCTTTTCGCTTTTCTAGTACTTCTTTCGGAAAATCTTCGGTGACGTATACCTCTTTTAAGTTCCTCTTTATTTTCAGTATCTCACTCTTTTTCCAGATGTTTGCAAAAACAATAAGAAAATGTTGCCAGAAAATGTTGCTAGAAAATGTTGCTAAGAAATGTTGCTAGAAAATGTTGCTAGAAAATGTTGCTAAGAAATGTTGCTAAGAAATGTTGCTAGAAAATGTTGCTAAGAAATGTTGCTAGAAAATGTTGCCAGAAAATGTTGCTAGAAAATGTTGCCAAGAAATGTTGCCAAGAAATGTTGCTGTTAAAAGTTGCCAGGAAATGTTGCTGCAAAGCGTTGCTAGAAAATGTTACTGGAAAGTGTAGCTTCAAAAGTTTGCTGGAAAGTTGCGGGCAAATGTTCCTAGAAACGCCTGCCCGATATTATTTTGCATAACGTTGCCGACTTTTCTTCGAAATGTTGCTTTGGGTCCTGTTTGCCCACCTTCTTAATCGTTAGCTGTTCGGTGGTAATTTCCTTTTTGTCTTCGACAACATCGAACAGCCTTACTGAAATTTTTATTTTTTTCTCTTTATTTTGATTTCCCTCTTTAACTATCAATTGAT
Source organism: Oxycera nigricornis (assembly GCA_963942545.1). Lineage (NCBI taxonomy): Eukaryota > Metazoa > Arthropoda > Insecta > Diptera > Stratiomyidae > Oxycera > Oxycera nigricornis. Next base: position 237,679 of record OZ012663.1, read on the forward strand.
CGTATTTTATGTACGCAAAATTTCCTTTTGCACGTTCTTCTATAAGTTTTGGCTTTAATTCTTTTCGCTTTTCTAGTACTTCTTTCGGAAAATCTTCGGTGACGTATACCTCTTTTAAGTTCCTCTTTATTTTCAGTATCTCACTCTTTTTCCAGATGTTTGCAAAAACAATAAGAAAATGTTGCCAGAAAATGTTGCTAGAAAATGTTGCTAAGAAATGTTGCTAGAAAATGTTGCTAGAAAATGTTGCTAGAAAATGTTGCTAAGAAATGTTGCTAGAAAATGTTGCTAGAAAATGTTGCTAAGAAATGTTGCTAAGAAATGTTGCTAGAAAATGTTGCTAGAAAATGTTGCTAAGAAATGTTGCTAGAAAATGTTGCCAGAAAATGTTGCTAGAAAATGTTGCCAAGAAATGTTGCCAAGAAATGTTGCTGTTAAAAGTTGCCAGGAAATGTTGCTGCAAAGCGTTGCTAGAAAATGTTACTGGAAAGTGTAGCTTCAAAAGTTTGCTGGAAAGTTGCGGGCAAATGTTCCTAGAAACGCCTGCCCGATATTATTTTGCATAACGTTGCCGACTTTTCTTCGAAATGTTGCTTTGGGTCCTGTTTGCCCACCTTCTTAATCGTTAGCTGTTCGGTGGTAATTTCCTTTTTGTCTTCGACAACATCGAACAGCCTTACTGAAATTTTTATTTTTCTCTCTTTATTTTGATTTCCCTCTTTAACTATCAATTGATCGTATTTTATGTACGCAAAATTTCCTTTTGCACGTTCTTCTATAAGTTTTGGCTTTAATTCTTTTCGCTTTTCTAGTACTTCTTTCGGAAAATCTTCGGTGACGTATACCTCTTTTAAGTTCCTCTTTATTTTCAGTATCTCACTCTTTTTCCAGATGTTTGCAAAAACAATAAGAAAATGTTGCCAGAAAATGTTGCTAGAAAATGTTGCTAAGAAATGTTGCTAGAAAATGTTGCTAGAAAATGTTGCTAAGAAATGTTGCTAAGAAATGTTGCTAGAAAATGTTGCTAAGAAATGTTGCTAGAAAATGTTGCCAGAAAATGTTGCTAGAAAATGTTGCCAAGAAATGTTGCCAAGAAATGTTGCTGTTAAAAGTTGCCAGGAAATGTTGCTGCAAAGCGTTGCTAGAAAATGTTACTGGAAAGTGTAGCTTCAAAAGTTTGCTGGAAAGTTGCGGGCAAATGTTCCTAGAAACGCCTGCCCGATATTATTTTGCATAACGTTGCCGACTTTTCTTCGAAATGTTGCTTTGGGTCCTGTTTGCCCACCTTCTTAATCGTTAGCTGTTCGGTGGTAATTTCCTTTTTATCTTCGAGAGCATCGAACAGCCTTACTGAAATTCTTTGCCAAATTAATTATCTCCATCACTGTTCGTTGTAGTCGGCCAACCTCAGGCCGGCCATGCGTCTACGATTTTAGACAATTTCAATTCTAGAAAGATAAAGACACAGACTTTTAAGAACACAATTTTCAACATTTGCAAGGTGACAGCTGATCTATTGACAAAAGACATTTCTCCTGCCAGCTGCCAGTCAGACGTTTGGTGTCAGCTGCCAGTTTAATTGCGGCGGCTCGGTTATGTCTAGTGTATGGTGCGTGCATTCACTTGCATTCCACAACTATGTCTATTGTATGGTGCGTGTATTCACTTGCATTCCATAATTATGTCTATTGTATGGTGCGTGCATTCACTTGCATTCCACAATTATGTCTATTGGATGGTGCGTGTATTCACTTGCATTCCATAATTATGTCTATTGTATGGTGCGTGCATTCACTTGCATTCCACAATTATGTATATTGTATAGTGCGTCTCGGGAGTACCGTCCCTGCAAAAAGTTTGCTTTTCGGAACAAGAAATGCGGCAGAATAAAACTGATGCTTGTCCTCGTTTTTTCGCCCATTCCTGTTCCTAAAATGCAGTAGTTAATGGTGTTAATGTTATTTTGCTTTTACCAATCCCAATTAATGTAAGATGAATGGAACAACAAGTATTTCTACCAATGTTACATACATTTCAATGCAACCTCGGAATATATTTTTTGCATGGAAATCGTTGATTCCTGCAGGAATTTTTATTGTGATCGTGCAGCGAACATCGTATCTTCTTTTGAGGTCATAGTTATGCAAGAAAAAAATGTCGCGCAACAGGTATTTTTACCAATTTCACGGGGAATTCTATACATTTCAGTGCATCCTCGGAATAATATTTTCCAGTAGTTGTGCAAGAAAAAATGTAGCCGCTCCATAGCTGCATTTCGGCACGCTCCATGACACGTTCCGCACGCTCCACCTGAAGTTTGTGAATTGGTAATTATGTTTGTTAATTCTAATCATTGACATTCATCTACCATATGTAGTGCAAATTTATTTATTTTAGCAAAAAGCATGGAGAGTAAGACTGCTGATCAATGTAGATTTTTTTATTTGATGCAGATGCCCCCGAACAAGGTTTAATAAAAGCTTTTTATTTATGCATACAGAAATCCATTGGACAAATTTTAGTAAACGCAAATACCGTTCACTCCGGGGAAATTGCCGCTAAAGAGCGCAAAATATTTTGCGTTTACTGCAAACGTATGGCCTTTATTATTCACAGCTCACATGCCGAGGTAAAAATATTTCAATAGATCATAATGGGCCTATCGTGGCCTAAGTGCGCCATCTATTTGATTAGTGTTATGAATTTTTTACAAAGATAACTTGCGTCCTTTGTATAGAAAAACTGCTTTACACTTATCACATATGCACTTCGCTTCTTTCCTCCCAAGCGTAAATACATCCATATATTACATACACACAGCACATATTTAATACTAATTAATCTAAAAATTAGACTATCGGTGACGACTAGATTTACACAACTAGAGAGCAACAAACATTGCTAGCTTCGTAGTGCTATTTATATACTAGACGCCAATTGTTGGGATGGTTATAGCCAAGTATAATCGGTAGATGCAAGAAGAGGCTAATTTGCTGCTCCTCCAGATTCGAAGACACTTCTATCCAATCGCGTAACCATTCGATCATGCCATTTTCACTCATATTTGCTGGATTGAGACCTCTTATGTAGCAAGAATTTCTTAAAGCTTCCGGTTGCAAGTTATGTGCTCCACCTTCGCGTTTAATGGCTCGGTCCATGTGATGCAAAATTTCAGCCCGCTCAAGCAATCGTTCACGGCCGAAAACAGCAAACAAACCCGCTCTGAGTCCATGGATAAGGCAGAGGAATTTCTGTAAAACCAGGCTTGTCATATTTAAGCTGATAAAAAGGAGTTTTTTGTACAATATGCTTTTGAGTCAAACAGCTAAATTCGTAAGGTGGTGACGCAAACAAACTCCTTATTGCTAGTATTTCCTCAATCGACGGATGATGGCCGCTGCCCAGCAGTCCGACGATGTAGTTCCAGCACTCGAAATGTAATGTTTTTCCAAATTTGGCGCTATGTCTTCGATTTTCGTTAACAATTTGTGTTTCGGCGGCTTCATGCGACATTACATCGTCCAACTTCAACTGAAGACATCGGAAAACATTTCTATTATGCGACAAACGCTCCACTAGGTAGATTTGCTGGAACTCTGCCTTCTGCTGCAGCGTCCAAAAGTGCGACGTGAGAAATACTCTCGGATATAGCATCCTGCAGTAAACAAATTGAAAACATTTTCGACTCTAGCTGTACGAGGCGACTAACGCTAATGGCAACGCAGCGTATCCCACCAGCGGCAGAGACGAAAAAAGAATCACCGGTGCAACTTTACACATATCTCGCGGCATTTGGTAGTAAAGTTCAAGTTCATTCCTCGTCAACGTTGAAAGCCCCTGAGCCGAGCCATTCAAAATTCGCGTGATTTTCAGGTATCGCTTCATGTCTTTGTAGAAGGCCGCAACTCCTTCTAGGAAAACGCGATAAGCTCGCATGGCTGACGGGAAATTCCTCTCGAAAACTTTGTCATAATTTTTCACATGGTCGATGTAGCGAGTGAAAACGTAACCACGGACATTCTTTTTCACGGCTGCTTTGCTATATCTGCTTACTTTTGCTGGTTCCTTCTTACTGCTACGGAATAAAAAACAAGTGAGGGAATTTGACCGTTGGGGAACTTACGCGCAATAGTGCCTGCTATACGTATCCAATGTAGTTTTCTCCAGGAAAGCAGCTATCCTCCTGCCGCGAAAAAGTACCGAGGCCATCCTTTAGGGGCGAAGTAACCCGTCCTCAACGATAGTACCTAACCAAAGATAATATGTAACCTGTTCGTCGCGGTCAATCAGCTGGTTGCAATTGAAATGCACAGCAGCTGATTGCCAAATACTAAATGACGCTTACGAAAACGGTTTTAGAATGCCGTCGTTGGGTTAAGGGGCAACTTGGTTGTCATTTCCTTCGTCAAATTTTTTCTCGGATAGATGGTGATGAATTCGAAATATTTGAATCTTTGGCGGCAAAACACGTCCAACGTTGAATGCTGAAAATCAAAAGAATACCTCTGTGGGTTTGTCGCGTGTGCGCGAAGACTTTCACTCGAAAGTCTTCGCTGACACGCCACGCGCCCGTGCACGAGGCGGTTAAACCCTTCGCGTGCACACGGTGCGAGGATCAAGGAATCCTTGGAGGCCCACGAACTTGTGGTGCATGAGGGGGATCGGCGACTCCACGAATGTTTCCTGTGCGCGAAAGTAAGTGGCATAGCTAAAAAACAAACAAATAAACAAGAAATTAAAAAAGCATTTAAAAACACATGACCTCGCCCTCCAGAGGTTCTCCCGCCAGTGCGGCCACGAATTTAAAAGTATCACAAGTGTCATGTCACACATGCATTTGCCGTATTTCCTTAATTACCTTCGCAACCAATGATGGACGATGGAAGAAGGATGGATGATTGATGATGGAAGGGTTAGATTCCAGCTTTGCAAATGCTCTTACCTTTTTCAGAAAAACCATTACTTGCTGGTGAAATATTTTTGTTAGACATAGAGAGCACCAAATATACTTGTTACGCCGTATGTCTCGTTTTGTCGTGCTAATTGAAAGTAATTAGAGATTCGTGTGTGGGATACTTGACTTCGTTGAAGAATTAACGATAACAGTCCAAAGTCTGTTGAAATTGAGAAAATATAAAACAAATTTATCGCAGTGGCTTCGTAAGTAAAGGGACAACCACATTCTTAGGTATTTGTCGAATACCACGTAAAAATTCGTCAATTCCTCCAACGTTGAATGCTGAAAATGCTTCAAAAGAATACCGATTGGCCCTCCCTCTCGGCATACCAGATTTCTACCGACTTAAACCAGCTCCACCTTCTTCAAATCACTCTCTCCATCAATTTGCATTAATTGTCTGTATTTATATTTCAGTACATAATAATCCCCAGACGATAAGAATCAGTACGAGGGTGTATTAAAAAATGCATGATTGTAACCATCCAGTCCGTCTTTCACAGTGTAGTGTTTAACCTAGAGCTAGAGCTTAGAGGACTACCAAATCTCGATGCTTGGGCAGCTGGTACCAACGACCGCTCTGCTTAACTCGTGCATTTTGCAAGGCAGTTGCGCACAGATTTTCTTAATTGTCTCTTCAATCTAGACCGGAAGTTTTCCCACTGACTATTGTTAACACTGTGATCCTGGGCCCGTGAAGGACAGATCGAATTGGCGTATCTGTTACAACCAATAGCATTGATCCATGCCAAACTGTGCATACCTCAATTTACCGGCAGGGTGGACTATCGAGAGCCCTTGGTGCTCTCATTGGACGCAAATAACAAATCGCGATCGTTGGACCGAGATAATGTTTTCAGTAGGTCTAGGCACGGTTCGAGCTAGAGCCATTGATGATGATGATAATTGGAAATTCGCTAAGTCCTGTAAAATAAAGCTATGTCTATAGACTAGATTAAAACAATCTTTTTTCTTCGATTTTTCACATGTTTTTTTTATTTTGAACTCTCTCTCTCTCTTTGATGATTAGTTATTTATTTTCATTTCATTTTTTAATTCCAATGCAATTCCAAATCAATTGTTTTAAATATACAGACTTCGTTTCATTGCTGCTCCGATAATTGTTAGTATTTAATTTTCTGGTTGTGTGCGCCACTTAAAACATCATCGAGGATTTTAAAAAGATATTTTCCGACTTGCATGGAAATTTTGATTAATTCTTTCATTTCAGTTCTAACCGATTGTTTGAAAATTTCTAGACTAGTTCGTAGGATTTTACAAATCCAAATAATTAGTTTAATAGTAGAAGACGAACATGATTGTTATTTATATGAATATGCAACAGTATTTATGGCGCGATGCTATGTATAGATGAATGTGCTAAATAATGATAGTTAAATTTTGATTTCTATTTTGCATTTTAATTGAATATTGGTAGTATTTGTAGTGAGAATGTTGATCGAATTATGTTGATTTTGGTTCTACGTACATAATACATATTTAACAGATAAATAATAGCTATGTACACTTGTAAATGATTTTTTTTTGTTTGATGACAACAACTATTCTTTAGCCGCGAGAAAAAAGGGGTTTATTTAAATTCAACACAATGTTTTGGTTAGAAAAGCATAGAAAATAAAATTGAGTAGATCGGAGTTTAACTGGAACCGTACGTGTTTGAAGCGAAAATACATTGAAATACTAGCTTGCACAGCTGCAACTTGAACATTTTTTTCAAACAGATACATATGTGCACTTTTGCTGAAATTTTCATATTTTTTGACAATAAGTTGCACACCCGCCAGATTCAGAGCCATAAAACATTTTTGTCGGTGAAAGCACAGACGTTAGCTCTAAGATTAAGGAAAACTGTTTTATATTCAGCCACTGTTCTATTGGGATTAGAGACCTGTTAAAGTATATTCTTTTGCAATCTTTCCTGGCAACGAAGACAGCTGAATTAGTCCCTTCTCTTGATTTTGGTCCTCGATCTGATTACAGTGTATACAATAGATAGTGAAGAAACTTGCGGCCAGGAAATATCATTTCAAAAAAGAGAATTCTGCGAGATCAATGCGAAAAAGATATACAAATACACGTGCTAAGCAGAGCGAAGTATGTGCTCGCAGTCGTCGCGTTCATTGATCGATTGTTGAGCAATGATAGTCCACTTTTTACTTTAGATTTAGCGATTAGTTATATGTATATAGACTATGGATCAGATGATGGAGCTTGCAGCAAGTGCAGAATAGATTGTGATCGACAGGCATGGATGTTCAGATGGTAGTTTAACACTCTTTCTGCCACTGTCCTTTCAGTTAGAGAATTTAAGATGAATACGAAAACACTTTGAATATAGGGCTGAAAGCTATCCAAGATCTTCACGTTAAAGTTGTGAAAAAAGATGCTCCCCTTGGGATTGAGAAATGGCTGTTAAAAATGGGGTTTAATAAGCATGGTTCCAAGATAAATTTCAAACAGGTTGAATGTATAGGATCAAAAAAATAAATTGAAAAAATAAGAAAATGTACAATTGATTATGGCTAGCCGCATTTTGCATTTTTTCAGTTCAATTCACGTTACCATCGAACATCATGCAAACAAATCAATAACATTTGCTTTTCTTACTTTGTTTATTTTTGCTCCAGTCAATAATGATTACTTTTGCCAACCATTGTTTATTTTTTTCTAAATAATTTCATTCTACACTCCTAATTTGCATAAGTTTAATTACTATTTTATCTTAACCTTCTAGAATTCCATAACATTTTTTTAACTAGCAAATATTCAATTTTTTTCTCTTACTTGTAATCCTAACGCTGGACCCGCCGCGCTTTCAAAAATTTATCTCATCTACATGCAATTGTAAATGTGATGTTTAGTTATTTTAAAAATTTGTTTGATTTTCAGTTAGTTGTTTTAGCCTATATCGAGTGATTTTTCACGATTTTACGTTGTTTTTTAAAATTGATGATTTGCTGTAGATGTTCCAACTGTTCGCGATGATTTCTAGCAATGATTCATTGAAAAGTATGTTTTCAAGTTCTTTGCAAATTGTATGGCTTGAAATCTAGTTATGTATCAAATGTTATCTATTTTATGGTAGCTATTGTTTTGCGTGGCTCAGTATGTTAGTTAGATGTATGAAACGTTTAGGGTGCGATAGAGTTTTAGAAGAGCGTTGTTTTGGAGGTAAAATTCATTTGGTCAGTTTGTCAAGAATATTTTAATTTTTTTAAAGATGTTTCTACTTGTATCTTCATTTATGGATAGTTTATGTAGGTAAGGTCGGGTAGAATCTACGTGGCTGTGCATTGAAAGTATCTTGTCACATGGCAACAAACGGACGATCAGACGAATCTGGAACATTAAAAATGATACCAAAATCTTAGGAGCAGCCATTCCCAATGTCTTTCAGAGTTCGTTAAAATCAGAGCAGACGAAAAAATCGAATAAGACGTAACGCAGTTAATTAGTCTACCTGCGAGAGGCACAACAAAAAATCAGAAAGCTTTCAGGACGAATTTGGCATGCATTTTTTGGGTCCGGAAAAGTTGTAGCTGCTTTGATATCTATATTCGAACAGCATAACAAATAAGCAATATTCAAATTGGAGGCTTTCTACTGTTCGGGTAAATAAACTTCTTGATTTTAATTCATTTCTGAATTTAGCGATTATTTCGGAGTCATTAAATCAAGAAATTGTTTAAGTCTGCATGCTAGACCTGAATCATTGTCAATGCGATACAAGCAAGCTGTGAATTGAATGAATACTGAACGGCTTTATCTGAATATTATTTGCCAAATTAATATGCTCCACATTGTTTCGATAAATATTTTCGAATTGTAAATATCTGGCGGGTACACTTATGTTTTCTTCTTCTTCTTCCGAAAGTGCAGGATTAGTTAAAAGATTGGTCCAACAGTTGAATTTACATACATTTATTTGACTTCTAAAAACCTTACTTTCATATGCCTCCGAAAAATTGTTTTACTTGGTATTTAAAGTTTTTGGGTTTTCAAAAATATTTTGCAAAATTGTGGTCCTTAATCCAGTTTACATTACAATTTTTCATATATTTGATTAGATTTTCATTTAGTTGTTTTTAATGAACATTATAGTTTGAGTTGTATGGAAAGTACAGTACACAGTTCTGAGGTAAATTTTAAATTGCTGTTTCGTTTACAATTACTTGACTTTTCTTTTTGAATTTCAGATAATACTTTGAAAATTTTTTTGGATCGGAAAGTTAGTTCAATTTTTTCAAAGCCTAATCCAAGGAAGTTCAATTTATTTTCCACTGTGGCGATTATTTAAGCTTATTAGGGAAGGTCAAACACAGTGCTTCCAAGGTAGATCACAAATAAAAATTAAAGTAAAACTAAAATGCACAACGTGCAAAAATATTTAGGAAATTGGATGAGTTGTCATAGAATCAAATTATCATTGGTAACTGCGATCATTTAAATTTTCGTTCCTCAGAAATTACTTATTTGTGCAAACGATGTCTTCAAAATGCACCAATTTCCGACTGGGAAAAAGTAATCACAGCAGAGAATGAGGAAGAGACTGGAAGCTTCAGAAATCCAGATTCATTTGTTTCTATGATATTGAGATTACCTGTATATCTTTTGTCATATGTGCGAGATTCAAATCAATCTATTGAAACAGTTTATCTGTTGAAACGATTATTTGATTGCGTAAAATAGTGCCACAGAACGTATCGTTTGATGGAGGACATTTAAGTCATTGTTTTTCTATCAAATGGAAATTGTAAAGTATGGTATGGTATGGTCTGGTATCGCCTAAAAAGGTCATTGGTGGTCAAGACGAGCCTTTTTTATACATATGCTCACAATCATCTTATAGGCGCTTACGCAATTTTAAGAATCAAAAATAAATAGCCTCATCGAATCAACGAGTCTTTGTTATATCGCTGCTGCGAATTTGCCAAATAATTTTTTGGGCCAGGCGTCAAAATAGTTTTTGAATGAAAATCGCAATAGATAAGCACAAAAACCGTGTGATTCTCCTTCCCCCAAGTGACTCGTTGAATAAAAGGAGTTGGCGAGCTTCAAATAATTCAATGCGTCTGATAAATAACCATCACAAACAACTTAGCCAATCAAAAGATACTTTTCCAAATCAAAAACACATAAATTGATCAATAATTTACCGAAAATAATGGATCTACACCCGTTTCGAATAATTCTCAATTGTTTACTGCTAAGACGAGCGTGAATGCGGTCAAATTGACTAAAGCCATAAAATCAATTGGGCCAATCGTTCCAACATCGAATTCACACGCCCGTTTGTTTTTTGCCAAATTTCAATTAGACCAGACACGCCTTGGCGAGCGGTATGTGCAATTATATCTGGATCTGCAACCGAAAGCGTGCGTGACCGCCGTTCGCACGATCATTATCATAATGGCGAGCCTAATTGAACATTGGTGGAACCTTGGATTAGACGCTGAAAGACGGCCAATTCGTTCTAATTCCCAGCCAGAACAGTTGCTGAGACGACGATTGCAGCCATCGATCAATCGCAATTGGAGCCCGTCAATCGATCTAAACAATGAACTCAGACAATTATCTAATTACAGCGGTTGTGGCAATTTCTTAAAAGTATCTTTTCAGCCTCGGTCCGACTCTCCGATTCATGCACAGAGAGACGGGAGGGTGTAGGAGCGCTACACTATCTTGTAGTATGTATAACGCGTCATGCTTGCTTTTTCAGTTAATTGTTTTATTTTTCTAAACGATTTAATTTCTTACAAACAGTTGTGTTTAATGCTGATGAAGATATATCTCTGATGATTGATGATCGGATGATGACATGTTTGTTGCTCATATCTGGACGCCCAGTCGCGCCATTGTTCAAAGCAAGCGCAGCCACATGTACCTGTTTGTGTTCCGTACGCACCGCATGCACGCCTGGTGCCACATGCACGAAAATCGCACATGTGGTGCACGGGATGACAAGCGAAACACCGCCAGGTACATGCGGAATTTGCAGAAGTCGAAATAAATAAATAACAAACGTTGCGTTGCCTCCAGGTATGTAATGTTGATTAAGTATCATCGATGGCGATGTTAGTGTCCTTGCAGCCATTTCTCGCAGATCCACCAGCAGTACTCATTTCCGGTCGCAGACTAACTCTAATGGAACTCTCACTGCTGCTCGAACTCTTTGAACCGATTCACTTGGTATTTCGCCTCCTTAATTCTACTAAACTATAATAATTTATTTATTATTTGATTTGCTCTTAACATTTATGATTGATGATTTTACAAGTTGGTTTGGTTGTATTTTGTATGTTTTTCGATTTTGATTGCTAATTCACTTTTGAGGCCAGCCCAAAAGATTTATATGAAAATTTGATTTCTCTTGAATTATACATTAAATTTTTGTTCATTACCATTATTTTAATTATCTTGTTTTATTATTACATTTAAAATAAGTTATTCAGTTCATTTTTTTCTCATGTTTATCTTTTCATGTTCTTTAACACCTTAATTGTATTGTAATTATATTTTGCTTGTTTTTTTTATTATAATTATGTTCTCGAAATATATTTCACTACAGCTTCTTTTTTAGTTTGTTTCGCTTTATAGTTGAAGTGGTTATTTGATTATATTCAAAATTGTTTTGTTTCCGTCTCCTTGTCGAATACAATTTCATGTTGTATTAGATATTTGTCATTAAACACACAAAATTTAATCGTAGGTTATCTAATAAAGATGCAGTCGATTTGGATTGCGCTCACAAAACAATATCATAACAATCGCTTTTTAATGGCGCAATGTACCTGCGAACGGAGAAAAAGAAAAACATATAAATTATGTTGGTTATTGTATGTGATTAGTTTGAAACTAGATGGCTACAAATCCAGTTGTACTATTTTTCAATTCCCCATTCGTTCCTACACTTGTGGAGCTTTCAACTGCGACACGAACATGTGCTCAGAATTTTTTTCATAACGGCAAGGCTGGATTATTCTTTAACTAATATTAGTCCGCGAGGCAGCGTTGCAACTGAAAAGTTAATTTTTTGCCTTTTGTTCATTTTATCCTTTTTTGGACGGGTACGGTTACTGAAATGTAGGGAATCCAATTTTTCTTTTCTTTTCAAGATGGCGCCATCACTAACACTAGTATGACGATTTAGGTTTGATTTAAGTATCAAGAATATCTAATCTATTAATCCAAGTGAAAATCAACCGGAATAAAACGAATTTTTCATTTGCCGCGCTACATGGAGGACCAACCCAAACACAAGTTAAGCTTTTATATTATTACCAGTTTATTTAGACAGGCTCATGTGGAAACATTAATTTGCTGTTGCTTTAAAACTCAATGAAATGATGGGGTGAAAATAATTTTCTTCTGTCAAGGATAGTACGCTTCTAAGATAGCTTCACTAGAAGAGCCTTCGCAGCGCTAACTGTTTGTGCTTTGAACCGATCCGAGCAATGTAACGTTTTATCAATCGCACTTACCTGTATGGCATACAGCTAACACTTCAACAGGAAGTGAACCTCTGCGTCGCGATAATAAAGATTCAATATCAGACTTTGATCGATCAGTTCGCTTAAAACGGTACCACGCAGACGAGCTGCTTGTACCGCTGCTACTGCCAGCCGCTAGCTCAGCTTCGGCCAGGATAGGAGTTAAAATTTCAGCACCGCCAGATGAACGGCGTCTTAACAGTTTCTTACGATTACGCGTCTTTCCGTTACAATTGTTATTGGTAGAACGATTCGAAGACTTATTATCACATGGAACGGATCCACGACGTTGAAATGGAGTTAAATTTTGGGCTGCTAATAAAAAAGTCTCTAATTGCTTGTCGTTTGATGCTGCAGGAGTTAAAAAGAAAGAAAGAAAGCATCAGCATCGAAATGATAATCTGCACTGGCAAGGATTTATACTCACGCTTATAAATAACATCAGCCGGCATCGAACCGCGGCGCATAAATGTATCACAGGTGCGAATCAGCAACGAAACAGATTCCTCTGCAGAGGTTTTAGGCGGCAGGGCGACAGCAACCGGCGCTGAGCCTCGCCTCCTTGTCAATCCTTTCTTGAGCATTGTGGGGTCCATGTTCTCCTTCTGTTGAGGAATCGACAACTTGACCATTTTGCAGGATTTCTCCGCTGCAGATTGTAGATTGTCTTGCTCGCGCTTTCCGCTGCATCCGCCGTCCTTCTTATCGTTCTTACTGCTGCAGGATGTGAGGACACCATGGTCTCGGTCGTTATCTGTCTGCGAGTCGGAGGAGCTGGAGCGTTTCTCCAGTGCCTCGGCGCAGCTGGACATTTCAGCTGTTGCGGACATGTAGCGCGCACGGATATAGGGCTGAAGGGGTGGGAAGGTCTGCTGCCGGATCAGTTGTTTGGAAGCATTACAAGCGGATAACGTGTTGGCACTGGAGAATCCTGCCATTGCACCGTGCATGACCAAGTTGAGGCGATCCGCACACTCGCTGTTACTCATTGTTGCAATGTTAAGCTCGGGCACCAATGTCTCAGCGCTGAGGGGGCGTTCCCGATCATGGTAGCTTCCTGTTGATGACTTCCTTGGCCCACTGTCGCTGTCCGATGATAGAAGGGAGAAACTGTCTTCCAGTTTTGATTCGATACCCTCACGGATTGCTGACCGCGAAACATTGTCCCGTGGCGGTAGGATGATTCTCGGTGGGTTGACCGGTACGGAATGCCTGCGATCGAATCGGGACGCACCGAAGGCCGGAACCTGCAGTGAACTTCTTCGGGGCAGTTTGATTTCCGGCAAAAGTACCTCAGAACTGTCTGAAATGTCCACGTTCCCTTCGCCGTCTTCATCGTCGACGTCCTCTTCGAATATTTCCGCGTCTGAGATTTCTGTCTTGGTTTCCTCGGCCAGCTCTGCGGCCACCTTGCTTTCCCACTGCTCCTGGTTGTCCCTCAAATGCTCCATCATTCGCGTGGAAAGACTGGAGTCCAGGAATCGGTGCCACTCGACGAACAGAGGTGTTACGACGTACTTGAAGAAGCCGACCTGTATCTTTGGAACGGACATGGAAAAGCGATCGCAAAGTGAAGTCACCGGCAAATTGAGTTGCCTCTCGTAGTCACCTTGGCGGAAGAACTCTTCGCACACCTTTTGACTCCATTTCTTGCTGATGTCCCATGGCCGGCATGGATTCGAAATATCAGCACATTTGAGTGCGATCTGCAGAATAAAGTGGCGGTCCCCCGGTTTCGTCATGTCCAACGAATCCTCCTCGATGTAGTTTCGGAATTTAGTCAAAAACTCATTCTGCCTGGTTATGTCCGTGGCCAGAATCAAGGAAGCAATCTGCTTTTCCAGTTGCGGCCTTATGTCCTGTATTTGCTCGGCAACGCCACTTTCCAACAAACAGCCAACAGCCGAGCGCCAATGATGATTTTCTAACACCGATGTATTCTCATAGAGAGCAGCTAAGTGATTCGAAGTAGCAATCAGGAAGGGTTGGTTCACCCCCGGATGGTCGAGGTCATGGGTGACAGCACCAATTAGCGATGCCATTATTTCTACGGGTGTTAAATTATCAAGAATTTTACGCTCCTGCAGAAAACAGTGCATTGCTTGTGTTACATCAGTTGCATGTATGGAATTATGATACGGATTTGTGCTGTGGTATCCCTCCTCGATTAGGGTAAATAATTTCCATAATCTAACTACATCTAAATTAAAATGGTCCAAAAGGCCGTACCAATGGAACAAATGAACACATAGAACAGGCAGTGAGCGTCCTGAAACGAAGCAGAAATAAATTATTTCAGCAAAATTATTCGGTGTATTGCTGCCTATTTTTTCAAAACTGTGAAAGTAAACAAAATATGTAAATTTAGATGAACCAGTCTGCCGATAATTTGATGTATTGATTAGACAAAAATGTGCAACTTCGAGAGATAATGATGTTTGAGCCAGTACAAAGTGGAAAACGATTTTTTGAAATTTCAGCAAAATAAAATCTTAGGCGTGTATGTGATGAAAGTAAGAAAATTAATCATAAAATCCTTAACAACATTTCGTGAAAAGTGTTTTCATGGTAGTATCGTCTCCGTCGATATATTTAACAGTTTTCAGTTCAGAGTAATGTAATGAAAATGTCCACCATTTCTTGTAGAGTTTTTCCTAAAGTTTTCCAATAAAACTGTCACACCAACGTAATTTCACTTAAATATGTTGGGCATTTTTACAAAAGCTGTACTGCAAAATTCCGACTTTTTCTTGGAAATGTTCACGACATTTTTTTTAATGAGCTGTTTCAAATCTTTTCAACAAAGTTGAATTAATGATTTTCAATTTATTATAAGTTATTGTATTTATTGCAGGTACGATTGAGAATACAAATTTGGTTCCATTTTCTTGAAAAACAATTACACAATTACTCACCTCCAGTGACTGTTTCCAAAGTGAACGCATTGAATCGCCAATTGCCCACTTGATTCAGTATGCATTGGACTTGACCATGGAGGATATCATCAAGGATTGCCGAGTCCTGAACGAGACTACGGGTTGTTAACTTCTTGCGACGTCTTTTATGCATTGTTAAAAATCGACCGTTGCACACATGCCGACGTCTTGTGCCATCTATCTTATCATCGTAGAGTAAAGCTTCCAGCAACGGACGATCCTGATCCGTTTCGGAGACACGATGTCTGAGGCAATTTTCACGATCGGTCTGTGATTGACGACGCTGCTGCTCCTGCTGATTCGAGGCGGCTGAAAGGATAAATAACAAACAGTTGAAAATCAGATTCAAAGCACAGCCTGGAAGTGTATAGATATTCAAAGGAGCATCTTGTACGCTGGGGATTTCCAAAGTTTTCAAATCTAAGACATGACCTTAACTTTTCAACCCTGGCTCAACCCTCCATTTTCCCATTTGAAACACACTTCGCTTTCAATTACTTTAGAATTTCCTTCAAAATCAACAAATCACAGCCGCAAAAAATCATCCGTTCCCTCCGGTCGACAGGAAACAAATACAAATTCAGACCCCACAAAAAGAAGCAACTGTACTCGTGCATGACTAAATTAATTAGCCTAATGCTGTTTTCTGATTTATCGTCATTCATTTTTTCGCTGCGATTCGGCGGAAAATTTCACTTTCAATATTAATATTTCCGAATCTACAACGGTGCACTAATCATGCTAATGTCTTGCCTACTCTGTATTGTATATTATTGGCAAACATATAAAGCGGCAAATATCTGCTTAAGAATTATTAGCCTAGTTAAAATAATGTTAACACTTGAACAAACCCGTTTCGTGTGGATTTAGACATCAATTAGCGACACAAGCATTTGGTGTACTTTCCATTGTAATTAGAACTCGAGCTTTGATCGAATGCTAATTTATTTTATAAATTATTTTAGTTTGTGTTCAAGTGGTTGATTGAGGCGAATATTTGAAGCATGAGTTGAGATTATGATTCTAATTAAAATGTTAATGGACCATTGACACAGTCTTTCACTGAACATGTTGGCACTCTTTCCATGAATACATAATCACGGATTAATTGTCGATTGATGTCTTTCTGCGCAGCCAGATTGGATTTTGTCCTGCGGATTCCTGGTTTAGATAATGCTCTTTCATTAATCGATCATCACCCCCGTTGTAAAGCGGGTCCTAGGTCAATGTAGAAATAAGCTCGAAAAAATACATTGCAATGATACACCCTCCTTATTCTAGTCTTCAATTCTAAAATCCTTGAAGCTCGCATCCTGATAGGAAAATAATACCAGCAGTGTGCTACGTAGGGAGCAGACGATTACTAAATCAAATCACTATTGTCGCAAATCATGACGAAGCAAACAAACCAATATACAGAAGCCATTATTCACCTGAGCACTTACATATGACGACGGATCCAGGACTGGTAATTACAAGTTTACAATGTTTATCGTACCTTACAATTCAATCCGTTCATGTGCCTCTTTACGTCGTCACTTGTGTGCTTGGCAGGGATTTGTCATTCAATACAAGCACAATAGGTCCTTTCGGAAAATACCATTCGGGTTGGGAACTAACTTGTAATTCCCTTATGACCTGTAAGGAGCTCCAGCAGCCGCAGTCAGAAGTGTGTAGGTAATTCTTCATTTCAGACTCAATGATAATACGTCGTCAGCTCTTTTAGTGCTTCGGTGAATCGGTAGTTACCCATGTCAATGCTGGGTATTCCTTTCCTTTCCCTTCCATTGCTATCTATGTGCACGGAATAGCTCAAGAGTATGCAAATTAAAGATTTTGTCTGTTTCACGACACTGAAAGTCTGCAGAGGAACATGCTATTGACGTCATGGCTCGAAAAACCCATTCCAGCAGATTACAAACGTGCGATTGATGTGAGCTAGGAGTTTAAGGAACAGCCAGCCAGTCCCGTATGTTCGTATGGTGGCATCTGTGTTTTAATGAGGAAGGTTTATTTCAATTGTGGGCTGATTGAAGGCCGGATATACCTAGTTTATTGCATTTATTTGTGGCTCCTGCAAATATGAATTCATCGCTTTTGCTCAATTAGAAAACTTATTCTCGTAAGGAGTTTCGGTTCTCGCACTCAAAGCTACTGATAGTCTTATCATAAATGATTGGGACCTTTGGCAAGCATGATGCACTGCGAGTTTCTGTGACAAATTAGCAAATTGTTGAAAATAAGTTTTATAAAGCGAACGCTTCCACATGTCACATCATGGAGCTAATTAAGACATTAAAATATGCAGTTATTTCAATCAATTATGCGATATTTTTTATCGTTAGGTGTCCCAAATAGGAAAAATAAGACTCCTATGTCTTTCGTGAAATAACAGGATATGATTTTGTGAGGTTCTCTCTATGATAAACATTTCCGAAAATCATCCACAAGCCCTAGGCAATGTTTATTTCTGTATTTCGTTACAATAAATGGTTTTCATTACCTGCTTATTGCCTCAAAAAAATTATCGTGCATTGGAAACACCAATTGAAAAACCTTTCATCTCCACACAAGTTCCGTAAAGAGTCAATCTTTTCGAAAATGAATTAAGGTGAACAATTTTCACGGCAAATGAGATTCGCTTTGGATGGGCAAACACATGACCTTTATTGATCCCCGATTACCTTTTTTACTTGTAGCCTCCTAACGTTCTCAAAATTCTGAACGTTCGAACAGATTATCCTTGATACTTTTTTATGGCGATTCCGTAAGAGCTTCCTCGAGCGAATGCTGTTGTGCTGTTCAATTTTCTAGGAAATATACTAAAGGAACATTGTGGTCGCACGAGAGCATGCAGTGAAGAGACAGACATTCTGCTAAAATTTCTTGAGCGATTTAGGATATGCGAAGTTAATAGATTGCTAAGTAACATTTTCCTGGAACTTGATTCTTTCGTGTCAGGGAGGAAAATTCGTTCATTTACTTTGTATGGATCAAAAACATTAATGATTATTAAGTGAGTTTTCTATGGGTGGAACAGTGTAGGCTTGTTTAAGATCGAGTTTGAACCCATCAAAGAACATTTAAGTTGTTTCGACAAATTATTTGTGAAGGTTGGGCCGTGTTGATCTTTTTTAAATTGATATTTTGAAAGGAAATGTTCAGTTGCTTCACAGAAAATTGGTTGCTTGTCATATCTTCTTTACAAAATTTTAAGAAACGAGTCAGCTTTACAAACAATACAGCACTCAAAAACTTACACATTTTTGAATCCCAAATAAAACTAAAGTTATTGTTTCTCTTTTCCTAACGCCTGCCTGCTAATAGAACTGTTTTGTTGTATTTCCTGTTACATTTTACCGTTATTTGAAGCTTTCACATATTTCGATTGCTGTCAACCCATCAAAATCAAATATCTTCACTTTTAAACATCCTTGCCTTGACGATGACACATCAAGCATGCTTCAATGCTATCAAATACAAACATAATTTTGGAGTAGCTCATTTTTTCTTACTTGTAGTCTTCCTAACTGAAAGAAAACAGAAAAAGAATCATATTACATTATGAAAGGAAATCAAATCTCACTGCAAGAGCTATTTACATTCCAGGAAAATGGATACAGCAGCTTATTTAACAAGATTTGAATATGATTCGCATACCTAGGCTCCAGTTTCAGCATATCAATAGGGACTACTTCGGATAAAATCATTTCCAAGATTAATAGGGTTAAGATGGGACAATTCCTAAAGGAGTCAGGAAACACAACAAATACAACTTGCAAAATTGCCTACAAGACTTACAACAACATTTACCAGCTCTATGGAATCTTTGCAGGAATAAAATATGCGCTTCTTATTTTTTACTCTGTCCCAAGTTGCTTTTGATTGATCGCCAAGGAGAGTCATTCCGTGCCTTGGACAAAGTTACCAAGGTTATCACATCCAATTATTGTATGTTGCCTTTCGGGAGATTTTCGGCGTTGCTTTTTTGTGGTTAAGATTAATAAAAAGTAGTACCATTGAAAAGTAAGCACGAGCAATCAAACAATTTATCTTTCGAGGTAACATCAACACGCTTGAGTTGGTAGACCTTTCGTCATAAAGGTTTTCGTATAAATAAACAGTCCAAATTTGTTATGATGTTCAAATGTTTTAAAAGTTGTTTCTTTTCGTCATGAATATTGGAATTTGCATAAAATATACGACCTTATTTTTTTATCGATTTGTTGATGTGACTCTATTCAAATTTTAGCTACACCTTAAAAACCAGATTGATTTGACCTACGATATGTGTATCATGTTTGAAAACATTTTACTTACCTCTAAGGACAACGTTATTAGCATTTTTCTCTGTCTAGTAAGTCACTTTGATGTAACGCAGATGTTCCAAAACATGATGCAACAACTCGAATTCATACACATTTGTCAATTCAGTACGTTTCAACTTTAACAGCAAATATTATTTAGATAAGCATTCGTTCGCGAGGACCCAATTGTTAAATGCACATTTTCACCGTTCCTTACCCTGTTTTGCACACAAACATACAGGATACGTTGTATACGAAGCTGCATCAATTCATATTCAAGTTCGGAAGTTTACTCAAGTTAATTCAAATTCTGAGAAGTTCTCGTCCTGCGGGAACGTCTGTTAGGTCGCAGTGAAAACCACTTTTCGAAGAAAGCGTTTTCATAATTTCATTTAGCACTTATCTTAGAAGCTCGGAGTCTTATTGGCATTTTAAATTGAAGTTGACTAGCTTACACCTTTCTAGAATCATACAGAATGCAAATAAATGCAAGTAGCATTGAAGCTGGAGAGACGAAGGGAAGAGTGGCTAGTGTCTGTCGGAAGTGTATTAGAAAATATTTTGCTAAGCCTAAAGGCTGGTTTCTATTTTGGATGGCTGTTTGAATGTCCTCCAGGCGGAGCTTAAGCGTTAACGTAAATTTGGTTGCTATGCTAGATTGTGTGATTGATTTCTTGTGTCCAACTGCAAGTTTAATCATAAATTCGTTTTTTGTGCATTTCGAGTTCAAAATCAAATTATTATTATATAATCCAGAATATATCAAGAGGAAATAAAAACGAATCGAATGTTACCGAGCATAATATAGAAGAATGGAGAATTATGCAAAAGTCAAGAGACCTCGGCGAATTTCGAAAGAACGCACCTTAAAAGCAAACGCTTGAAAATTGAAATCAAGTTCAAGTCACACACATTTCATCATATTAACGAATCATAAATTTACAACCGTCTCTTTTTCATTTTCTTTTTAAATTTAATAACCAAACCAACCATTCTTCCATTGAGTGCTGACCATGAAAAATGGAAATTCTATTTTCATTTTCCAAGCGCGCATACACATTTTTTATTACATTTCCTGTTCTCTTATAAATGTAACACACAAACAAACCGCAATATTCATAAAATATAATTTTGCAGCCACAAATGAAATTTGTCAGATGCCTTTATCAGACGTGGTTAAGTTTCATAATTTACATTTGCGTAGGTAGGTATGCCATGTCCTGAATGAATTAAAGAACCCTCCACGGCCCACTCTACGCGCCATCTACTTTGGAACATTAACAGTTGCTGTTGCGACATCAAAGCGAATGAAACATTCATTTTTTGCAAATACTTGAAGTTCTAACGGTTAGCGTAATATCTTTTAAAATCATGCTACACAAATATTCACTTGAGACTCAATTTAATAATCAAAAACGCGAAGGTTTATTCTACAAAGATCTGGGAATATCGCAATATCGCACGCATTGGTGAATTTTTTTGCAAGTTTGTGGTTGCTCCACTCTTTTTACATCTCGTCGTCGTTTGTTCTTCCGTTTTTGGTAGCCAATTAAAAAAAACAGAAAAATTTAAAAAATTTACAATTTTGCCGAAACTGAAAGTGGCTCTATCATTTTTCACTCATTTTCACAACCAACAATTCATTTAGCCTATCCTCAAACCACTTAGGCCGGGTTTGGAGAAAATCAATGAAGATCTTGCCGTTTTTGCTCGCTGGTAGCGACGGTCACTGTCGATGCTGTCGTCAGAGGCAGGAAAACAACTTTTATTTTATTATATTGACGGAAGCACGTCTTTAGGGATGTGAGGGTATTGAATTGAATGATGGGATGGTGCTGATATGGATACACATAGTGGCATTTCAATTGAAAACAAGGTGAGCTGGAAACATGATCGACCAACAGAAAGTCCAAATAATGGGAAGTTTCCTAATCGAGAAACCCGAATACTTTCTCTGTGTTTTTTCAGTAATGCTCTCTTCTTTTTTACAAAAAGCGATTAGAGCATCAGGTCTGAACATATACTCGTGTTATAGTCTTTGAAATATCAAGCGATAAGCTAAAGTCCAATCATTAATACATTGCTTAAAAACTTGAAATGTTTTCCCCATTTTTCTCTTCGGGACACTTTTTTCAAGAAGCAGTAGAGGCACGGTAAAATGCTCGCATGCTTGCTGAGAGCTGAAATATTTAAACATATTGACACTGCAGCAGTGAAGGCTGTTCAATATAAATAACATCATTAAAGTCAACTTCTTACAATTTTTCTATCTGGAAAGTCGTTTGGCTTATTTCAAAATGGATGGAAATGATGTGACCTCTCTTCCAGGGAGAAGTTATTCTATTATTTATTTCTTGGAATAAAAAACCGTTAAGAAGACAAGAATTTTACCTCAGATATGTGTTGAGTTTTGTAATTAAAGATCATGGCATCATTAAAAATTCAAAAACATTAAAATAAAATGAATAACAATGAGGCATGAATATTTTGAAATAATTTGTCATTTTATACATATCATACGTATATGCAATGACGAAATCATTTTCAATTCATGAAAATATTCAAACATTAAATGCTCCATAATTCATTTTCGGGAATAAAAAACAGTCAAACCATTTTAATAGCACTTGCGATTTTATTGCATGGAATGAATAATTATGATGAAAGTACGTGTGGCGGTATGGAAAATATACGTGTTTCAAAGATCATAAAAACAATGTATGTATGCAAAATGTAGCGCCCTTCAAAATTTCACAACAGCACAATATACTAAACGAAAATTATATTTGTTGCTGGCTCGAAGGAGAAATGTGACGAAGATTTTTTTTGGTAATAGGGCAATCATTTTATGGAACGTAAATAATCAAGTTTAAATTTGTGTGCCGGTGAAATCAGAACAGTGTTATCAGATTCATTCTTTCGTCTCATAAGTGTAATGTCATGCCAAAAGAAATATTCAAGAGGACTAGGTCCGAGCGACAGTCAATCGATATTGCTGGAAAGAATTGGATATGATCTTAAGTTTGAAGAAAAATTCCAATTATTTATGAACGTATTTAAAAAAAATTGAATTCATCAAAAGTTCAACTCTTCGGTCAACATGTAGTCCCGAAATCAAAAAGAAATTACTTCTGGTATTTAAATTTCATTTTGATAAATGGAAAAGCGACCTGATGCATGTTTAATAATGTTAAATTTTTCATTCACATTCATAATATAACTAATAATCGTTTTCAATATTAGTATCCACAATAAAATCATTGTTTGACCAACAAATGCAATGTAATCGTCATGTCACGCCATTAATGGATCATCAAATTACAGAAGGACATGAGTATTCAGAAAAAAGAAAGTTTCAAGCTATTACAAGTGAAATAAGGACACTAATACAGAATGAGACAAAACAATGGTCTTACAGTATTCCAAAAGTATAGGGTGATGATCCTTAACAAACCTTTTTAAATTTATTCAGCGATATACTTTTGGTTAATTCATAAAATTATCAAAAATCCCATAAATGTAAATACGCATCGATTGACACCTTGTTCAAAAAAATCGTACGTTTGGTTCGCGAGATATTACTCATGACAGAAATGACCCTCAAACGGACAAAACAGCAAACCCCCCCGACCGAAGTTTCCCAAAAACTAATCAGCTCTTAAGATTGCAAAGACGCTTCGATTGACACCTCAACGAAGTTGATACGACTTTGTTTACGTGAGTTATGCTCGTAGAAAAAAGTGTCTCCGAACGTACATACACACACACACACATACATCTCCCTTTCTAAAAACACTTTATATATACTCTATAGACCTCAAAACGTGAAGAAATGTTGAAAATTTCAATTTCGATTTTCGAGGCGATTACAAGAACTTCCCATATACTGGGAAGTTAATAAGCGTTATTAGTTTAATTCAAAGCATTTTCCAAATTTAGTCATCCCAAAGTAACATCCACAGTAAGATGAAATCAGACTAGAGTAAATTAGCTTCTCGGCCGTTTCTACATGTTTTAGTAGCACGTGCATCAGTTATCGTCATCAAAGGCTCCGTGGGCGAGGATAGCCAGCAGAAAGTTTTAATTGAGCAAATGTTATCCTGGCAACCGACCCCATTCAACTGCTACTACTTAGCCACTATTTGCTGGATCCAGCAGCAAGAATAACTGCAATGAATATCTCAAAGTTGCAGAGGAGACCAGCTTGCAGTCCTTATTGCAGCACTGGACCTAAAGTTTATCAGCCAAACTCCCACTCGAAATGTAATTTCCTCTATTTAGATTTATTTGAAAGGCGAACTTTTTCCGAGGAAGCATTTCCAGGGTACGGAAAAGGGTGGCAGCTCGTGCACCTGGCAATAGGTTGCTTATAATGCATTTTATTAATGTTAATATGCGTGTTCAGAAACTACATACGGTGGCGTTTTCTGGATACTTTTTAACATCTTGTTTGCGTGAAAATATTGAAGAAACATGCAAACATGAAGGCTGCTGGGACTCCTATAGCAATGTAAGTTACAAAAGAGTAGCGGAAAGCAACGAACGTGTATTGCACAAATACATATATACACGGAAGGTAAAATTAAATTGTTGAGTCAATTGGAACATTGAATGGAATTGTCTTTTTTAAGCAAGAAATAGTGATATTTATAGAAGGAAAAATATTTGTCTCGTTGTTTGCTTCGTTTCCAATCATTAGTGTAAAGTGAAAAGAAGCCTTTTTTAAAAAGAAATATTTTGCAGAGGAGGAATACAAAAAATGATGAGTAGCTTTTCATAAACAAAGCTACTGTAAATTTCTATATTCTATTTCTAACCCACGCTATGCAAACTCATTGAAAAGTTCAAAGCATGCTCAGTGTCCTTCAATCGCATCGTTCATTGATGGAGTTTTTGTTAATTTTATCACAAAACTCTCTTCCATATTTTATTAACCAAGAAAGTTACATCTTTCACCTTAAATCAGTTAAACGAAGCGGATTTCGGTTACATGGATTAACATTTGTACAGTAGAATTTGAACTCTATCACTCTTAAGTCGCGTCATCCACATCCTGAAAGCTATTTGGCGAATAAATAGGCTTTTAACAATGTACTTTTTGTGCTTGCATTCGAATGGGGTCAAAGGCAACGAGCACGGTGGATAAAAGACGAGGAAGATTAGATCCAATCCAAATACCCTCAAATGTGTTTGGTAGGATTATTCAAATATTGCTTCAGGACCTTCCCAGGATATTTGCCAATTTTACGTGATGTTGTTGATAGATGACCATATAGCCCCTGTTTGGAACATTCTTATCTGGTTGCATCCATTACAAAATTTAGGAGATACAAAAGCTATGAATACAGCAATGGTTGCCAAGAGATTGATGTAGATTTCAGGCCGAACTTCGAATATTTGAGTAGTAGGATTTTGGTGAGTCCCGGCTTTGTAGTCAAGCGTAAAACTGGTTGGATGTTGTGAACATGATGTTTTGTTGTAAAATGCTGCCTAGATCCTTGATGTCGTATTGATTTATAGATAATCGATCACACTGAGATAAGTAATGATGAGGAACTATTAAACTCCTTAGCCCTGAATTTGGCAATGTTTGATGTTTGGATAACATTAGGCGTATCACTGGTTAAACTTAATTTTTTGATGCAATGTATTGGAAACCATTCGACGAATGAACGTTTTTTAGTGCAAGAAACTTAATACTTCTTAAAAATCAACTAGGCTTTGTATCGCTCATCAGTTTTAAGTTGATACACCTGATTGGTTTTAATTTTTAAAGTCATTTTACACGTTCGAACTTAAAAATGCCATTTTCAAACAACAGACTATCAAACTTATTCACTTCTTCCTGTGTAGCAGCCGTTATAAAATATAGTATATAAATTCCTATTGTTGTGAAGGCATACATGCACTGCATCTTAAATTGCATTTTGATCAATTCCAAGAGTTACAGACTGCACCCAATGTCGAAACCATGATTGAAATAGTATGAAAATTATTAGAAGCATTTCCCCGGACCTTATAAATTCCAACAATAATAAAATGATGGCATGCATGTTGGCTCCACTGTGTCAATATTGTCGAAAGTTTTCATCGCTTTCATAGACCAAGGTAGTTTTACATATATGTCACGTCTGCTTCAATGAAGAATGGCTTACACGATTGATAAGTTGTAAAATAGACTATGATTGATTTTTGGAGTGTTTGGGTAATACTTACTAATGAACCTATGATATATTCAGTACTAGAAACTATAAATTATCATTCAAATCATGTGGACTTTGTTTGACCCATTAAATCTACTCCACCTTATAGAAATTAAGATGTAACAGCTTTTTTTTCAATAATAATAACTTTTAAATATTGTTCAATTGGGATCAATAGCACATATGTACATAAATGTAGTTTTCTCCTGCATTGTGAAATTGATATTAAACCAAAATACGTTCAATAATTCCAGTGCTTACTTCGCAGGTGATTTTTGAAATAGTTGAATCAAATCGAACTGTTGAATTTTGTGAGCATCCACCACAAAACGACAGTTTTGGACACGTTGTAACACACAACTTCCTATTGTTGTTCGTTTCGCGTTACGTCCTGAAGGGTAGCCAACTAGAAATGAGCTATAAAATGTCTCAATCATTGAATCAACTGTATTGTGCATAGAATGTTCGGGTTATAATTGGATACGTGAAGGCATTTGTATGAGCTTGTGTAAGTTAGTTGCAGCCTTGCAATCAAACGAATTGGAAGTAATATTTTCAGGAACACACCGCTGGGAACAAATAGTTTAAAGTCTTCAGCCACGAAACAATGCTAAAACCTTGGCCCTGACCATCAACGCCGCATTATAAAAACTTTATTCAAATCAACGTGTATCTATTGTTTCCAAACTATTAGCCGTCCTTGAACTGTGAATTCACGTATTGAACAAGTCATGAAGTTTCGCACAACAAACACTTTCCCCAGAAAAGATCCCCAATTGTCTCTTGCTTGTTTCGATCACATGTCCTCCAAAACAATGCAGTACAAACTTGCTCCCAAAAACATTGGGTCATTGAAATTCACACCAGCAATTGTACATTTGAGTCACAATTATACTTTGTGCTAGTTTTTCACGGAAATGACACAAAACATGTTACGAAAAACAATAGGATCATAAAAGAACATTCTCTTCAAGTCAAAAAAGCCTCCCACTTGAAGTTCAGTTTTTACTCCATTAGAAGAAATGTTCACAGACGAGTTGTAGGGGAAAAGCTAATTAAATCGACGGCAATAAAAACATGCTAATTTTTCACGGTGTCAATTGATGCCCAAATAATGGCAACAGGAACCGAAACCTTTCCGTTTATTTTACGATTTTTTTTGTATTGTTCAAGTTCAATTTTGTACCTTTTCAAAGTTTCTGCTTGGACTGCTTTTAAGATTGTTTTGCGAAAAAATACTGATTGGCAAGAACGCTAATTTTCAACCCAAAAAAAATTATTCATCTGGCCAAATTTCATGCTCCTTAAAATATGATCAAAGTCCTTTTTTCAGGGAACATCGATGAAAACGAAAACTGATGACATGTGGCAGAGTTGATTTTTTTATTCAGTTTTCTATAGGTTCGAAATATGCTAGTGCGCTTTATTGAATTGGTCTAGTGAAACTACTGATGAGTTTGCATTAACAAGCGTGCTGAAGTTTGAGATCCCCTTAAAATTATTAAGCCTCTACACTCACATGAATCAGCATAAATTTGCAGGTTTCGAATTAAGCTTGGGTGTATTCAAGTTGAGGTCTTGCATGGAGGAAATGGACTTCCATTGTATCTTTGCGAGTGAGTAGACACCGGGAATTGTGTAACTTTTTTTAAATAATACTTATGACGCCAGCAGTAGGACCAGATCACAATGCATTCACATTAGTAACATCACGCGGCGTTTGCGACATTGCCTAATTGATTATGCAGTGAACATTTAATAATGGTTCGAATGAGATAACGGACGAATTATGGAGACTTACCATCAAAGCTGCTTATTATAAGAATCTTTCAAAAAGAACAAATCACAACAATATGCAAATGAAATAGGAATGTTTTAAATCGAAGTCTAAAAACATTTAATTTGAAGCAGTTTTGCATTAGTACAAAGTATTCAATGATTATACTCCAGAAAATCATTGCTTACTGCGGGAAAAGGCTTTCTCGCTAACGAAGCGAGCCAAAAATGGATTTAACAAATAATTGAAGGCCAATATTGATTTTTGTCTCGAAAAGCTTTACGAGCTTATTATTATTAACTTCCCAGTATATGGGAGGTCCATGTAATCGGTTCCAAAATCGAAATTGAAATTTTCAACATATCTTTGCGTTTTGAGGTCTTTAGAGTGTATTTAAAATGTTTTTAGGAAGAAGTTTCTATGCCTGTGTGTACGTACGTTCGTTGACATTTTTTTCTACGAGCATTACTCACGTTGAAAAGTGATATCGACTACGTTGAGAAATCAATTCAAGCGTCTTTGCAATTTTAAGAGCTGATTAGTTAGTCAATCAAAGCTTATTAATATTTGCATAATTTGAGCATATTTTCAATAGTTTTCACAGGACCGTGTTTATTTATTTGAATGAAAAATCTTCTTAAATTTTGAAAAAAAATATGATTTTTCAATCAAGTTTGCATATGTGGTAATCAACGCTTTGAATGGCTAAAAATTGTAGTATTTAGTAGTTTAGTTCTTTAGTGCTCGTAGGATTTTTTTACGTCTTCCCTCATCGTTTGTGATACTTTTTATTTTTTACATGCAAGTAAGCCGATTATTGACTACATATTCAATGTTTTTCAAGACCAACTGCAAAATAAGAAATACTTATAGGTCTCATTGATGTAAAATCGAGAGAAAAATACAAATTCAGTAATTGATGCCGCAGCCGTGAAAATTTTAAACGGAACTATTCAAAATGGCCATCACGCGACAAAATCTCTTCAGTCGTCGTAATAACAAAAAGTACATTCATTTTCGCTAGCGCCCTTATGTCTTTCAAGCGTCGATATGAAACAAATTATGTAGAAAAGGCTTTGTAACCTATCCTCCCCCCCTTCTTGATTGATCCGCGTGAATATTCAATCAAACCAATCCTTCCTCCATCCATCAAAAGCCTTACGTGATCAAGGGACGCTCCCGTAGATGATATGATTAATATTAAATCATTCCAATTACTGTTATGAGTACCTCTCATTATTATTATTTAAAGCAGCATTATTTTCATTATTATTTTTGTGTTTAATATTTTTAATATCTATGTAAATATTACTGGGAAGTTGACCGTGTGGACCTCAAGGTGCACCTCGCGGCTTGTTTATTTTTTTCATATTACTGTTGTTTCGTCTCTTTTAACCAAACTATTTATTTTTGTCAACAAATAATTGTTTCTAGCATGCAGTGTTTGCAAACTCTACTTATATCCTGAATATCATATTCAAACTCAATAGATTACTCGCAATGATGCATATTGCGAAGAAAACATTCAAATTAATTAATTTTGTCAACAAATAATTGTTTCTAGCATGCAGTGTTTGCAAACTGTACTTATATCCTGAATATCATATTCAAACTCAATAGATTACTCGCAATGATGCATATTGCGAAGAAAACATTCAAATTAATATGTTGCGTTATCAACATGTTGATATATTTACGAGCAACGATCCTTATTTTGGCACGAGACACTGTTTGACACCTATCGTAACATGAGTAACGTGGTACAGCGTGCTCTAAGTCAAGTCAAAAAGAAGAAATTAACAAACTCCAACGAAGTTTTTCTTATGATGAGTCGTAGATGACTGAATGATTGCAGATGTTTTGTACCCGGAGCATAATAATGACAGTGGATGCGTAAAATAAATAACATCTGATTTTTTAAATTTTTATTTGAAGTTCGATATGTAATAACGAGCTATGATTGACAACAGTGTTACATCATAGAAAATATTAAATTATATAGTAAAACCTTTCTACGTTAAGTAAAGAAGAATCAGTAGGAACGTCTGTCTCCAGAGTTCGGTTAAGTACCAGCTGTTTGAATTCATGGTAAACATCGATAGAAAAAGTTTACCACCGAGATTAACCTTGTGCCTAGACCGCAGGAGAGTAATTCATTCATCAAATTTTTGCACGATATTGTGCCCTAGAGTTTGTGAGAAAATTTCATTCTACGATTCCACTTGATTGGATAGCGTTTACAATAAATCCCTTACAGGACGATCCTGAAGCAGAATGATACATTTTAAATAATGAGTAATAAATCACAAGTTTCTCAGCCAGTCATTGAAGTGACTGTAAATTCTTTGTCAGATTTTCACGTGAAGCAATTTAATCTTTAAAAATTGATTATAAATGCTTCATAAAATTTCACCAAACAATCTTGAAAGGACTCAATTGAATCCAACTGACGCAACGACGAATTAAGTCAAGACTGTTCCAAATAGATTAATTAAAATCTTCCCGCAGCAAATGCAAAGTTCTGGGGATCATGAAAAGAACTTAGCAGCAGATGTCGTCACAATCTAATCAGTACTTGAATTTCATATTTGAATATGGATGACCAACAAAAAGGATAGCGATGAGTAGGACAAGAAAATTACAGCATTTGCATGGGAAATTTTGTGAAAAAAGTCATTATTGGAGGATAAAGATTTCAGAAAACTTGGAGTCAGAATTCGACGTCGGAAATTGTATGTTGGGTTGAAAACTATTTTGTTTCAGATATCTACTTATGAAACTCATGAATGGCCAAACTTTCCACTGACCCAAGGCTGAACTTCTCAAAATTCGTTTCTTTTAAGTGAATGGAAAGACGAACCCTTTTCAACACTTTTGTTGGAAGCACTATTTTCGATATCGGCATTAAAATTTATAACGAACCATGGCGCTCAGGTCCTCTAAACTGAAACTTGCACTCGGGCACATGTGAATATTATTTGAGGGAATTTAATGCTCTTCGACGATTGCTCTTGTGAATACGAAAACAAGAACTAGTGATATCATGGGGGCGATAAATTGAAGACTTTTATTAGTTACTCGAAACTAGTCCTTTTTAAGGTATGCTCTCTATTTGCTCTAGCTTATTATGAAAATAACATCTGAGGAAAGAAAGAGCCCTTGAAACTTATGTGAACAGCAATTTATCTTATTTCAGAAGGATCCTGCCGGTTTATATATTTTGTTGGGTCAATGGATATGAATAACAGACTGCTCTTAAATTGCATAAACCAAAATGACTCCTCTTTTACAGGGCTGAATTGTTAGTAGGAATGACGAAAGGTGTTCATTTAATATCAAGTTGAACTTTGAAGGATATTTTTGTTTGAGTTTGCGAAATCTATGAGTTCTGATAATGTCAGGAGTTCATTCAGCTAACGATAAAAATCTAATCTGATAAGGAGATTAAAAAGCCTGCTTCGTAATCTTGTAATAAGTAAATTTTTAACTTTTTGAATGAATTTCACAGGCTTTTATGTGAAATAAATTTACAATGATGAAAATTTATATTTAATCTAGAATTTCGATGCAAAATAGACAAGAATTTTATAACTTTAGGCAGAAATTTTTATCACAAAATTAGTTTTCTGCCGCTTTTGCTTAGAACTAAACAAATAAGTCCCGCTCGAGAGATAAGTTTCAGAAAATAAATGAAGCCAAAGAGAATAATAAATATAATAATAAACGATATAATTCTTTTGAACTCAAACAGTTCCAAACAAGCCTGGTAACTATCTGTTATTTAACCATACAGAGCACCATTTTACGCTGGTCAATCCGAAACCCATAATGATTAAATATAGGTCAAAACACTAATACACAAATGTCCACATTGAACATGAGAGCCACTTGATTGGCGAATAGCAACATATAAACTGCAACTTCGTGCAGATGTAACATTACATTATCAGCCAAATTACCACTTCTTTTGGATGGCGTCGCGTCGTCTTCAGTGCTTGCTGACCGCACATTGGTTGGACCTATTGAAAATTTAATTTCCTGGATGAATGCCCACCACACTTGGTCTTGGTGTTATGAATATTACATGGATGTAATTTTTGCTGTTAAATGTAATGCTTCTCTCTCCAGAATATTTTCAGTTGCAGCTTTGTTGCATATAATCATTTTGTTCTTGTCTGGAGTGGAAAAGTTTGTTGCAATCAAGTCTGGCGAACTACTGATTTATTTCATTCATTATGTTTTGATTGGCGACAAACGGGGACATTGTGAATTTTAAAACTAAAATTAGCGAATACTTGTTTATTTATGCTCACGTTCCTAAAGTGATTACAAAACAAACCTAAGTTCATTTGCGAAATTCAGAAATGTGATGTCTTCATTGAAAAATTTAGTCCCCCTTTCAACAGAAAATTACCTTGAGATTTATCAGACTACTATCTTTTGCAGATTTTTTTGGATGCGAACAGTTTTTAATATACTTTTTTAAAGATCTTGCAGTTTCCTTTACTTAATTAATCCAGAAAGATAATTTACTTTTAAAGATAAATTTAGGAAACTGCTGTTCAAGCAAGCGTGCGACATCATCATCCAGTCCGAGTACTTTTGAATGTGAAACAGAATAAATACATGTGAACTGCATTCAACTCAAGCGTTTCTATTAATTCCCCCTTTAAACGGCCTACAGACGACCAACCTGGTTGTCAACTAAGTCGTCAACCTGGTTGAGGTTGAGACTACAGGCTGAACAACCGAATCGTCAACTTGAACGTCAACATCACTTTGTCGAAAATTTCATGGTGAGAGGACGTCTGCTCAGACTATGTACGGTAGATAATTTTCATATGCATTGTTCAAAATGAGTGATGAAATATTTTTCTCATATTTTATTATTGATGAACTATGTGAAGAAGGGATTTTCTTCACAAAAATTGATCGATTTGCACAGTTTCGCTATTGAAACTTAACGATGTGCACTCGACAAATTCTTGACTCGAAATGATGTTGACGTTGATGTCTGTCAACATGGCCATTGACGGCAAAACATGTTTGTCAATATTAAGCCCCTCCCACAAAAATCACAAACATTTGATTTTACTTCAACCTCAACTTCAACATGAACTTCAACCGTCAACATGCCTACAGACCCCCTTTAATAGGGCCTACAGACAACCAACCTGGTTGTCAACAAAGTCGTCAACTTGCCATGTTGTTAGCAATGTTGAACGTCTGTAGGAATGTTGACGGTTGAAGTTCATGTTGAAGTTGAGGTTGAAGTAAAATCAAATGTTTGTGATTTTTGTGGGAGGGGCTTAATGTTGAAAAACATGTTTTGCCGTCTATGGCCATGTTGGCAGACATCAACGTCAACATCATTTCGAATCAAGAATTTGTCGAGTGCACGTCGTTTAGTTTCAATAGCGAAACTGTGCAAATCGATCAATTTTTGCGAAGAAAATCCCTTCTTCACATAGTTCATCAATAATAAAATATGAGAAAAA
Source organism: Oxycera nigricornis (assembly GCA_963942545.1). Lineage (NCBI taxonomy): Eukaryota > Metazoa > Arthropoda > Insecta > Diptera > Stratiomyidae > Oxycera > Oxycera nigricornis. The sequence goes on from OZ012663.1 coordinate 270,868, forward strand.
TATTTCATCACTCATTTTGAACAAAGCGTATGAAAATTATCTACCGTACATAATTTGAGCAGACGTCCTCTCACCATGAAATTTTTGACAAAGTGATGTTTACGTTCAAGTTGACGATTCGGTTGTTCAGTCTGTAGTCTCAACCTCAACCAGGTTGACAACTTAGTTGACGACCAAGTTGGTCGTCTGTAGGCCGTTTAAGGCATTGATGTAAATTTGTTGAACCGAAGGACAAATTGGTCGATGACAGCAGAGACTGCTTCATATACGTATGGATGGATATTTGCGTCCTTTGGAAGAAGTTATGCAACTTGTAAATTGAACAATTACAACTCTGATGCAAGACCTTTGGTAGATTTAGAACGTTCTCAATGCATTTCACACAAGCTTATGTGTGTTTGTGCGCTTTTCTCTGTTAGTTTGCTTAAATCTTCGAAATAAGATGGTTTTTGGGAACAAGTACTCTATATGCTTTAGGGATAGAGTTAACAATGCCAGCCTTTTGATATCAGTCGTAAAGTAATTGGTTCTTGAAGTGAAACAATTGTGAGCATTGTGGAGCATCTGTTGTCGGTAAATAAGAACAGGATGTTAGTGGTTATGCTATGTTATTTCTATTGATGTTTCAAGTGAATGCATTGCTAAGGGCAGAGCAACTATCGAGAAAATAAGTGATAGAAGAATAGGTTTCGTGGTCCGGGTATCCTCTGATGTTTTTTTCCGGAGTATCAATGTGCTGGTTGTGAAAATGAGTTATAAGTCGGAGTTTTCCATGTATGGAGGAGAGGGGTGCGAAGTTTTTTGGTCGTTTCAAGTGATTTGGACAGTTGGGCGTCACGATCAAGCCAGTTAAATTAATTGTGAAAAATTGGAGGATATATCCTTGAAGGGAAGATGGGGTTTGTTTTGGTCGATGATGCCTGCAAGAGTGCCTTAAACACCTGTTTGCTGATTAGATTCATATTGAGCTATTTTGAGTATTTTGCGAGACTACACGAAGTGCTAAGGAAAAATATTGACAATTAAAAGGAAAAGGTGATAAATGACTGTCCTGTGAGATAATCAAGCAGAAATAAGCCCACACAAATGGATTGAATCTAATTCTCCTTGTTTTGTGTTAACTCGAATCAAATCTGCCAAAACGATACATAACATTCAACCCCGCCATTTAATCTATAAAACGCGTATTTTAAGAACATTAGAATCAAATGAAGCTGAATTAATTTAATATCAGACATCTTCATATCTTTGAATCGCTCCCTGAAGGGAAGCTTCGGGCCATGAACACCGGGAAAACTTTCAATAAGAAACTTTTTCGGATTATGACTACTAACGACATTTTTATAGCTAAACTACACGTAGAACACGCCATTTCGTCGAGTTTGAATGCTCAATCTTTTGTTTTGATATCAAAACAGATTTGAAGATAGCTTAAACAGTAATAATCCAAGCTGGTTTAAACCATTATTATTGATCGTTATCGCTGCAAGATTAAATATGATAAATGATACCGATGACCAGTACACAAAGCGTTGCCAATCTATTAGAAGACTTTATTTAAGGATTAACCGGTAATAAATTTTCCATTTAAATTATTGCTTGATGAAATTCGATATATTATTCGAAGAGTCGAAATAGTTTAGTTCTGTTGGTTTGCCCACTACATTTTCATTGAACTTACCTGAACGGAGATGCGCATTATTATTTAGTCTCTGTTGCTAGTGAGAAAGTAAACTAGTTCTAATAAATACAACAGATAATCAATCTGCAATATGTATCTGTAACTTATCAAAGTTAAGATAAAAATAAAATCCTAAAATTTATCTTCTATTCAGGCTCTCGCACCGGTGATGCGCAAACAAAGCAAGAATCAATTGAACGTTGATGAAACGATAAATGCTTCTGCTACAGCTTTCATCAAACATGTCCCCCATTTATGGAGCTTTTTTATCCTGGCTACATATACAGTTGGCAGGATATCTATCATCGCATTGTATCTAAAGAAAATAGTAGACGAGATCTTGCTGCAAAGCGTTTAGCACCAAAGTGTCGATTTGATAGAGATTTTTTAATCTGAGATTGTTGAGATGGGATGTTGGGGAAGTTTATTGTCGAAGGATGGATGAATGCCTGCAAAACAAGAATGTGCAGATTGAAGATGGGGATTGGTTGTAACGTTAATTTCAGTGATGTCATGGTTTATCTTATATAAGCGATTGTAGTCGACATGACTCTCAAATATGATGTAGTACGCTGGATTTTGGGTACATTTATTTGTGATTCAATAATGGCCTATGGTTTGGGGAATGTTTTCATATGGTGGTTCACGAATATAAAATACGGGACGGTTGTGTTTTGCGGTTTCTTTGTGTTATTGATAAATATAATTTCTATAAAAAAATTCTCTAAGAATGGATATGACCGTTCCGGCGAAGCACAACAAAATCCCTCCATTTTAAGAACATTTGAAATCTGAAAGCCATAATATTTGAGACCGAATTTTGCCAAGTATTATCTTAGATAGAATAGATTTTTTGTCAGTTGACACTACTAGGGGATGAATACAAAGCAAGTAGAATTTTTCAAGCATAAAATAATGTCGGATGTCGATTATTATCGGGTAGCGGTAATTTTAGTGAATATAACAAATCAAAAGGATAAAATACATAATAATTAAAAACAATATCTCTATCTACATATATGTCCGAGTTGATTTCAGTAGTTATTGATTTCTTGTACATCAATTACTACAAAATTGAACGTTTATAAATAACTTTTGGATCTATGTATAAAACCTTACTATCTACTTGACTTTGTTTCATCCAAATTTTCAACCGCAGTAATTTTAGACGCTTGCTCAGTTTTTATATAGTCTTAAATTAGAATATTTTAGAATGAGGTAATATAGCTTATCATCTCTTAAATAAGCTAGTCGTAAGATTGTACATGAAACACACACACACACATATATATATATATATATCTGCTTTGATTTTTGTGTTATACTTCTTTATATTTGAATGAAGGCCATAGACATCATAAACTTACAAATCTAAAACAGACAACAATTAAAATTGTCCATCACAAACCAAATGCAACCACACTAAATAAATTTATGCTACAATTTGAAAATTTCTGCAAGAGTATCAGTATCTTAGATACAATCGTTTGTACATTGTTCGTTGCATGTAAGCGAACACTTCGCAACAATAGTTTTGAATATTTGGCGTTTTATCGCCACACTCTATTTGCCACAAACCAAACATTCAATAAATTACGACAGACAATAAATAGAATTCTTGGCAAAGACATTTGAGTGCGCGTTTAAATTTAGACACGCAAAAGTGCTTTGCGAAAACGAATTTCAAACTCAAAATAGAAATGACAGATATCATTTATTTTGATCGCTTCGTCAACAATCGATTTGATAGTAGCATTTCGATAGATCAATGAAGTTTTTGAGACGGTTGTGATAAAAAGATCTTCGAGATGATTTGTTTGTTAGATGTTTTGGTTATGTTTTATTATTTTTGGTTTTTCCAACGAAGATCTAACAGATTTTGGACCAAGATAGAACGTTTTGCGAGAGAAATCATAAGTGCGCAATTGAATCAACATTTCGTAGCAACTGGAAGCTTTTGGAATTTCATTTTCTATTTAATAAGACATTGCCATCAAGGCAGCTTCCTAAATTGACATTTGTAAGCACATGTGATTTTTATGGACCTTCTGCTTGGCTCGATACTTCTTGGCCATTGACTTTAAATATTTATTTGAGAACTGATATTTTATTTCACCTAGCTTAAAAAATACACAATATGAAATTAGTGCAACCAACAAATGACACCCAGCGTGGGATCAATAAATTTTATTGGTTGATCAGTATTTTACGACGCATCAGAACGTGAAAGCAGTAAATTAGAGATTGAAAGCCATAAAACCAACGGAAGGATCTTAAATTGAGTTTCACTTAAATAAGCGATGAAACGCACCAAAAATTATGAAAGGCAACACATTTCTATCGCCAGCACTAAGAATATTCTAGCTGACTACATTTAATGGTCCTAGTTTATTGTCTCACCTCATTAACTTGTTGACGCCAATTGGCAAGCATAATGCAAATAAAAATGTACTTTGCAATCATTGTCAATTATTTTATTATCTAGAAAAGGCACCTACTTCAAGTTCCAAACGTGGCAAATATATGATAAAGAGTTTTTCTTTTGCGTCATTGAATTGGACTAGCTGTAGCGCGAATTTTGATGGAAACTGAAGTTCCGTATTTTAATTACAGTTTACTTAAAAATGAGCTTTGATTTTACATTTGAGGACTTGCAAGATAAAAATGTTCAATTGAATTTTCAATTCTGAAGTAGGAAAAAAAATTAGCCGAGCAATCAGATATGGTTAAAAATATGTCAAAGTGACAAATAAGTTAGTTTACAAAGTAGTTTTATGAATGAAAACATTTTATCTGTATTGTTTTAAATTTGACTGACATTTTCTCTCCATATAAGTTGCAGGGTAGAAATGTGAAAGTATCAGAAGTGAATTTGTTTTCGATCGAAGTGTGTGACTTTCTTTGTATGGAAAACAATTTGCTCGCATACAAATCATCCTGACAGCAGGCGGGCTGGATTCAATTGCAAATTGAATCGTGCCAAAAAAAATTCATTTGATAATTTTGAACGTGAAGTCTTAATAAAAAAATCAAATCAATGCAAGGAAGCGTGCCAAAATATTCAGGTTGGAAACAAAAGTCAAACAATATGCTGGAATCAACAAAATACAATATATTCGGGACTATATTTAACTCTATTGGAAAGAACACTGCTTTTAAACAAAATTATTTACTAATTGTAATTTTCACACGTTCCAATTTTACGAAACTTTGCTAATGTTCTCTATGCGTAAAATTTTCAAAATTACTTATTTCTTAATTTAGTAAATCTGTTTTTGATCTTATGCCAGCGTAATCAATATAAAATTGCAATCAATTAATTTAAAATAAAAAAAAACTTTCATTAACATTGACTGAAAACAAAATACATCATCGCGTTATCAAATCAATTCAGAGGAAGTTTCCAGCACGACGAGATAAAAACATTTATGGATGGAAAATATTTAACGACGAGTAGATAAATATGTGACATACATTTAAATTGCATAATTTTGTTCTGACATTTGCCAACTGAAGGTAAACAAATAAACTATGAAAAATGAATGTATACGTTTTGCATGAAATAAATTGATAAATATTTTCCGTTTGCTTGTTTACTGGATGTTTAATAAAAGATACGGATTACTCATTCCATGAATTAAACTCTATTTTGAGTATGGGAAAAAATATTGTGGTTTAATGAGGTATATTGGCGGATATTTAGCGATTTTGAAAACGTCTATTAACTAAATTGATGGCTACTATACTAATACTTGTGATGATATTTATATCTATATATATATATCATTATATATATATCATTTATATTATATACATTATATATTATTTTTATTACTCAGGGATGCTCCCCGCATTCCATCACTTCCATTCTCCAAACACAATCCACACGATCACTGCATTCCTTTCCCACGCTAACTCCTAAAACCGCTAACGTGCACTTTTCCGCAATCATGCATTTTCATCCAAATCAGCGAACTCGATGGTGTCAAGTTAATTTTTGCAAGGTTACGTCCTTGCGTTCACGTTGTTTCACGTAAGCTATAACTTATTCAGCCAGTTGTCGTTGTACTCGCGGATTAAACGGATTTTAATCAAGCTTTGTGTTTCATTTTTCCTGTTTTTGAAGATCCCAAGGAAGGTTTCGCTATCTTATATACATGTAAAGCGTTTGATAGCTGGCGAGTGCCATACAATATGTATGTTACTACCACAAAAATGGTTATATTGCGGCAAAATTCAGACGATGCGAAAATAACTACATTAAAAAATCGTAATAAGTCAATTTCGGCAAAAAAATGTCGCTTCCTTCCTTTTACCTTTCAAGCATTGATATGAGGTTGAATTTTTTAACATTTTCCGTCTTTTTACGTTGAAGATAATTGTTTTTCTTGCAGTCAAGTATACATCTAAATTTAAATGTCATCTTCCTTGTCGCTAAACGCAAATAACAAAAAGTATGGATTCCGTCCCCTGCACACATATGTGGCATCTTAGTCTTTTTTACCTAAAAAAATCATCCTGCACAAAAGCAGCAGCCAAGCGTTGAGAACGGGAAATTCTATTACGATCGAACATGCCGTGGTCTCTGTGAAAATGAAGAAAATTGAAAATCTATGGAAGTTTCACTTCCCAACTGACGGTGAACGCAATTTTACCTTTCATGGCGAAAAGTGATTTCAAACGCAGCATGGAAGCTGTTTCAATGAAAAAAGACGAGGTGGCGAATGTATTTCCAGCGGAAAATTCTCTGAAACACATTCAGAAAGCAATTTTCAAATTCCGTGTTGCTGGCTAGCATTGCCTTACGAGCTATAGAGCTCTATGCTAATCGAAGATATCACGTTAACCCCACAAAACAGTGAACAATCTCCAATATTCCAGAAAATTTACAGATAAATTTAGACAAACTAGGGTAAAGTACGCGACAAAATCAGCAGAAAATTCAGAAATTTCTAATTTATTGTAGACACGTGTGCGAATGTGGCTTTTGCGTCCAATGGCAGAAATATTCTTAGGATGTTAGTGAAACGCAAAAACAATGATGATCATTAGCAACAATATATGTAGAAACTATATATTTTTAAATCTAATTAAAAGGATAAGAATAAGAAAAACATAATCCAAACGTATTCTGTTTTCATCTATATCGTCTATACTATCAATGAAACCAACCCTCAATTGAATCAGTAAGTATCTATTGTTATTTAGAATATTGAAAACTGTGAACTAGTTCAGTTGCAACCGAAATGAGTCCTCATTTATAGGCAAAAAGTGAAAACTATCAGGTGATACAGGATTAGAAGAAGGCCGCAGCTGAAGAAAGGTCTTTTTGATTTTTAACAAAGTTAACCAATAGCCCTTTACTCGAAAATGCGCAAAACTAATAAAAGGATATAGCACAAGAATGCTAAAGGGACTTTGATATTTTCAAGTTGCTTATTCTTTTTGCACTAGCGATTTGATTAAGTCTGAAAAATTGACTATTTTAAACTATGGCCTGGAGGTAAGTATTTAACATCATTCAAAAAAGTGTATGTTTCAATTGGATAAAACGGTAATTGCAAGTCAATATATATATATATATATATATATATATATATATATATATATATATATATATATATATATATGGAATATATATGCATTGCATTGAATATGCGATTCTATAAATAGTCTATATCGAATTGTTTTTGATTGTTGAAACAAAATCATGCAGAGAAATCAAAGCGTCTTTGCAGGGACAGCGTCAGAATTTTAGAAACTACCTTCTAAAAGATTGATGCTCATTGATACTTCTAATTGTAACCAAATATCTTTTTTATCATAAAAAGGCTCCCCGACTAGCTAGGATTTATTTTTCAGCCCGAATGTAATCCGATTGAAATCTTAGCAATCTATCTCATTTATTTATGGATTGTACTTTTCATTCAGAGAGCAATGACCAATCCGGTTCAATGGTCTCTAGGCTCACGTAGCTAATTCACACCGTCCGCTGGCTGAAGTTGGTCTAGACTAACCACTACTCGCCGAGATACTTATCTAAATGCACTACTTGTTTTTATTAGAAAAGTACTGTTGTTAAGTATCTGCGTCCCGCAAAGATACTTTCAGCCAACCTGTTTCGCATCAAACACTATGTTCGCAGATAAGACCGTATCAATTGTATGTACATATGTAACTTTGGACTGTGTCTTACGGATTAGCTTGTTCCCGGTGAAATTCATTAATTACACATACCACACCGCAATTCTTGTTGCCGATGGCAACAAGCGAAAACAATCGTACCAAAGGATTAACATTTGATTTCGCGAATCTTAAAATGCGTCGACGACAGCTTGGCTTGGAACCGCGAGTACCTGCATATTTCGAGTATAGCGTGATTCTAAATTACTACTTATTATTTTTTGCATAAATTTGTTGAGTAAGCACTGACTCGTTGATATGCCGCCACATCACCCTTAAACGCCTTTCCGAAAAGTGTTGAAGTACTGATATTAATTGACGTGGTTACACAATGCAACCTGTTGCAAATTTACTCGAAGTACGGGAAGGAAAAAAAACTTAATAGTTTAGCTGCGAGTTGATATCTAGTAATCTGCATGCTCAAACAGTAAGTCATCAATCGTAGGGTGCAATAACACTACGTGTCAATCATTGGTGATTCCTGTTATTTCAGAATGTGTAAGGTGTTTTCCCTATGAAATATTCAGTTACATGAATTGTAAGCTAAGAATCGAGTGGGGGAAAAAAATGGAAGTACTTGGTTTTAAAATTAGATTTAAATCGTGTCAGTGCCATTATGAACACAACAAAATATTCGGATCTATAACAGCGACATCGGAAAATTTCAATACTTGTTACGTTCTTTAGATTATTGTATACGAGTCTGAATATCCGTACATCTTTTAGCAGTTATTACATCTAAATTTTGTACTTTAAACCCCATGAAAACTACCTTTTCGTAGATTGCGCTCCATCCAGAAACAATTTTGCTATACATCAGTGTCCATCGATGATAAACTACCCCAGAGTTAATTCGTAATGAGTTCAGACAGAATTCCATTTTTGGCTCAAAGTGGTTTGCTGGTTACATAAAACCTCGAAATTTCTCAGAATGCCTGGCTCGAAATGAACGCATCACTGTTGAAGAGGATAATGCAAAGTAGTAACTACATTGAGTTGCAAAGAGTGGGAATCTAATCATTTCAGTTTGCGTGCAGCATGAAGTATGTTTTTAGTATACAAATTTGTTACCTTGAGCAAGTATCTTTCAGCAATTATTCTACAGGTAACTGTGCATAATGGATCTATTGGAATTTACGGAAGCAAGATATGCATGTCCATGTTTGGATAGTCAACTTATAACCCAGATAGTCCAGTTCGATGCTCACAAGGATGTTTCTTTGGACCAACCGATAATCGCAATCGATCACACTGGGTATGAACATTTTTCAAGATACATTCCCACACACTTTGTGAAATCGAATAAATTAATTGGAATTCAATATTCGGTTTCGTTTAGATTTTTCCAGCAATTTAATCGAAGCCTTGATTTGTTCTTCGATCAAACATGAATGATTTATTGACAAGCTTGTTTGATATTGATCTCGGTCGAAGACATACTTCCTCTGGACGTGTTTAGTTCATGTGATTACTTCCTCGGTGCGTGCTGGCATGCTTTCAATGGCAATCTAAGCAAAATCACTAATAAGATACTTAGTTGTAGAAGCAGTAAGCATTATGGCATTGTTCGACGACTTTTTTTTGAAGAATGATTGAAGCTACTAGATGGCTTATGTTCCGCGGTTATATTTGAAGGTGACATATGAAACAAAAGGCAGTTCCTTGGGAAATTGAGCAGGTGGAATGCTTCGAGGAGATCAAGTGTTCAATGAATCAAGCAGCTTGATGATGATTAAGAATTGCAGCCAACGATGTATTCATTTCATATCAGTAGTAAAAAAAAGCCTGGATTAAGCTGTACTTCTTATTGTCAAGAATACATTTTACGACTTGAAAAGAATCCTTTCGAGCAACTAATTTCGACCAGTATGAATACAGTTAGAAGGTATCAAAGGCCGGAAAGCTAAATTCGTAGTTGATAAGAACTCAAGTTCGCGTTCCCTTACTTAAAATACGGTTGAATACAAAAAGAGATGGGAAAATTTGACTACTGGAAAAATGAATAAATATTGATCATCAAAAAACATAGACACTAATTTTTTTTCAAAGACAATATTACCTGATGATAGGTTTCTTGGAAATAACAGGAATACAGATTCAATCTTGGTTTAATGTTCTGCGAAGCTGATCAGATTAGAAATAATGACATGTTCTTTACTTTATGCTTTTCGCTTTGAAGTGGTAGACGCAGAAAGGATTCAGTTGATTAACGCGCTTGATGGAAAATAGATGCACACATATCGTTGAAAATGTCTCATGTTTTGTGTCTTTTTCAAACAAGTTCACCTTGGTGGAATTCCTGAAGAAACATTGACTTTCCCAAGGACGAGCAAAACTTTATGCTATTACAAACAAAAATCGCCACCTAATCTTTCAATAAAATCTCGTGGATGGTCAGGTAAAAGTTCCTGAAATTTTTATCATCCCAACATAAGTTGCACGTGTTATTTAGATGCATGCAATTCAACAAGGCTGTATATTTGGTGCACTATTTTATTTTTTAACATACAACCTGTTTATCTATGTTTCGAGATTTAGATATGAATCCTCCGAATTTAAATGAAGTTGAAAACTCCATAGGTGGGCCTGACTTTCAGTTTCACAATAAACAATTCACCAGAGAAATTCAAGATTATTCACCCTGACAGCGGATGCTAATGTGGGAAAGCCCCTATGAATATTTACTGATAAACCGAACAAACAGATCGCAATGCCACAGCCAAAAGATTCTTTTAGTGGAAACTCGCATCAACATTAATGTCGAGCATTAAGATTCGATGGATTTCCGCGGGTTTTTGGCGCTGATATTTAAAATTTTCATGTCCATACACTTGCTTACCCATGTAGAAGTGGCTCATGATTTAGGGTTGGAAGTCTATTTGAACAAGGTGTGTACTTACGAAACAACTCACCCAGATAAAAGCGGACTATTGTTGCGACTGGACCCTGCTCGTAAATCATATTTCCACTGGAGTGTTGAGCAAATAAAATCACGTTCCAAGTGCTAACTAATTATTGCGTTCCACTTGGCGGCAAATTATTTATCGGCACTTTTTCGTCTTTTGTGCAACACTTTCAGATTGTTTATTCACTTTTGTTGATGACTGAATGGAAACGTTACACAGTTCACGCTAGGTGGATTTGCCAGCGGCTACAATTCCGAATTGGGGCCTCCAACAGAGGCACGCCGAAGACATGAATTTGGGATTCACCCGTATGGGATGCAATAAGCTTGTTTTGGGTTATGTGAACTGCTTTGATGCTCACTATCTTTCACTTCTTTTGTTGGCTGAATCTTCAAACAAGTGTTTAGATACACAAACTTTCGAGCGAAGCAGCGTTTGTTTGCTCAAAGGCCTGAATTGTCGAATAAACAGGTGGAACTTAGCAATGAGACGCGAAGTTTGACTAGGCATATAATTTGTATGTGTACACTCGCGAAACACTTTCAAGTTCACAATGGATATTCTGGGGCAGTCTGATATGCACTGAAGGCGTCCCAGTCCCTTCTCGCGACTCGCGAACTAATCAAAGACGCGCCGACAACGAGCTCAAGCAAAGAGTCACATTGTAGTGCACGCAAAACACCGCATTACACATCGTATCTGATTTAATGAAGAAACACTAATGTATTTGGGTTCGGGCTCTTTTGCAACACAGGTCAGATTTCCATTGAATCAAACGCGAGCCAACCACGAAGAAGCTACGAGCATGGTACTAAGGTATCTTTAGTAGCAGGCGAAATTTGCAAAATCTGGCTGGGCCGCCGCAAAACTACAAAACCAAAAAATCGCGTGTGGTTTTGGCTATCTTTGGAGGAGTGCGCCCATTAACTAACTTGGCTAGCAAATGTGCAAGTTGAGTTCATGCCGCTCACTCACCTGTCGCGGTCTACCGCACATGGCCGCGGTGATTGCGAGGTGGCTTGGCGCTCACCTGCCGGGGAGCAAAGAAATTTCAAGAGGTGCTGGCGTACCACAACGCTCCGAGCTGGGGCCACTTTCACTATCATTAGCGAACACCGAGAATCTCGAGGCAGACAACTTTTGGTATTTATGCAACTGTTTTTCTAGCCATGTATCTATGCATTTCGCTGCCTATCTATCTTTCTATCTTTGTAATTATCGCCCAGGAGATGATCACGTTAGCGAATTAGAGTTTCCCTACGTTATGGATGTTCGGCTTGGACAAGTTGTGAAGCTTACCGAGCATCTAGATCACTGGTTTCCTTGAAAGACAATAAATTTGCATTTTGGTCTGGTCGAAATGAGATAAAACCTAACGATTTGATATTCTGCGAGATGTTTAGGAATTCGAGTTTATATTCCCATACCTTTACACTTGAGCAACTGGAAAACTGTAAACTGTTAAAAATAAAAGGAACCACTCAGTGGAAATCGGCAGTTTTTGCATCAAAACCAGAACAAAAAATCTACGCGCTTAGTCTGAGCGCACTATGAAAGTAGGCTAAGCTAGAAAGTTTCGAAGTAAAAAAATTCAAATCATTCGTGAAAATAATTGAAATTGGACTACGAAAAAAAAACACATTCTTGAATTCATAGGTTTTTGTTGAAGTGCCAAATGGGATGATAGCCGATAAATTACGACTTCATCCCCTTATTCAGTCTATTTTGCGGATCTACTCAATTATAAAAGTACATGCGTGCTCAACTATATGTACTAGATATATTGGAAGCAATTTTCAGGTTATAAGCACATATGTATCTATTCTTAAGGTGTAGAATAAGGCTAACATGTAGCAATCTTGGAATACGTCCAGTAAACGAAAGCAAAACATATTTTAACCGATTGCCAGAGCTCAAGATATTACTTTAAATTATTCAATATTAAAGTCTACATATTTGCAACTATATGTGTTTGAGTATTTTCTTCAAGGACAATGATCTTTTTTTCGTTTACCTTGTGCAAGGCAGAACAAATATAGCCCCAAGTATAGACGAATGTGACTAGTGTCAATATCAAAAGCTGTACCTGATACTTCCCACACATGTATTATATGTATCTTTTCCATGGATATTCATCACTTCCAAGTTTACTTGCGGTAGAATGAATAATATATAAATAAAAAATCGTGTTCGTTGATTCAGTATCGAAATCCAGATTGGTGACTAAGACGCATAGTAGTTATTGATAACACATTTCAAGTTGCTTTCTAATTTGCATACTTTATCTATGGATTGGCAACAGTCCATCCTAGATGGATACACTTGCCACTATCATGGTAAGCGTACAGCCTGACTTTATTGATGTTGGATCTGTCTTCGTCTCAAAGCGCGTAGACTGTGCATGTTAACTTCACACGCAAGCTGTTTTGATTTCGAATGAATAATTATTATTCGGCAAAAATTAAATTTCAATGCATCCCATTTTTGCTCGCATTAAAACAAACGCAACAAACAACTCACTGCGAGCTCCGCTTCCACTCAGCATTGGAATAAATTTATTTTCTCCTGAATCTCCGGCTCAACATAAAACGAATGTTCATCCATCGCTCTCTTACGACCGAGGAATGAATTAAATTATTCCTGCGGTTTTAAAATGTTAGTAAGCAATCAGGAACATTTTTCCGAGTAAAAACTTCTTCTTCAGCCGTTTCAAACGTTAAGAAAAAGTAACTTTGATTCTTGGATGCACCGCCACCGCAACCCAACCTGCAACAATTCGAAACATTCCTACCCTCTTTTCCACCAAATCGCATTGCATTTTCTGGCCTTGATAAAAGTGGCGCGCAGCAGCGACTTACTAACTTACGAGTATCTAAGTTGAAACATCAAAGTTCTAGGACTTAAAAACAAAGATGTTATCGATGCGAAATAAATGTTTGCCTTGCTGTCAAAAATCAATTTGTTCTTTCTTTTTTTGATTCTAAAGAGTGTCACGATTACCTTGTTTACACGCATTCCCATTTAGGCTCTACGCGCCACGCTCGAGCTTTACTATCAATCGACAAAGTTTGAGTGCGAAACACTTTCGGAATAATAATAATAACAATAGAGTGTAGTATGTAGTATATCGTTTTGCGTAGTTACATTGCTTCAAAATTATTTGGATAAAAAGATACAATTGTCAGATATAGGTGAAAAGTGCGCTGCGCAATTATTGCTCGAAACAAGTTGCTTCGCAGGTGTTGTAAAATTGTGTGCCATTTTATTTTGTGGAAATGGAGCAGCGAAAGAAAGATAAGGTGGATCCGCTTGTATAGATGTTCAGCGAATACCGATTACTCGTCTTTTGACGAGCTGTTGCTTTTCCGAGCACCGATTAAGTATGCCAGTAGAGAACGAGTCCTTCTTAATGTAGGGAGTCAATAGCGACCATCCAATATACAAGCAACATCCAAAAGGTGCTTGGTATTCTCGAACAATTCTTCGTATGAGAAATCTATTGGAGCATTAGCAAAAACTCAACTTAGAACCAGCAAAGGTTGGAGAATTTTCAGCTATTTTATTACATTTATCTATGAAGCAACCATTCGATTCGAATTGAATTTCATTAAACATGCATTGAGGATTTTCGAGAAGTCTTTAGAAAAATATGCCAAAAACACTAAGTTGAAATGCCTACAATGCTCTGACAAATGTTTTAGTGCGATTTCCCAACGGTTTTGATCTTCAACTGCAATAAAAACAAAATCCTGCTCCCGCCAATAAACAAACCCATGGAGCATTAGCATTAGCAGAAATTTTTTTATAGGTTTATTCGTATGTCTTCAGACATAGTGATTTCGGGAGAATTTTCATAGCGAGAGTTTCATCGAAACAGTATGTCAAACATTACCAAAAAATAGTTTTCCTAGAATAGTCAAACAGAATATTTTCATTTGATTTACGTGTTTTGCAAGATGGAGTAGTCATTTTTATAATTGATTTGAAAGACGAATTTAAAAAAGATTTAATTCCGTGCAATAGAATTATTTTCTTTGAAGCTATCCTGGGTTTTCGCAGATAGTTTCCTTTTGATAGTTCAAAAGAATATGATGATCGTTTCCTGCAACCATGGTAGACATAATTCCTTATTGTCTATGAATTCTTTGTAGGTTCATTTGATCACGTGTATTTTTTCGAAGAATTTTCCATATTTCTTTCCAAATTTGGCATTCATTTGCATAAAAAATATTTGTGTTATGTTGTTTTTCGTTGAACTTTTCTAAGGTTGGGTTCCATCAAACATGTGATATTTGAATGTGAATATGTAAAATTGAATCCCTTAGTTTTATTTATAAATATTATGATAGTTGACACTCACAAATTATTTTCGGTGAATTGTATGATAATAGCATTTTTGATTTAAATTATTTTAAATGAAACTTATGACGTAAAACAAATTGAGGATAAAAGAACGTTGGTATAATGAAGTCACGGTTTAATCTTAGATTTGTTTAATTAGTTTTTTATTTTTATTTTTAATATTCGAGCAATACCTCAAGTGAAACTGTTCCACACGGACTTGCCCAGATAATGAAGGCATTTAAGAAAGATAGTCAAATCTATTACTGGAATGAATTATTGATCGATAGTTCCGGTGCTACCCGATTTTTTCAATCGGTAAACATGAGTAAGCCCTTCAAAAATGAAGAGGTTCATACAAAATAAAAAATAAAAATTTTGCATTGATATAATTCAAAATGGTCTCCCTTTTCAAGACCCCTCCCACTTAATTATAATCATTAAAATTGTTGCTCACCATGGTTATTCGAAAGCTTTTTTATTTTGTAGGCCATCACGTAAAACAAATGCATTATTATTCAATTTTTTTTTCACGAAATCCGTTTTGAACTTATGTTCCACTGCTACTGATCGAAAAAGTTACTTATTTAAGGAATTTTAGTTCACGCAAGTAGGACGAAACTGACGATTCTTCTGCTTCGCACTAGGACATTTGTGTCATTTACACTTTACTAAAATTCTAGCCAATTGAAGAATAAAAGCAGTTCACATATTTATTAACCGAAATTAAACCACTACGACACCATTTACGATTTCACAGAAAACGCACCCTCACCAGTTGGCGTTGCGCCAAGCATTGCCTGCCTCATTGGCACCACTTTCTTAATAAATTGCACGCTAGTGAGTGAGGGCGACGCAGTTGACGGCGTGGAACTGAAACTTCAACACCCGGTAATGAGATTAATAAAACAACCATTTATTATATTGTTTGAACACATTCTCCATTTGATCTACATTTTTCGGTTAAGGACGCCCAAATGACAAATTAGCTGCCCCGTGTTTGTAATTCACGCAACCCTGATATCGCGCCCCATAGCTATCATTCCGCGCGCCCCCGGCGCTGGGGAGGCGCGAAAACAATGGCGAACAGTAAAGTTCGCGGATTTCGCAAAGTACGCAGAGTACATTTGTGATATGCAAATGAAAGGAAACCGACGACGTCATCAGCGCAATTAAGAGAAGTAGAGTTGTTCACGCAAGTGAGACGCTAGCAACGACTTTGGCAGACAATCGGGCGGAATGCGATTTGATAACAACTGATAGCGCAACATTGAAATTGTTAAGCGCCAGGCGGCTGAGGGTCGTTTGGAGTATGGCTACTGGGAGTTTGCATGGAAAGTGTGAAGCGGGGGACATGGAGAAGAGCGGAAAGCACTGGGTAGAAAGTGAGATGAAGGCTGTTTTATTAATGCGAATTTCCCAGAAAGAATTGTGGTTACAGGGTTCTCCTGCATACCGTTTGCAACCCTTGTTACCTGTTGTTTTCGAACGACAGCTGCTTGAACGCTTATCGTTTCATTACAAAACAATATTCACACAAAGGTGTACATGTCTGATTCATAGTCATATGACCCCAATTCATCAAGGTGGGATCGTAGACGCCCACGATTAAATAAAATAATTTGAGGAGTTGTATTTAGAGAGCGTAGGTTCTAAACCTGCAACGAAGTTCCAAAACTTGGTGCATTTGATCATTTGAACTTGATTATGAATGTCCCACGAATAATATTAACACAAAAATTAATAAATAATTTAATTTTTCGCGATAAAATTCTGCATGTATTGAGGGTCTATCATTTGAAATAAATTTAATGAGGAAAAGCTCATCGTCCTGTCCTGTCTTTCTGCTGTACATTTTTTGCCAGCCGTGCTGTTCTGGTTTCTACTCGACTGTTAGGAAAGAAGTTGAAACACAAAGGATTCAAAAGGACTGCGGCTCTGGAAAAATGGTATAGCGCCAACCACAGTAATCTTCAAAATTATGGTAATAAAATTTTACGAAACAATTGTGGCAAAAACTATCGAGAATATTGCCTAAACAACAGTTATATTTGTAAGTTGTCCGCTAAAAACTGAATGCAGAAAGAAAACACGAAAAAAATCAAAAAAACCAACAACTTTTCAATGAAATATGAATGAAAGAAATCAGCCCAAATGTGTTTACCAAAATAATTATGCTATCATTTAACGATAAATTTCATAAAAAAAGTAGAAAACTTTGTGGAACTTTTTACTCAGTTTCAAAATCAGATAAAGTAAATAACTATTGGTTTAATGCGGTAAAAATGAATTCGAAAATTTAAATTTCACATAATTCATACAATTGTTGAATACGTTAACACGAACTAAATTACATTAGCACTTTTCTTAGCAAATACGCATCAACTTGTTTGAATATCATGTCATTTTGTTGTTGTTTATAAACTTCGAATTGATAAAACCGTTGCAACAGAAATTAATTATTTATATTTAACTCGTTTTTTCTTTGAATACATACTTGAGATTTTCCATTTCATCAATTTGATCCTAAACTATTATGCTTTTAATGATTTATTAGAAAACCTCTATACATATATTACTAACGCTTAAGTCTTACACTTATAAATCATACATTTTTGAAAGAAAATTCCAGAACAAAAACGATATGCTGTCAGAGCCAGCCTTTAAAAATGGAGCAGAGTGAGTTGATTTTCAAAACTAAATTTAACCTTTGCATTAATTTTGCAAAGCAGGACTAATTGTATGACCTGTTGTTCGGGATAGGGTAATTTCGGGAGAGATGGAACGTTTAAGCGTACTTTACGCGTATTGTATGACGTGCGTGTTATTTTTAATTGCTAAAAACTCATTTCAGTAGATATAGTAGAAACTGCAAAATATTTCTAATATTTTGTTTGGGGATTTGTTTGAATCGCCGAACATGGTAGTCAGGTATATTTTTCCTGGCGTTTTGGGTGAGATGGACCAGTTACATTTTTTTATAGTTGAAACCTTTTAAATGTGCTTTCTATAAATATAACTAGATTTATTTATTAAGAGTTTCCATAAGATCCTTTGAAAGCATTTTTCTTAACTCTTCGACAAATGCAGAACTCAAGAGAGCGATTCTAAAAAAACATAGTCCATCTCTCTCGAACTCACCCTACAACATTTCACAGTCAGATGGTGACCTTTTTTGTTGAAATAGAATTTTTTTTATTGCAACGTCCAACTGAATTCCTATTTAGTAACATTTTAAACATTACTGATTTTATCTATAAGAGTTTTCCAACACTTCAACACGATAACAGACTTCAATATGCGACTTGTTAGCTCAAAACAATATTTTCTGTGACAATGTCAAGTTCCACATGCCCATAATTAAACCAACTTGATTTGGATGCGAAACGTATTTCAAATTCAATAAATATACAGTGAAAAAGTAGTAAAAATCTAAAACTACTGTCATAACGTCCGTGCCATTACAGATTGTTTCTCTCAGACATTCGGTCGAATTGATTTTGTTTGTATAACAATACATTTTCTATTTAACATGCATTCAAATAAAACTAATTTCTCAGGCGAGAGTTTGCACTGTTATATATAATAATCAGGACGAAAAAATTGATTTTATTATCGACATAAAATTGAATTGATGTTTCATTGTTTTCCCTGAACTGTTTTTTTAAATTGAGTCGCACGCATATTGTTTAGTAGAGTTGTTAGATTTTTCAACGGAAAAGTCTGCTGTAGCATTACAATTAAATATAATAGGAATAATATATGCGCAATGAGCAGCTCAGAATTCATGTGGAATAAAAATGTAAATTAATAAATACTTACGTATCAAGCGTATGTAGATTGAACTTTCTGTTGTTTCTATAGTTGCGACATCAGGAGCCTGAAAGAAATAATAGATTGAATTTACTTCAAATTCAAGGAAAGTATTTTGTTTGAAATAAAATTTAAGGTTTATGGACTGTCAAAATATCAAGAAAATTACAATATTTCTATGCAATTTAAAGTACTAACAAAACGCCTACAGATTATTCAAACCGCCTGCCATACAATTTCGGATTGCATACTGCCTCAAATTGGTGGGAAACTCTTCTGGACAGACACATTTCAAATTTCCAGGCAAGCTATGTTTCCAATAATAACGCTTATGGGGACAGGATAATCCTCATGACGATATTAACTCTTAAATATCAACGGCAGAATGGGGTCTGATTACGTTATTTCTGATATATAAGCTTGCGTTCCTTGCCTGGCGTCACAGTCCCAGCACTCAATATGAGGCTTTTCACAGAAAACTGTACTCGCTTTTTATAAATCTTCAACGGAAAAACCTTCGATTCAATGTTTCCTACGAAGTGTTCAGCGTGCCGTACACTGAGCGAATAGGGACTCTATTTCTAAAAAGCATCGGAAGGAAGAAGTGGATGAACGCAAATAATATTGTGTATACAGTTCGAAGACTTTTTTGATTAAATATCCATTAGGCGAAAGGAAAGCATTTCACTTTTTACAATTTAAAATAAACGACTTTATTTTTAAACCCTGAGCTCGATGTCTCAATTATTTAGAGAAGTATGGATCTTCGTCAATAAATGTTATTCTCGCAATAAAATCCTTGGAACAGAACATACGCCACTTTTATTATGCCTGTTTCAAACTGCACCCCGACCTCAAAGCAACATTCTTCAGGTGACTGAAGTCATCAAGATCTTTTTGTGTCGCATGAGCTTTATCGTACGAATTCATTACCCTCCCTAGTTATACTCGCAGGATCTACCAGCAAAGTCCAACTTGATGAATTAATAGAATTCTGTTATCACTTTTTATTCATCGTACATGAAATCGTTTCTACAATCCTATCGGATATAATACTCTTAGTGAAATGTGACCATTTTTCAGCTGACCTTGTTTTGTACTTTCAAAAAAAAAACGAATAAAGTGAATTTCGTGCAATAAATCTATCATTTATTGTCACTTCTTTCGCTTACTTAAAAACAGTCTCTCCCTGTTCCTGGGAAATATTCTTAAAGGATTCCTTAACGATGCGACTGAGCGCTGAAAATTCAGGTTAACTTTCGTTTTTTCTGCGGAACCAACCTTTTTCGAAGGAGAAACTTGAAATCTATTCGTAGCGTTTTAAGGATGTTGTTGAATACCCGTTTATTTGATGTAGTAGGAAAATAGCGTCCTTTGAAATGGAACAACGACGTTGTTCGAGCGTAATCATTCGTAATCTGTATTATTTTTTAAAAGTTTTCAACATCAAGTAGGTAACGAAGTGAATAAACTCAAATAAGATTTGCAACATTCACCTTGAAAGTTTATTTTAAATATACTGACTTAAGCTAATAGATAAAGTACCTTGAACTCGGAAAAGTTTTGAAAACGATTGGTTGCAAAGTAAAGGCCGGAGATGCCAAATTAACTCCAATGAAAGTCATCATGCAATATTTTGCGGAGCAGATATGATAATTGTTTGGAAGTTGCAATGTCATGGGTGGCCAATTTTAAATTCAATGTGCCTTCGAAATATTTAAATACATACCTCAATCCAAAGAATTTATGTTGATTGCACTCTCAAACTAATTTGAATTTGAATTGGCTATATTCTTAACTTCCCAGTATATTGGAAGTTCTTGTAATCGCCTCGAAAACCGAAATTGAGATTTTCAACATATGGTATCTTAACGTTTTGAGGTCTATAGTGTATATTTAAAGTGTTTTTAGGAAATGAGATGCGTGTGTGTGTGTGCACGTACGTACGTTCGTGGACAGTTTTTTCTACGAGCAAAACTCACGTAAACAATGTCGTATCGACTTTGTTGAGGTGTCAATCGAAGCGTCTTTGCTGATTAGTTTTTGGGACACTTCGGTTGGGGGGCTTTGCTGTTTTGACCCTTTGAAGGTCATTTCTGTCATGCGCTTTATCTCCCGCACCAAAGAAAATATTTGCAACATCAAGGTGTCAATCGATGCGTATTAGCATTTTTTAATATAAATATAAAAGCCGTTAGAGCTGTTTTTTTAATTTAATAACAAATGCGAAAAATTAGGGTTTTTTCATAAAAAATAAATTTTCAACCTGATTTGCACAACACAATAATAAATGTTTAGAAAATTTATAAAATCTTATCAGTTTTTGTAGGGAAACCATCAAGATTCTTTCTATGATGATGATGATTACAGAAAAATTTTTAAAAAAAATCATTCCAAGTCGCCATGTAAAAAATGTTCATACGAATGATATTACCTGATAACTATTATTCTAAAGACATTGTTGTTAAGTCAATCAAAGTTTATTAACCATAATTTGAGCAGATTTAGAATTGTTTTCAAAATACCATATTTAAATTTTAATAAAAAAACTGTTTAAATTTTGAAACCCAAAAAAATTCAATTTAATTTTCACTTGTGATAATCAACGCATTGAAGTCAATACTTTGCACGATTATATGCTTTAAAAAGCTTTCATCAAATAAAAAATTGTAAATTTGGTAGTTTTCTTCTTTAGTGTTCGTACAATTTCCATTACTTCTTTCTTCATCATTTGTAGTACATTTTATTTTTTACATGCAAGTAAATTTTTTTGAAGACCAACTGAAAATAAGAAATAATTATTAGTCTCATTGATGTAAAATTCAGTGATTATGCCGAAGTCATGGCAATTTTGAACACAACTATTTAAATGGCACAACACGTGACAAAATCTCTTCAGTCATTGTAATAACAAAAACTGCATTCATTCTTGCTAGCGCCCTTTTGTCTTTCAAGCATCGATATGAAAATAACAAATAACGTAGAAAAGGCTTTGTAACCTCCCCCATTGATCTGCGTGATTATTCAATCAAATCAATCCACCCCGCCTTACGTAATCAATAGACGCTCCCGTAGATGATATGGTTAATATTAACTCATTCCAATTACTGTTATGAGTACCTCCCATTATTATTAATTAAAGTATTATTATTTTCATAATTATTTTTAAGTTAAATATTTTTAACATCTATATGAATATTACTGGGAAGTTGACCGTGTGGATCTCAAGGGTCGCACTTCGCTGCTTGTTTATTATGCCAAATTACATTGAATTACAAAACGTGTTTTTTTCACGGTGCATTTTGCAGAAGTTCTGTCTTTTTGGGCAATTAACCACGCAAATATCCTCGACGATTACACAAACCAAAATAATTTGCACAACAACTGAGAGGGTGGTAGATGATTTCGGCTTCACCCCCAACAATATCAATTTGCGCCCACGCCAACCATTGTAATGTATGGTAATAAGCGGGGGCTAGTTTCTAATTCAATTCGCAAGCAGAGAATCAGTGAGATATATAGTAAAATTGCTGTACTACCACGACAATCCTTGACGACCGTCTACGGCGGAAAAGTCAATTGTTCGATTAATTGTTGACAAAGTACTTGAGTTCTTTGTTGATACACTGAGCATACACAGTTTAGGCTACGAAAAGAGTCGATTAGGATTTTAATGATCGAATATTTCAAAGTACAGTTGTGTACGCGAAGATGGGATTTTATGCATGCAAATTTTATTTCAGGTTGATTTTACAATTGAAGGCGACATGGACTTCTTTGTAGATTTCAGGAAACTGATTTTTTTCGCTGCAGACGAAAATATTGCGGAAAACGATTTTGGGTGATTCATGCGCAAGAGCCAGGCACTTCTGACACCTCAATATGTACTATTGTTTTTAAGCCGCAACCTAACATAATAAAATCACATATGAAACAAGTGCCGTAACAGTCAGACTTCATTTACACTATTTGCCTCGAAGGGGTCCTACCAAATTGTTCGGCAGCATTTTGTGTCCCGCGGACTCCTAGTCAGATAGTATTTTGCGTTGCTGCCAGGTGTTAAATAAGAAATTTATAGCGTCGCTCATAGAAGCTGAGAAAAAGGTTTGCAAGTGTGTTTACGGTGTGGCTCAGGTGAGTGCCTTCGACGGGGAATCAGGTATACAGCAAACGTATAAGGTTGCACGATGGGCGCAAAGGATTCCTTCCATGGCTTTCCGCAACGGTACTAGAATCTATGTTTTTACGAGATTTCCCTGTTTGAAAATGCCATCCTGGTGTTATGTGTCTGCCTTTCCGCACGTGTAGACGCAAAAAAGTGCCTAGTTAAAAAGTTCGTTCTTATAAAAAATTCAAGCGAATCAGTTACAAAAGGTGTGGTAAGTTATTAAAATGGCTGTAACTATCATGAATTAATCAGGAAAAATAGTTAGGTTGTGTTTCTGAAGAAGGGTATATAATGTGGTAACACCTGGTAACCAGTAGGCACTTACGGACTGTTTTCTAAATAGTTGTCTAATTTTCGGTTTTCAGATTTCAAAAATAAAAGAAATTTGAGAAAACTTGAAAACACCTCGAAGCGCTTTTGGAGCTTGAGGAAATACCCAGCGACTGCAATTCAGCAGAGTCCGACGTTGAAAGTCTTTCGGCCGAAGACAATCTTGATGAACTATTAGAGATCGGTAATATTCGAATAGGATTTCCGGTGGTTCAGCAAGGTAATGAAGAGAATTGAGAAAGTGACGACGATTGGCCCTTGCGTAGGATAAATCATGAAGAATTGATGAAGCGAATTATATGGGCGCAAGACACTTTCTATTTGAGTCGGATTAATCCGCTTATAAAAGTAACTGGTCCAAATATTCCAATAACGATAGACGCTCCGACGGTCATATTCTTGCAGTTATTTACAATTGGTACCTAATATCGTTTTTAATATCAACTTGAACGCTTTGCACAAAGTAGGCGGTAGCACTAATTTTGTGCCGATATCAGCTCCAGAAGTTAGCTAGCAGTTGCTGAAGAACTCATTGAAGTAAATTTCTCCAAAGCCAATAAAAGCGACGGATTACAAAAATCAAAAAATGTGGTCTAAGTGCGACCCTTGAGGCCCACACGACTAACTTCCCAGTGGGGTGAATAAAAAAGCTATAATATGTTTTAATTATTAATTACTATTATTAATAATTAATATTCTAAATTATTATAATTACTTTTATTATTTTTATCAATTTTTTATCTAACCATAAAAGCTTTGCTAGAGGAAGACGCCCTAATCATTCGTTATTTCGAAGAATGTTTGATCGTTACTGAATACTTATAATTGAGTTTAATATTTACAATATCAAATAACAACTCATAATATTTGATTGTTATTAACAATATTGAATTCTTTATAACAATATCCAATTATTATCTGCATTAGCGTCACACACCCCAAATCTCATAATATAAGTTTGGAATTCTATAAATTAATCTTGATTTGTTTTTAAATAAGATGTTTTACAACATTGGTCAAAATTTTGCTAAAACACACAATAATAATAATATTACTATGAAGGTATTTGGGATCTGCACGAATTAATAGCACGTTTCACCAGTTTCGAACACTTTTTTTCAGTTTTGTCATCCTGAATAAAAAACGGCTGAACCGATTTTGCTGAAAACTCATGCAGTTTTAAGTTACGTAATTACGCGTCGAATGAAACTAATCTCACGTCAATATGATCTTTGGTTCTCGAGATAATTGAGGCGAAAAATAATTCCGAACGCACATAAAAACGATGGATTTGGATTCAAGAGACCTGAAAACGTGGAGATATGTCAAAATTTCAAATTCGCAAAATCAATCCCATTACAATAACTTCCCGCAGGGAACTGGGAAGGTAATACTTTCAAAAAATCGGTTTCATTAGAAGCTTGCTATGATCAAGTCAAACACATGCCGATTAGGTGTGGATCAAGATTTATAGACTACTGGCATGATCATGCGCATCCTCTCATCCTATCTCGTTCTAAAAATGACGAAACTGATGCCGAATGGTCGTACAAATTTCATGAAAATTAGGGCTGCCGCTTATTGTAATGGGCATAAAACAAAAAAATTACGCATTGGTGTTACCATGCAGTAGAAGCGTTGTGTGCAAAGGAAGAAATTTAGTGCAAGCGGAAGATATACCAGCAGACGCCTCGCACGAGATGCCTGATTTGGGGTACGATGCTCTAGAATATCTTCCCGGCTGCATCCTTCATCGCTTCGCACAGAGCCACCCAGATGTGATGAGCATGTATTCCGATTCAAAATCGTCTTCCAGCGTCAGGTGGACGGATTAGATCACGAAGGGAAGGGGGCTTCGGAAGCCAATTTTCGCGTTTGTTAAGAAACTCAAAGAATTGAATGATATTTTTGATATATTCAACTTGCATTCGTTGCAAGTGGGGCCACAATGTATTCAGTCTCTGATAGACTTTGCTACCTGCACTGAATTACCAGTTTTAGCTAAGCAATAATTTTTAAGTGTAAGATGTATTCAAAATAAGAATTCAGAATAAGCAATTTTTAGTTAAAGTCGAATTAACAAAACGCATATATAATAAAACTATTAACTAAACTTCGCTTTTTTCTATTATTGATTTTGTTTGTCACGTTTCTGCAGGGTTCATTTCTATATATCGTGCGGTGGTCTCAATCTATACCATAATTTCCCGAGAAACCTAACATACCCGTTGATACCAACATCGTTATTATGAAGATGCTTAATCATATAAGTACATCAAAGTCATCGTTGGCATTTGTTTAGTCATCATGCATGAATTTCGTTACTTTTCATATAAAATTTACTTACGCAAATAACATATCCATCAACTTTCCTAGGGTATAAAATTTCAATATCATCGGAGCGAGATGAAAATTTGCACTGGGAATTTTTCGGCATCAGTTACGTACTTGCGCAGCCCGAACGAGTTTGGAAACACGGAAGATCATACCTTGTAGTCTATATACCTTGGGTGTGGATCACTAAGGTGTGTCTACTGCAGTATAACTAAGTCTGTTCATCAATTGTATTGGAAATGTACAACATGTGACGTCGATCTTTACCTAAAAAGACAAACTGTTTTTGTTTTTAAATTATCACACTAAATAGACCTTCAATGCTAAGTGGTCACAATACATAGCCATGTCTTGGAGGACAATGTATTATCATTTTCAGATGAAGCGGTTTTTGGTTCTATCTTTTGTTAAATAAACGTGAATTTAAAAGATTTTGTTTTAATTCCTGTAAATAAGCATACTTGTCTTCAAAGGATTAATAACTATGAAATTTGCAACTTCTTAGCAACGCTAAATATAGGTTCAAAAATATTCAGTTTTAAAAATTGTTTTTTTCTAAATGGTATTTCATCAGGGTGTTCAACGTTTTGAAAAGAAGTTAGTTGTGAAAAAGAATAAGTCGAGAGAAGGGGTTGCAAGAAAACACTCATGTTTTTGGGAGGCTAATGGAGCTGACGAGATGTCTTGCCGTGTGGCATCGAATAATGAATTTTGAAATTTTCAAAACTGATTGCTAAAATAAGTTTTGCACCTATTATTAACACCGCTATTGGCTGTCCATTATATGATCAAATACAAGCAAAAATTGTCATTATTCTTTAGTCCTTCATTTACTGTGTGTACCATCAGTCACATCAGCAAGTTTGGGTTGTTTGGAAGGTCCAAGAAAATAATCTGCCTATGATTTCAAATATTAAATATCAATTCTGTTCGAATTATTGTTAAAAATACTGTCACTTTTAACTTCAATTTTGCCCCTAGCCATTTCTTGGGAAATAGCACGCCTTTCAAATCATGACACATCTTTCGTAATCGGTTGTGGCAACGTCATAATGTCCATCAAATTAAATATCAATTATTTGCGTCAAGCACAAATATAACGATGGCTTGGCTCACATAGCTAGCTGCCCGGATGAGACATCAAAGAAAGTATTTTGGCGTTCATTCGTAGAACGCTAATGAGCATGATATCAACTGTTTCTGCGACGTCAAATCTGATTCGGACTGTAGATTTTCAGGTTGTTCGCGCGATGGACAGTGGCTATAATAAAATTCGAGACGGGGTCCTAGCATAAAGAGGGTTAGGATCGGAGTCAGTCGGTCACGAAAATTCATCAAGACCCATTGCGGCCCATCACAGACTCGTTTAATTGTCTTCCGATAAGAAGTGAATGAGAAGAAACTAGTTTACGGAAATTAATGCAGAAACTAAGCAGCACCCATGGAAATTAACTTTTGAATTCATTGTTCCGTCCTTTACTGAATTCGCATGAAACTAAGCAGCGTTCATGGAGATTAACTTTTGAGTTCATTGTTCCGTCCTTTACTGAATTCGCATGACTTAGCGCTTCGTCGTGCGGCATCCGCAACATCTTCATGGACTTCATCAGCAAGGAGACGCACTCCCGAACAGATTGATGACTGGTCATAAGAAACAACTTTGCGTAGTACGGAGCAACGAATAACGCGCGCACTATTTTCAGGGGTCATCACGATGGCGGACAACTGACTCGATTTGCCCAAGTTGAAATTGAAATATTTGCCAGACAGTGATTTAGCACGAATTAAGATATGTACATCGTTTGCTCTTAGATGGGCCGTTTTGCTTGGCATGGAGTTTGATAAAGCACACTATTAATTGACCATGACGGGTAACAAACAACTTAAGGGATTTGAGGGTGTAATATTGAGGTGAAATAGCGCCAAGCCATCATTTAGATTTGCCACCGGGCCCAATTCGGAGCTTTCATGTTGTTCTTAATTTTTATTTTGACTTTGAATCGCAATAACTGAGTTGAACGTTTACAAAATTTCAGAAATCAGCTTTGAAAACATTATAGAAAATTCCGACAAGCGTGAAATGTGATCCAGTCTAAATCGAGCATTGCGGCGGTCTTCGATCAGATTTTTTGTCCGCTATATACTTTTAAGTATACAAAAAGCATTTTAAAGAATAAAAGGATCAAAGTATTTTAGACATTGATGAGGTTGCTGATTCTAATCTTTTGGATCCACTATGGGATCAATAACTACATCATCGTATTTCAATATTCAACTCACAACTAACATTGCTTGCTCATTTTATAGTCTCTGGTATCTCATTGACCGCTATCGCGACTCTCCACATAAAAAATGTTCCTTGCAATACCTGAAACAATAGTATTTGAAATGAAATCCAAATGTTTGAACACGAATGTGATATCCATTATAGATGATATACGCTTGCGACAAGTTTGGAATGTCTGTGCACGTCACTTGGTTTGTCTTTGACGTAACAATTGGCCTTTGTTGTGAGTCAATTAAAATTGTAAAACAAATCGGTCTGAATTTTTTTTGTGGGGTAAAATTGTTTATTTTGTTAAGAATAAAATTAAATAATCTGTAAACTGTACATATTTATATTAAATGCGATGAGGTCGAAATTGAGTTAGAAAGTGTTTGGCGACCGAACTTACGCTCCATGAGGTTTTTAGCTAATTCCTAGGCGGAAAGAAATGAAATACGAACGTTTTTGAGGACCATCTTGAAAGGTGTTTGTTGGCAATGACATTAAAGATGCACAAATTCATCTAAAACGCGAAGACTGCAACGAAATTCTTCTTATAATCATTTTACGTTTATATTGAATTTTTGATTTATATCTATCAACTGGACGAACGTTATGCAAAGTGCATACATTTCATCTCTTGGCCTAGCATCAAAAACGGGTATGACAACAACAACCTCGGACTTAAGGGTTCCAATCGCAGTTAAAATTATTTTGGTCAACTCAATTTAATTATCAAAACTAAAGAATTTGAGGAAGACTATCCTTGAATTTCAACTACCACAGCTGGCCCGTCAGCGACTACTGCTGGAGTCGCTACGTTTCAAACCAAATATATTTCCGTTTTTCTGATATCAACTCATCTTATTTCCAAGTCACGTCAAGCCAGAACTCATCGACCACGAAAAAACTCTTTGTTCTTCTTTCATAATTCTTTGCAGCTATTTCCCTTCTTGCAAAGAAAGAAAATCATAACTTTTATTCTTGGCTTTTATCTTTTGTGTGAGCTTGAAAAAACGGAATCTAATCCAAGAGTCCAAGTCATTCAAGAAAAAACCATACAGAAAAGAAAAGTTTGTGTTCCCGGTTGAGTATTTTCGAAATTTGAATCCGTCTGTAGAAAAAATAATAACTCGAGTAAATGATGTCCGATGGCCAGATCCCTAAAACGAAAAAAGTCTAGGCAGGGAAACTTTCGAAAGTAAATTATCATTCAGATGAACGTTGAATGAACTACGTTCCTATCGTTATACATATCGTTTGAAAGGAATGGATTTTAGATTTCTTTAGTCAATTAGGAGAATGGCTTTATACGCTCCGATAGAAATGATAGAGATTAAAAGTGCAATTTAGGAAATGGAGTTGATCTATCTTCCTAAAATAACTATCGCCTATCAATTTTTACGGCCAACCAAAAATGTGCAAAGCTGCCAAGAGATTACCCGTGTGTGACTTTGTTTCATTTTTTCATGGTAAGCGGTTGGAATATACTATTTGTAAAGTTTGTATATTTCAAAATATGTATGAAATATTTGAGCCATCTCCAAATACAAGGAGTAAATTAAACTATGTATGTTTTCTTGGTGCTGACATCATCAGATACATAGCCCCCACATAACTAAAAAGCATCATCACGAGTCTACATGTTCCCGGATTAATTACAATTACAGTTTGGGTTAATTATCATAGTAGTTTACGTAATCGAAATGTTAACTTGAGACTTTCTAGCGAACACGGGCTGACACCACGTCTCCATCCAAAAGGCATTACCACTTTCTGAACGAAGAGCCTGGACGACTTTCCGTCATCACGTTTTCATGCTAGGACCCACCCGTACTAGTCACGCTTTTCAATAATGCGAAAGCGACTAACCCACTTACTCATTCACCTGACAGTAACTGTATCAACTTAGCACAAATCATATTACCGGTCTAGATTTAAGGATATGACCGTCGATACAGTTTTCCTAGTGCCAGCTCACCTATCAGAGATGGAGTTGTCCTTTCCCGAATCGTGGCAGGATTCATGCAATTAGGGAGATTCGATCTGAATTTACAGAACACAGTCGTTCCGTACCTAATCAAGGTTGGTTGTTAACATCTATGACGGCTTGCATAGTGGGCGGGTAGATGTTTCCTTGGAAGTTTACAGCTCTGCAGTGGCCTGAGGGTGAACGGTATTCGATCAGAGTATAGTTGGCGAGTGATTTTGTATTGATTCTAGCATGCATAAAGGATATGGCTTCGAAACAGTGAACATGTATAAACTTCCGTGTTTTTGATAGCATCAGATGGATAATTCTGTTGGCAATTCAATGAGGATAGATGTGCAATTGAAAAATTTGTGCTCCTTGACGATAGCGAGTGACGATGGACATTGCAAGAACTAAGTGACGAGTCGATAGTGTCAATGGCTGAGAAAATGTTCAATTGATTCTGACAAATGTGTGCAACAGGTGAAATCCATCCCAAGGCATTTGCTGTAAATGGGTAATTAAAAATTAGAAATTTTGATCTGTAGCCGAAACTGCCCATGTGAGCAAATTTTTGCAATTGGAAGTTGTGTTGTAAGTTTTTATTCCAATATTGTAAATAGTACCTTACTTTAAAAAAAAATGATTTCGAGACAAATTGAATCATATATTGTATATTATATGTATCCTTAAAAAGAAAGAGCAAATCAGCTCTAATTTCATTTGAACCGCCAACGAAACGTTGTATTGTTATCGGCGCGGTTTAATTGATACCATGCTCTCAATAGTGTAGAGGATTACAGCTATGAAACTCAAGCAACAAATCTTAAGATAAGAGCATGTAAAATTGTAAGTTTTAAGTTTTTAATCAAAAATAAAATTTAAATATCATTTTACTGAATAGCCAGCTCAAATTGTTAATTAGGTTCAACCTTGAAAATACTCTTAAGGGTTACCCTCCATTCCAGCTAGTTCGGCTTTGATTCCACTACCCAAGTCCCCAATGTGAACATCATTCTTCATCAGCCTAAATTAAATAGTCATATGCAAATAATCAACAAATGGCATTTGCATAACAGAATCCGAAACTAAATTAGTGACGTCAAGATTCGGAACAGGTGTGCTGCGTTCAACCGTCGTGGAATCAACATCCCGGCAGTTTTCCACTTTTCATACATATTTGCATACATGAAATTCTTTGAACTGTTCGTCCCACTGCTGTCTCGCATCCCTTGGCCAATACTAAAGAGCTGGGTGCTATGCCACCTAGTATTGACGTCACTTGGACGAGGAAGCGAATCAAGCGAATCTGAACCGGAAAATTAAATTAGTTTTGCAGTAAACGAAAGAAAGAATGGTAAGCAAATAGAGGCGTTTCAAATTGAGAATAGGGTGCAAGATTCGTCTAAAATTGTTCAGGTTTAATGCAAAAGGGAATGTACTGTAGTACAGTGTTAATGGAAAACTTGGCCAAGTTATTTTTCTTGAATTTGTCGAATGCTGTGGATTTAACTATGGGTTTTGATCTTAGCAGTTTTTTTTTGAAATGCAAATTGATTTCTAAATAATACCGATTTATTTGAAAACATTGTTTACAAATAAATCCACACTTGAATTCGAGAATAGCTTGCGAATTTTCTGATGCACAATTTTTTTACAGTGCTTAGCAAAAAGTTGAATATGTTTAAACTTTCCTAAGGTCAGTTTAAGCAAAGGATACCGATTTTCTTAGCATAGAATATCGTCTTCGATTGCAAAATAAGGTTAAACATTCGCTAGAAAATCATCATTTTCCGGGTTGCCAAGCAACATAACTTTTCTCAGTCTCACATCAAATCAAATGCTCGAAGAAACTCATTTGTACTCGAGAGACTTTTCCTGGAAAATTTCGGGAAAGCAAGCAAGGAAGCGTTCAAGAAAGGTGAAAATAAAGTAAAATAATGCCGACTGAACATGTATTTCTTCTCGATTTATTTTTGTTGTAAGTTGATACAAGCGAATCGGTGGGATGTTTTGGCTGTTATTTGGATCATTGGATGTCTTGCAGCCTCGACTAATTTTTTTCACAAGCTTCACCTTGTCAGCAGTGGATTTTGTCAACGGCGTATCGTTTTCATGTGATTCGTATTATTTTCATAGATAGATCTCTAGAATAAAACAAAATCAAGAGAAATTTTCAGCTCTGTTTGTTGTTGTTTTTATAAAAGAAAAGTTTGTTGTTCCTGACTTTGAATATTCAATTCACTCATATTAAGCGATGAAAAACCTTGCATGTTATCTAACGCAAACAAAAAACAAGCCTTTATTCAATTAACGAAAATTCATTCCTCATACATTTATTTATACAAACTAAAATAAATTCAAAGGTGCATCGCATTTGGCGGATGGTTTCGGTTCTAAACACATTCCCAACATCTATATCCTTGTCATCGAATGCCTCATTTCAAAGAGGTAAAAGCAACTCTACTCCATAATTTCTTGGTTCTTGGTATCGATAATCTACCAGCACAACTTCTTCAAAAAGGAGGATCAATATTGATATAAATCCTCCATTAAATCATCTCCAAGATACGGACGGAAGGAAAATATCTTTGAGTTAATAATAGCTTAGCTGTGAAAATTTCAGAGGTACACGTTTCATTGTTGTAAACGTTCCACACCGATCTGGCGAAAATAATTGTTCAAAGACAAACCTCATACAGGAATAAAATAATTATAATTTTGCATAAAAGTTTACTGAAGGGATATAATGCTCACTTTTATTAGTTTAATACATGCTCTACACCTACCAATTTATATATTTTAAAAGATCGATGGATTACCCTATCCCTCCCTCTGCACTTCAAAATTTAGGAGCCATAAACTGAAACTTTGTTGAGTTCGAGTATACCATATTTTTTTTAAGTCACCCAACGTTGTTTCATTAAATTACACTTCTTTACTCTCTCCAGATTCACCTTAGGCAAGTTCTTACGTATAGGTCCTTTAAAACTTGTATATTTTTATATTTTCCAGTAGTTCAACTTGACACACTTTAAATTCTATGGTGTTTCAAAAGACTGGTGGACATACCGACTAGAAGAGGTGGATTAAGGCTACGGCGAACGAAAAACAGGGAAGTACAATATATTTTGCTGGGTGCACGCGAAATGCAAAGTCAAAGAAAATGTCGTAATTTCATAATCACTTTTTGCAATTACTTTTGTTGCCGCTGTACTCTACCGGAAAACTGTAATTCACACGAGGGCGCAATCGAGGGTTGAAGTGGTGACGAATGGAACAACAGTGAAGACTACCACAGCTATTATATCCTTTCTTATTCACAGCCATATTGAATTCTGTGCAAAATGGCTGAAAACAGCGCGATTAAGCTTGTGGCAGATATTTTTAGAGTTAAGCGTTTGCCGGATATGAAATTTTTATGGCTGTGTCAAATGGGTGGGCGGAAACTTTTTACTGATGCGAGTCCCATAGTCCGCAGACAAAATAAAGTTTTCGACTCTTGCACACTTTATTACAGCTCCATTTAGTGCAGCGTCTACTACTCTTTTCAGAAAATATACTTCCAGCGGTAGCAAATATGCAACACCATGACGTGGAGTGACCTTTCAACATGGCACCAGTGAAATACCTACATGTGCCGAGAATACGTTTTCTGCAATCTCACGACATGATTATTCGGATTATTTCGTCGGTGGCATTCAACCACGAGCAGGAAACACTTCCTTGTGCAGGCAGGACTTAACGACTTATTCGAGGTTATTTTTCAAGCACGGTTTTTGATTTCTGGCTTGCCTAGCGAATAACTCAGTGTCAACATAGTACCCGGAAGGTGACTGCAGGATATTTAGTCGGATGCTCGATGTTTGTTATGTGGTTCCAGAAAGGCAGGAATTCAAAATGAAATGCCATCAAAAAGGTCGTAAAATGTTGCAAAAACGTCCCCTCAACTTTTCGGCAAGTAATGAGTAGCAGCCCGAAGTTGAGGCTGAAAACGAACATTTCTTTAGAAATTTATTGGCGTGCCATTTGAGGAACGCATTTAAATTGCATTAAGGTTGAGATCGTTGATATTACTTATGCAAAGTACAACATTGTTTCCATGGAGTTTGTGAAGCTATTCAAAATAATTTGCTCATTTTAAATGAGTGTTTCACGATCAGAATAGATTTTGAGGTTGAACCTACGGATTCAAACTGCAAAAAAATATTATGGTTGCGAAGAATCAATCACAGAAAAATCAGCTTTCGAAAAATTTCGATAACTAGTATAGCTATTGGTAATCTTGGTTACTTGGTACAATTAATGCATTACAATCAATAAAAAATATATTCTTGGTGGAAAGTTGAGATGGAACGAAAAATTAGCAAATTTAAAGATTAAAAATTTCTAAAAAAAAATCTGTAACAAAACAAGCAACGATCGAAGAACTTCTTCGCAACATCTATTGACATTAATTTAATTTGTCCTCGAATATTATTCACATTCAATTTTTAAACATGTTTTAAGGAAATTTTCTGCATAATTTTATCGCATTTGCTTTGTTTTATCAAGTTTTTCTTTGAATATTTTGAAATAAATTTGCATGCAATTATTTTCGTAAATTTTTCAAGACACATTTTCAACCTTTTTGAATATTTTCTTAAAAATTTACAAGGATATCCAACGAAAGATTTTGGGAGAAATTGTATAGCAATCAATATATGCAACAAAAAATTCAAATTCAATTATTCGCAATGTTTAAAATTCCAACCTTTGCAACTTTTGCGTGGAAATGAAATTTATAAAAAAATTAAATTAAACTTTTATGAAAAGATTTCGATTTCAATTTTTAAGTGGGAATTAATTTGACGAAAGTTAGAAACTAATTGAAATACAATTTTGCTTGTAATTTTAATAAATGTACTTTAGCAGAATTCAGTCCTTGAATGCTTTTAAACAATTTGAAAAATTTCGCGATACATTTTATAAAACTTCGTTTTTCATTCTGGTTAGATTCAAATTGACTTCTATTTCTGAAACAAAAACATCTGAAATTTCATTCGTATCTATAATTTCCATGACACAACTGGCGAATATCTACAATTTTAATTTTGGTGAATTAGAATTAGGCTTTTTCGAATTTACTATTTTTTTTGTAGCCACCACGACTGTGTATTTCTACTGCCGCAATAAATCGTATTTGATGCAGTTATAATAAATTGGAGCATTTTTATATTCTTACATACTTAATTTTATCTTGAGGATTTGATTGGTTCTGATATTAGAGCTAAATTTTGAAGACAAAAAATCCGGCAATAAGTTTCCGTCAATGGGTTTCACGAGGTAATTACGAATTAAAACTGTTGATACATTTAATATTAATTGAATTCCTCATAAGATTGCTGAAACTTACCATCAATTCATTCCATGAAACCCATAATAAACTTTAAGTGTAGTTCGCGAAAATTCCTAGAAACGTACAAACAAAATTATTAAAACCGATGGCTGCAAGAGTGATCAAATAAAATGCTGATCTCCAATTTACTTTAAAAGATGCCATTTCCATGCAATGATATTAATTTGCCGCAACTTGTGTTAGTTTCCAGACCACATGAGGCTCTTGAACTCATAAATTGCTTCCTGAATCGTATGCATTTTCATGGAAATTGTTCTGTGCCATGCAAACTAGCATGTCAAGCTGAAGTTCTGAAAGTTCACCAGGAATAGTCAGTGGTTGCAAGAGGCCGAAAAAGCGGAAGGACATTGGGCATACAATGAACTGATTGTAAAGTTCCAATCCTGAAAGCCAATGTTTTTTTTAAGGAATGGGATTCTGAGTTGACTGAAAATGGAGTTTAAGTTATTAATATTTTCATGGCATGCTCACACCATCGGATAAATTACCCAAATATTTCCAGCTTTTTATATCGTGTTTGTATAGTCCTTGCGAGCTATGCTCAAGTCGTAAATATTTTGCTCAATATTAATTTTAATATTTCACTGTTATTTGTGGAAATGAAGCAAAAAAATATAAATCAAATCACCTAACTTTTCCAATTTCCTGGATCAATTTTTATTATTCCCAGTTTCATGATTTTCATATCCTTTCCCGATCACTCCAAACGTGCTGATGCACTCTAATTTGTGTAATTTGCACACACCATTAGAGGAATCTACACTTTGCATCCTGGCTCAAATAACATAATATGCAATGCATATTTTAGATACTCTATTGTGGGCCCGACGAAAAGTTCAGATAAGTTGTCTTGGCATGAGTTTAATATCAATTGCGGGAAGCGATTAATGCTGGTTGAGACGTCTAGGAAAACAATTATTGCGGATCGAATTGAGATAGTTAGCTCGTCGACATGTTTATCTATCTTTAATGTAAACACTTAATTCATATGCAGACAGCATTTTCTTTTGCTTAATTCAATGTTTATGCAAGAGGTGATTGGATGTAGTGCGTCTCGGATGAAATTCATTTATGCACGAGTACATTAAGTATGTTGTAGATCTGTGTGATACACATGCCTTTATTTTATTGAACATTGTAAAGTAAAGGTTTTAAATTGGATAACAAAATTATGTGCTGTCGTGCCTTGTGTAGTCTCGCTTGCTTGCGTTGATATCTGAATAGTGTTTCTCGTTCATTCAAAACCGAGAGAACTCAAATCCAAATTCCAAAAATTTTAGTTCAATCTTTAAAGAAACATCTACCGACCTTTAAATGATTATTCAGTCGTATGAACCACGACAATGCCTAACTTCATGAGATGAATAAAAATCATGTCACTCCATTGAAACCTAGGTAGGTGCATAAAAAATTTTGCGATTGCCCTCAAATCTCCAAAAATTGCAGCAAAAAACTTCATCAAGATTCAACAGCAATTAATGAAATGACTATGCAAACGACCTGAACGTTGATATAACTCAATTTTGTTCCGGCTGACCTATTAGTTTGATTGAGGCTTGCAGTCTAACGGATATCCTTTATTTCAATAATTCAATGGAGCCACTTCAAAAAAGTGGAAGCAAGAAATTACCTGGCCTGCAAGTTACTTGTAAAAATGTTACTTTTTCAAAATATTTTTCTCAATCGAAAAACGCAGAGGGGAGCAGAATAGGATGGAAGTTCATTTATTTATTTATTTATTTATTTCATCTTACAGACTAGAAGTCCAATTACAAGACAAAAAAAAAGAAAATAAAACAGAAGAAAGTTAATTAAATAAAATGCGCTTTAACTGTAGCTTAAAAGTATAAAGTGAGTGAGGAAACGGACCAAGCTGCAAATTATTATGATTACGGGGGAGCCGCAACATAGGTGAATGGTAAAAAGTTTCTGTCCTCGCATATGGAACTGCAAATGTGTTAGCAGATCTGGCGGGTCGTTCTGAAATACGATAACTTAAGCAGTCTCGCAGGTTAGAATTTAAATGACGGTGGTGAAGCCGAAACAGAAAACATTCATCTAAGAGGAGTCTACGGGAATTCAAAGTGGGAAGTTGAAGCATGGAAAGTCGCTCAGTATAAGGTATATAAGCAAAATTAAATTTAAACATAAGAAAACGAGTGAATTTGTGTTGAACGGATTCAAGGAGAGAGTCTAAATAAAGGAAATGTGGAGACCATACTTGCGAACAATATTCGAGAATGGGTCTAACGAGACTAGTATATAGGTTAACAGAGGAGGAAATGTTAGAAAACAAATGGGAGTTTCTTAATACGAACCCAGAGACACGAGAAGCGCGAGCGGAGATTGCCGCAATGTGAAGCTCAAATTTAAGTCTCGGGTCGAAAATCACTCCCAGGTCTTTAATTTGACAAACAGCTACGAGTGGAAGATCATGTAACATATAAATATGATCTATTGGACAGGGTTTTAAGGTGAAGGACATTTTGTGACATTTCTGGACATTAAGAAAGAGAAAATTAGTATGACTCCAAGAATCGACTGCGTCCAGATCCATCTGGAGAGCAATACAATCTTCTTCTGAGCGGACAACTCTGTAAATTTTTAAGTCATCAGCATACAGAAGACACTGAGATCCTAGGACAGAGGGGAGATCATTAATGTATAGGAGGAAGAGAAGAGGACCAAGGATAGATCCCTGAGGGACACCGGTGGTTGGAAAGAAAAGAGAGGAAAGTGCACCAGATAGACTAACACGGCATGAACGAAAACTAATGTATGACTCAAGCCAAGAGAGTACTGGACCAAACAGGCCAAAGTGTTCTAATTTTTGAAGTAGAACATTGTGGTTGACAGTGTCAAAAGCCTTACTGAAGTCAGTGTAGACTACGTCCACTTGGAGACGATTTTCGAGAGCCTTTGCGACAGTATGGGTAAGTTCAAGAAGGTTTGTGCTAGTTGATCGGCCTGGAAGAAAACCATGTTGAAACGGGGATAATTTACAAGAAAGAGCTTGGTAGAGTTTATTATGGACAATACGTTCAAGAAGTTTGGGAAGACATGAGAGTAACGAAATAGGACGGTAATTGCAAGCATTGGATGGGGAACCTGACTTATGTACTGGGAAAATGTTAGCAAGCTTCCAAAAATTAGGGAAGACACCCGAGGATAAACTAGCGTTAAAAATGTAAGAAAGTGGAAGGCATAATGAAGAGGATAAAGATTTGAAGAAAATATTAGGAAGCCCGTCTGGCCCAGGTCCTACGCTAGAGTCCAACGAATCAATCAACATTTGAATTTCAGTAGGGTTTGTGGAAATAAAATCGAGAAAAGGTGGAAAGTGAAAAGGAATAACAGTAGCAGTATGTTCGAGAGAGGAGAGAGGATAAATTGAGGAAAAAAAGGCTGCAAAAATTTCGCAAATTTGTTCGGGAGTCGAACCCTGTTCACCATTCCATGAAACAGTACTGGGAATTCTGGAGGAAGACTTGAGGGAATTGATATAGGACCAGAACGGCTTGGTTTGGTTTGAGTGTAGCGAATTTTCGATATTAACGAAATAATTACGCATAGCACTTTTCATTGCCGATTTCGCGGAAGCACGGAGTCTAGAAAAAGCAGTATAATTTTCAGGAGTTCTGCTAGATTTAAAGAGACGATAGGCTCGATCTTTCAATCTGGGGATAGCTAAAACATCCCGGGTCATCCAGGGAGGATCGCTGGCCGTAGAACGACTAAGGTAAGGAGTGAAGCGCGAGATAAGGTCATGGATAAGTGAGTAGAATTTAGAGAGCGCATCTTCACAACCTAGATTAAGAAAAAAAGAAGACCAGTTTACCGAACAGAGTTCATCCGACATAGCAACATAATTCGCTTTCCAAAAATTGAATCTAAATTGCTTGCGAGCTTTTTGAGGTTTAGGGAGGCCCAAGGAAAGATCCAACAAAACAGGTGGATGATGAGGATCAGGAGGAACATAAAAATGAGGTGCAGGCATTAGAGACAGACTATCATGATCTATGTTTGACAAGACAAGATCAAGAAGCCGGCCGTTGGAGTTCAGGACATAATTGAATTGAGAACAGGAGGTAAGTGATAAAAAGTTTGAGATAAGGTTGGATTGTCTATTACAAGAGATAACATGAATGTTAGGGGAAAATTGCCAATCAAGAGAAGGAAGGTTAAAGTCCCCACAGATAATAACACGAGAGGAAGGATTGATAGATAGACAAAATGAGAAGAGAGAGGAAAAGAAAGACTCATACAGCTCGATCGGAGAGTTGCATGGAACATAAGTAGAAGAAATGTATACGGGGGCAGATGCAGAAACATGAACTTTGACGAGCACACTTTCGATGGGCGAGGGAGGGTGAAATTCTTCACAGAGAGAACTGGGAAGGGAAATCTTAACAGCTATAAAGACTCCACCACCGTCTGATTTATTTGAGAGATTGCGATTGCGATCTTTTCGGTAAACGTTATAATTTTGTAACAATTCAGAATTATGGATGCCGGAATGCAGCCAAGTCTCAGTTACACAGATAATGGAATCTTTGCATAATAAGCACGAAAAATTGAATTCTTGCAACTTAGTTCGTAAGCCTCGTACATTCTGATAATAAATGCTAATAGAATTGTTAGAGTCGTAAGAAACTAGACTTGCAGGTTTAGATGCGCCGTGTTGGGAAAATTTTTCCTTTTCCGCGGTGCGAAGCGTTTGATGAGAGCACCAACAGGCCAAAGTTTAGTGTCCAGGACAGCAGTAGACTCAGCTGGGACGATCAGTTTAAAGGAAGCAATTAGACGATGTGGAAGATTATCTTTCGTAAGCCTTCGACACTCAAGAATGGGACAGGAGGAACCAAGTTTTCATTTAAGGTGGCTCACTACCATGTCCGTCGATGTGTTGTATGCAAGTCGTGAGATAAAGACTTGCAGAGGTGGAGCAACAGCACGAAGATCTTCCTCCACAGGCAAGTCAGTCAGAGGAAGATTAGCAGCAGATGTTGGTACCGTCAAGTTCGTTGCAACTGTAGAAATAACCTTGGGTACAGCTCCTCTGGATCGGTTAGCAGAAGATGAAACTAAGATTTCACTGTCCACAGAAACTTCTAGGGTTTTTGTGGAGTTAATTCCTGCTGTGGGGAGGTTAGTTACAACTGCTTTTGAGGCCTCACCATTAGGTACTGCTTCACTGATTGAGAGGACAGAGGGGGAAATTAGGAGACCATTTTCAACAGAATTCGATGCAGTAGACGATTGTTCCATCACTGAAGTACAGGAGACAGTATTGTTTGATTTAGGAGATACTCCGCGGCACAAAGGAGAGCAGTGTACACCAGTAGATACAGTTGATGCAAGCGGCGGAATCGGTGTCGCAGATAATGAGTCGATTCTTTGATTGAGAGACGCCAGAGTAACAGAGTGTTGGTTCAGAATTTTAATAACGTCAGATAATGAAGTTGCTCTACAAGCATCGCAGCGATATGATATGTTGTTCGGATGCTTGGCGATAATATCAACCAGCGATGAAGTAATGTTTAAGCACTTCGCATGAAATGCTTTACCACAGTAACCGTCACACAGAACGAATCGCGAACGCGTGGACTCAGGATGTTTGCAGACCGCGCATGTGGACCCATATGGGGGTGAATCCAATACCATGATGTAGGAAAGGGTTAAGTAACTAAAAAGTTAAATAGCACAAACCGAAACTATTGCCTAATTTCAGGCTGAATAGGTGATATAAAAGTCGAGCTTGTCAAGCTATCAAATTGACACCCACTTACACTAAGCACAAAGGGAGCACTAATTGAGGGGCGAGAGCAAAAACTTTATTAGTGCCGGAATTTCAAAAAGTTATTAGAGCAATAAAGCTTAGAGAGCCGTTAAAACAATTTACGAAAGGCCACTGTGAACAAAGGTATCACTGGATATCAATTTATAAATGTTTTATAACACTATTGTCACAGAAAACCACAAAGCACTGGAGCAAAGAAATGAAAACTGTCTTCCGGAGTTAATACAAGATAACAGGGCTAAAAATTAAAAGGCTAAATGATTGTAATTGATGAAAGGCGTAGAAGCTAACGAAAACCGGACTGATCTAATTGATAGTCACTAGCAATATGTGCAGTACAAGATTTTGGTGCTTGATAATGAGTTTCCAAAAATTTAAGAAAAAATGTGAATCGCAAATGAGAAATTATGAACGCAGATGAGCTTGTGATGTGAAATTTATTAAATCCAAATAGATGTCTTACTTGAGGACGATCAGCTTCGGTGCGCAAAAAGATAGGTGAAAATCAAGAGGAGAAATTACAGAAATAATTACGCAGGCTAGTTTGTTGTTTTACTCGATGTTTGAACCCTACATAATCGTATGATTTTTTCCTAAAATACAAAAGTCTTTGATGAAATAAATGCTTTGCAAAATATTTCTCTAGAATATATTTTAAATTAAGATCAAAAGGAAGCATATCACTTTCTAGCAATACGGAAATAAACTGCCCTTTTATTTAACAGGAACGCCCATGGACATACCCGAGCACCAATGCTTTATAGTAAAAACTGATGAAGGTGCATTGAAATAAAAGCTTCCCTCTCCCAAATGGATCTTTGTAACGGCCACAGCCAAATTAAAGTTCATGTCTGAGTAAAAACTTGATTAACTTCGTGACTATCATGAGAACTTACTCGGTGATATCCTTAGTATAACCATGTAGATGGGGAATTTCATGGAATCGTTGGAAAATGTGAATGAAGAACTGAAATAGGAAGTAAACTCTCTCTTGTTGGAACTACCAGTGCAAACATCAAATCTACTGATTACAGTTCACCAGGATTACAAACTCGTTTATCCTTTTGTGCGACTGTTTGCTCCAGTCTGATTCACGTCCTAGTAGCAATTGCCATTAAGATATTGCACCCAGCACTGTGATGTAACGCAGAGTGCATTTTTCAAGCAGGATTTTCGATTTGTTCATAGTGTATTTCGACTCATGGTAATAAGTACCTGTTCGAATGCTAGTTCTGCTAGGGGTGCATTTTTATTTCAAAATGGAATAGCTATCGCAAACAAACCTCACGACATAGTCGTATGGTTTGATAGTGGATAAAAAATCTGAATTGAAATGAATTTTTTAGAGGGGAAAATTAAAAACTCCAGTATCGACTTTACGTGATTTTCGTTCGATTAAATTTAAATTGAATGTCGACGTTAAAATTTAAATACCGTGATCGAAGTTCTGACCTCATTATGTAGGGACGATGACCAAACCCCTTCTTTCAACCCGAGACGCAAGAGCAATCATGTAAAAAGATCGAATTTTACTTTAAATAACGCCCACTAGGTCGTAAGGTATGAACGCTACAAACATCATACCAATGGCGTTTTTTTGCAACTCATTGATTTAGATAAAGTTAAAGTGTTAGACGTAAAAATGAGAACAGATTTCTGTGCCATTTATTAAATACGACAAAGGAAACGAACAAGAAAAGATCCAGGAAAAAGTGTTTAGGAAGAGAATTGCGTCTATTTTTGTTCAGATGTCTTTCAATGTGTAACAAATGGAGTGACGGTTATGCCTATATCAAGCCGTCATCGAGCTCAGACCTCGTGAAAATTTACTAAATTCCCAACATTTGACCATATCACTCACTCGTCTTGGGCGGAAAATAAACAAATTCCAATCAAAGTTGTGATTAGATAAAAAATAAACAAATATAGATGCATATGTTTAACAAACATAAAAGAAGCTGAAGCGGCCACGACCTTGCGTGAATGTTTCGGTTGGCGTTACAACAAATTATTGTTATTATTGAGCGACATTGAGAACTAACAATTTATGGACTAATCATTGAATTATTGTTGTTTTTATTGTTGATTAAGTATTATCGATTCGAATATACTGCTTTAATACATCAAATTGTTAACTTCAAAGTTGCGAGATTAAAAATATTTCAATTTCATGTCCTTGAGGACAAAATACTATATTTTAGACTCCAAAAAGTTCCATTCAATCAATTCTACTGTGCAAAATATGGTCAGTACGATGCTCAATGAAAGACCGAAATCAATAATTATAATTGAATGGATTCAAATCAGTGTTGTATGATCAAAAGTTATCTTTTTGGAATTTCGTAACTTAAGGTTTATAGTTCAAAAGTTCTTATTTTCGGGATTTTCAGTTGCTGGTAAAGAATCGCAGTCGATTATTTCATTTCGTAAATCTCTTGCCGACTCGCCATTAACAAATATACACTGAATTATCACTAAATGAAATGAAATAAAGAACCAAGCGTAGAAATTATTTAATCAACTACTCTCTATAAAAAAATCCACAACCTTGAAACAATCTCACAAACATTTGATTACGCCGAACGGGAACACTCAACATCTTAAGATAGCCCAAATCTATTTAGAGCAATCTAATCTTGAACCGCGAAAAAAGATACTTAATGCAGGAATCCTCAATTGGTGACAAATATCGTTGCGATTGTCGCTAGGAACGATGCCAAACTCTTGAAAAATAACCTTTGTTGGGGAGCTGAAGCACATTCCCCGAACAGAATTTTCCGAAAAGAGCACCCAGAGTGGCGTGTAGGCCAACTACTTCCCATTATAATTGATGCTAGACAAATTGATTTCCATTTCATTTTTTGGCAAATATTTTTCAAATTAATCTTGTTCGAATCGCAGGTTTTAAGAGTTGAACAGTGGAAAACATAACAAATCAAGTTTGCCCGGTTTAATGTGGTGATCCATAAAAATTGTTGTGTTATTGTCATTACATTTTCAATCCATTCACTAACATTCGTGAAAAAATTACCAAAGAATCAATGCTTGCTTGATAAAAAAATTCGAAC
This sequence comes from Oxycera nigricornis, assembly GCA_963942545.1. NCBI lineage: Eukaryota > Metazoa > Arthropoda > Insecta > Diptera > Stratiomyidae > Oxycera > Oxycera nigricornis. The sequence goes on from OZ012663.1 coordinate 315,128, forward strand.
ACAATTTAATTAATTTAAATTTAAGATTTTCGCAAAATCAATTTGTTATTGATGAAACCACGATTTGAAATTTTCAGTCGTTAATATTTTATCTGTAAAAATAATGAAAAATTGTCCTAAATATAAATTATTGATTGATCATGTTGTGGGTTGACGGAAAAATCTTTATATTGAAAATAAAAATATTACAGTCTTCTAGTAAAATGTTTAGTCAACTTAAATTACATAATTTAGACTACGCTCCATATTCAACAAAATATTTTTCTTAGAATACGACATATTTATCGTGATTAATTGACTTCGAATATCTAAACTAATAGCACATCGGTATTTGAGTACAAAATAAACTTAGGCAACTATTCGTGCAACATTTTCGAGTAGACTTAACAGGACTTACCTGAGAAGAAAAAGAAATTTAAATAAATGTTTACACGGTCCCACAATCAACATGGAATAAGATAACATATAAGGTTTTACAATTTCATGATAGTGGGTTGAAAAATTTACAATAAGATCAATTTTAAAAACGCTGAACAATCTTTTAGGGCAACTTTAAAATCGCTGAAGATGACACTCTTCGAATTAACATGTACTAAATAATCATTTTTTTTCAAGTCCTCTGGAAAACATTTTCAAAGAAAATATTTTAAAGTTGAGGAAATAACGGCAAAATGCAGCAATTTTTTCCAGAAAATTTCATGTAAACATATCTCAGAGAAATTTTGTATCGTAATTGTTTTTAGAAAACTTTTATGTAACTGAATTGCTGGACATGGCAGGTAAAAAAAATTAATTTAGAGGAGAAGCAGAAAATTATTCATATATATAAGCTTTTTATACCGTCAATTTAATTAAGGTTTTGATTTCAGCAGAAAAGTTCGGTAGCAGTGTTATATCTAGACATCGACAAGTTAGTGTACAATCATGCAAAGTAAAAAATATAGAAAGCGTTCAAAAGATTCAGGATTGTTAATTGTAGCTCTGGATTTGCAAGATAAAAAACTAAATGTTTTTTTGTAATGCATGTTATATTTTCCGGCTAGAAGAAAGTGTATTTAGTGGAGCATATTTTTTAGAATTAAAGTCAATCAATGGAGCTGATTTCAGGACTGATGTTCAGCAAAAAAAAAAACGTAAAAACGAAAGAGCTGACAGAGCTCTGTTACGCTCAACGTATGAATAGTATTCAGACATTTCCATCAAATTCCCATGTTGATTTCATAAAACATAAAAGTATTTTCCTATCATTTCAAAGAGCATGACGATTTGCCATTAATATACAGTGGCCACTATTGGCTTATATGCCATTTTTCAATAGAAGCGGCACAGAATTCCAATGCGTTTCTAAAATATCAAAAACCTGATGATCATCTGCTGCACGAAATACACATTTGGCGTCAGTAATGGCGAACTAATTATCCCGATCAATCATCAATCATTTGTAAAATTAGTTTAACTTCCAAACTTAGAATTCATACTTAAGAAAGTCATTTTGAGTTCAGGGTCCTCCGCATGGGAAGGTATTTTATTTTTCTTTGACTCACCATATTTTCAACAAGGCGATTGCAGATGTAAAAATTTCTATTCAACACAACCATCCAAAAATATTGTGCTTCTCGAAAAGTACACAACACGCAACAGGCGCCGTAAATGCTCAGTGACTACATCATTCATGTCTTTGCGAACAATGAAGTTGAACTCTGCCTTAAGCGGCCCACAGACGACCAACTTGGTTGTCAACTAAGTCGTCAACCTGGTTGAGGTTGAGACTACAGACTGAACAACCGAATCATCAACTTGAATGTCAACATCACTTTGTCAAAAATTTCATGATGAGAGGACGTCTGCTCAGATTATGTATGCTTTGTTCAAAATGAGTGATGAAATATTTTTCTCATATTTTATTATTGATGAACTATTTGAAGAAGGGTTTTTCTTCACAAAAATTGACCGATTTGCACAATTTCGCTATTGACACTTAACGACGTGCACTCTACAAATTCTTGACTCGAAATGATGTCTGTCTGTTGATGTCTGTCAACATGGCCATAGACGGCAAAACATGTTTGTCAACATCAAGCCCCTCCCACAAAAATCACAAACATTTGATTTTACTTCAACCGTAGCTTCAACATGAACTTCAACCGTCAAACTGCCTACAGACGTTCAACATTGATACCAACATGGCAAGTTGACGACTTAGTTGACAACCAAGTTGATCGTCTGTGGGCCCTTTTACGCACATTGACTCTTCGTCAGAAGAAAAGAATCTCTCTTTTCTAGTGCCGCAGTCGGTGGAACATAAACGAATTTGGCAATCAGTTCGTTCCATCCATCCTTTGTTGGCTCAGGAAAAATTCGCAAATCATCTGTTGGATTATTCACAGGTCATGATGAAGTGCTGAATGTCCACGGCTGTCATGAAAAAGGCTGTAGTGAGATGCCAGTCATATGAGGAATGGATGGCAACACAACGGTATGAGATTGGTAATGTTCACCTTTTTTAAACCCTGCATTTGTTGGTTAAGCAAGAAGAGGGTTTAAGCTATGGAATTTTGGATCGATGGGCATATTGAAAAACAGTATCGTAACACTGGACTACCGTATGGAAATCTGCCATTTTCTGGTTCGAAGCTACAAGCATAACGTCCTTAAAGTTTTCTGGACAGAAAATCATTAAGGCTCGAGTGAAATCATACGAGAGCTCGGCACTACAATGAACTGTTTCGACCACCTCAAACCAAATACCAAAAAACAAACGTAGCTCAAGTATCTCATTGCAAAACTTCTGCATGTATAAACTTATCCCAACTTAAAGTCTCCGCCTTTTCACCTAGAGCGTTCTTGCTGAACTGAAGATTATCCGAGAAGGACTTGGCGCAGCCACAGAAACAACTAAAGCTACTTCGTTAACAAGAGGCAATAAATCAATTACGTTAAATGGCAACAAATCACTATGAAACTGAAGGGAGTTTTTTGCCTGATCAGCTTTCTAGGGTTGATTTTACTGGTATTTCGCCTTCATTACAGCTAGGAGTCATTCATTCTACCCAGGGACCTGAACAACTTGGGATTATCGATGACCTCATTTCACTCCATATTTAATCATAAATTTTCACCGACAACGTTGGTTCCTGTTCATCGAGCATCCTCTCAGTCTTTATCAAGGAGATTGACAGGAACATCATCTCATCAGCATTCCTGGCTAGTAGACAAATTTGATTGTAGGTGAAAGGAAACTTTACCTGAATATTAATGTTTTCACCGAGTGTCACTTCACAAATGAAAATAGAATTGGAGAAAGGAGATGCCGAACGCAACTGCTGTCCTGAATAGTCAGATGTTGTCAAAACAACGAAAATTGATTTAGTTTCACGAAAACGGGCATGGCAGAGCGGTTGCTAGTTATGCGACTTTCATAGGCGAATGGAAACTACGAGATTGACAATAGCGTGATTGACTGACTGACAATTTTGATGAATTCTGGTAACAACCAGACTTGGAACACAAGGCAAATTGAGACGAGCTGATATTGCAGAGTGACGCTTTGATGATCTTACAATGGGATCTTTTGACGAGCTTTTATATTGCATTAGTTTAATGAAGCACATAAACAGAAATTTAGGTTTTTAAGTTTGATTATTGTTTAAATTTTAGCACAGAATTTTCGTAAAAGTACTATTGCTATCTTGAATGATTTTAATTTTAAAAATTCGGATCAATGAACAAAAAGAACATTTTTACATGTCTTTGGTTTGTGGACTCATTTGTCCTTTTTTGAAAAGCCGAGCTGCGATTCGATCCGCGCCGTGCAGAAAGTCCTCTGTGTGAGCAATAAGTATAAAATGGGCTAAACATGTTACGAGTTAACGATAAGATCCAATTACCTGTGATCGTATTGTAAAGAATTTGTTTGTTTTTTTCGTGCTTCGTAAATCACGTACAGTTTGGCATCAAGGCGCTGCGAAATCATGCTCATTTAACAAGAACAAAACGTTCCTATTAATCAGAATGTTCTGAATACTTTTTCCATATAATTGTTATTTGCACCTACACAAATCCCTGTCCTGCTTTCTATTAAAAGCATCAATCGCCAAAACATGAAAAAGGAAACACCCTTTTACTACAGGGCATCCGGCTGTTCCGCTCATCCCTTCACCGAATGTCCTACATTTGTCATTTGACACCACATTCCAGCACAATGCGAGCTAGTGATCAGTAGCCCATCTATCCATTCGTCCATCCATCCAACCTTCTATTCGTGGCTATGTTTCTCCAGCCAACGGAACCATCATTGCACGACCATCGCAGATGTGAGGGTAATGCCTCTGGATTGCTATTTGATTTAGTCGGGTTTCTCCAACAAAGCGCATACCAGACACGAGCAAGTTTGCAATACAGCTTTTCCGACTTGGCTTCACGTCCTGGTCCTCATCCGCACGCTAAGCCTCAAGACAAGTCTTCTATTGTGAAATGTTGATGTCCCTTCGATTCATTGCGCTCATTCGCTTTCAAACAAACTTCTTTGAGAATTTTCATTTCTTTACTCCATCGCATCATTTCTTCACTCCTCGCATCGAGGACTTACTTCTTGAAGGAATCACAGCCGCCTCGTAGGTTAGTTTATCTGGGAGCCGGAAGGGCTGAATACCTGATGCCTGCCCGCTGGGTCAGGTGAAACAGGTTAAATAATTCAAGCGGAAAAATGCTATGCGGATTGCTGTGCTCCGGGAAAAATTCAAGAATGAAAGAAATTTCGCACTGGTGTTTGTGTGGCTGCGTTCGAGAAGGACATGGGGCGGACGTAGGAGCCTTTTGAGAAGATAAATGTAAATTACGTATTTTGCCAGCCGGAGATCTCCATCAACTTAGCCTCTAATACTATGGCTGACTGGCATTCATGTGCGACATTCTCCAGGCGTTCGCCAATGGGGTTAGTAATAATTTCTCTATTACGGCGAGGGTATTCAGTGCACATGTTAAGTAGGCAGGCTACGTTTCCCGGGATTTTCGGTTTTTATTGAGCCATCGCAGCTTTATGAGCCTATTTCGTTTGACATATGTTTTGGGACGGAAATGTAAATGGAGCTGCCTTTTCGTTGAACGTGGAACGAACGCATGTGGGGATGTCTTTGAAGATGAGAATAGTGTGGAAAAGTTATGCAGCAAGATGTGAAGAGCGAGATCTTTTATAGATAGCTTTTTTGCCGGCTTGCATCGATAAATATATTAGATTGAAATTTGGTGCTATGTAAAATATTGCATTAGGGCCATTAGTAATAATGCAGAAATTCCACGAGCACTTGTCTTATTTGGAGGAATTTTGACTAAATATTTACTTGAAGTGACCTAGTTGAGGACTACCAATGACTACCAAGAAATAGGACATTGCGATATTAATCAAATGCGGCTACGAAGAACATTCCATTGTGTCATGAAATTTTTGGAGATGCACCGTATCCTCAGCAGGGTTACCCAGCTACTCCGCTAATTTGATACCAGCTTCACAAATACAAAATATACAACATGCTTTCTCAAGCATGAGCTAGTTAACTGCCTTGTTGGGCACTGCACCCTTGCAAAGCATCCTCAAAATATTCTTTATCATGCCTACTACTATCGCACGTTCGATGTATAGATCTTACCGCATCTTCCTGTACCATGTCGCACGTGTTATTTGTTGCAAAACTATATTCGCCAATATTTATCCCCCATCCCCAAAGCATTGGCGGATGGCCTAAATACGAAATGCGACAATTTCCAGCAAAACATAGTGTCGGATATCAGCTATTGACTCGTGCCGAAGTGTTTGCGATTCCATCAAAATTTATTGACACAAAAGGCACAAGATCTGACAAATATATTTGTTTGTTTACTTGTCTGTTTGCTGTGCCACATTTGGCTTCAAGGAGCAGCGAGTACCACGGTACGTATTGTCACGGAAGCTGTAATTTTGCATTGTGTGAAAGACGTTAACAGGCTCACAGTTGACAAGGAGCATCAGCCAAAACAGGACGGATAACGTGTAACTAACTGGAAAAAGGATTTGGAAACGACTCAAGTGTTTGATGTTGCCTGCAAGCACCAATTCTGTGGTGCTCAACAGGAGCCTAGAAGTGGCTCGGAAACTTGGGAAAGATGCTTTGATTTATTTGGATGACTTATGCCCATAGCATAATGGACTTTGACAGATTGAAGGCATAAAATTGAAGCAGTGACCATATGCAGTCCTACATGGATAAAAAATGGCATCGTATTTAAAATGGAAGGAAATAATTTGCTCAAAAACGCCACTTTATTGACGGCATATTTGGATTTGTATTTCGCCCTTTCATTCTACTGCAAAATTCGTCATGTGTTTATTCAAAATTGAACTGAGAAGAATGAAAGGTTACTAGTACTCAGCTTCTTCAGCGATGAAATTTTTCGTTACCCCAGCGAGACTGACGAAACCTTATCGACAAACATATATACTGATGCTTGTATAGCCACGCAACTTCAAAGCACCATCAAAAATCCTAAATAGCTTGAAAGTGAATTCCTGGAATTAATTGGCAGGAGGGCAGAAGTTACCACCAGCTTTTTGCCATATGCTTTCGCATACAGCGAAGTTATCGTTGAGCTCATCTGACGTCACGAAACTGAAGGGCTGTTCGACTTTATACAGCCATGAAAATGGTTCAAGGACCTTCGAATGAGCAGACACCGTACGGCACCCACATTCAAATTCCCTCACACATATTTGCTTGCATAGGCACAAATGTAGTCCCGCCAAACGCACACAAAAGGACGCTTTCATCAACCCGCTAAGGCTCGTATGGGTGGATTTCATATACATATATTATGGATTCATCTTCTTCGCATAAGATTACGACGTGTCTCTATCCTGATAACGATTCTATGACAAGTGCAAGATGTAGGACGCAGGACAAAGTGTTTCAACCTATTTACGAGCCTCATAGCTGGCTCTAAGCAAAGGCAGTGGTGGATGGACAGAATTGGATTTTTATGAGTCATGCCGTTTCGTTCGTAGCCAGGACTTCTTCGCTGAGGAACGCTCGCGACTCACTTTTGTAGATATTCAAATCTTTGAAATGATTATTGTGAGGAAATTGAGATCTCGATATAAAAGACCAAGTCGTGGAGGATGAAATTTCATATACAAGGCTTCATCTGTTTTTGAATTTGTTTTTATAGTACAGTTAAATCAAATTATCCTTACAACAGACGAAGCAAATGGCTCGTTCCAGTCAAGTGAACTACGACGGAGCATATTGCGTTTTGTGATCATGCAGGCAAGTTTGCTTTCATCATCGGAAGCTTTGGCTGATGACCCTAGCGAATTTTGTCTATTGACAATTGTTGTGAGCTTTCAAAATTGCACCTTTTTAAAAGTCATTGAGACGAAAATTAAACAATTCGGAGTGTAGATAGTTGAGTGAAATGGGTTTGGTCAGAAAGAATTACGCACCAAGAACAAGGATTGTACACCTACTGAAGTTTGAGCGTGTATTTTCTGTAATAAATAAGAATTATATGCACAAACATTGATCATCAATCCAACTTCATCTCTCGCTCTCTGTAGAGTTATGAAATAAACGCATACATAATTAATGCAATGACTAGTTTACTACACCTTTTTTTATCACATACTCACTTCAGCGTGTTTATAATAGTTCAGTGCCGTGTAAATTTGCAGATTATTAATCCCAAACGATGAAATGAAATTCGATTGATGTCACGCTTAGCTGCATACCAAGCGTGCTATTTGTCACCTGGATTTTGGAATTCTTGACCTTGCAATAATATCCAAATCTTCATTCAAACTCTGTTAGCCAGAAAAGAATTCACTAGTGGGTAGATTATGTTTAAGAGTTTCCACTTCATTACATTCATACAGCCTCCAACGCTCTGAATGAAATCAACTCGTCTCCACTTAATCCTGCATCAATACAATGCCACCTCATTTCGCTGCGGATAACCAACTTTTGCCGGTAATCATTAAAACCTTGTCACGTGAACTACTAATATGCATCCCGAACTCATAAATGGCTTCATTTTCCCGACGACAGACTGTATGGATTTCCTTAGATCGCAGATTCCGTGATTTCTGAGAGTTTCCCGAACGCCACCAAAAGGGTGTTCATGAGTGGAAGGTCCTGTACAGCTCGATTCACTAGCTAGTACATGTAGCAAGCAACCTACATATCGTAGAAGAATGGAAATGTAGGATAATTCTATGCACCGCACATCCTTCCCGGGCAAAGCTAGCTTCGAAGCACTGCGTTTGACACACTTTTATGTGATACCTTTTTTCGAAGCATCTTCGCAAATGGAAATCAGATGCGAATTTTAATATGAGCCGGATACTCAACGACTCTGTAATTAAATTACAGCACACTCGAACGGAGCTGTAAGGAATCAAAGAAAGATACAGTCGACCCAGAACCGAAAAGGTAAAGTCCCCGATACATACACATACATATAGGTAGGTTCATTTCTCGTAATCGTTTTCAAACGTTGTGCCCGAAAGGCTTAATTTACAGTGTCGGGATGTTTGAATGGTTCGCGTTTTCAACAAAACCAGCTTTGCCGAACGGCCTCTACGAATAGCTGAGAAACTCAAATTAATTTCAGTGGACCGGAATTTCTTCGGCGAACGGGATTACAGATCAAGGGTTTGGAAGGGGGTTGTCGGCGGCGTTTAATGTTGTCTGGGAATGTCTTTGGGGAATTTATCTGCACGAAATAATTAAAAGAAATTCTGGGAAATTAAGTTCCCTTGGCGTTAAAAAGTCGATGAATAGGAGAAGTAGAAAAAGGAGTTATGACGATGCCGCGGGACTCGGCACTGAAATAACAATATTCTGTGTTGCGTAATAGTTCTAATATCAGAAGTTTAAACGTCCGTGGGTTTCCGAGGAATTGATCAGTCAACGAACTCAATGGAGATAAGTCCTTTACAACGGTTGATGATTAAATGTCTTGTATGATGGCTTCAACGAGCGATTTGTTTTGAATTTCCGAAATGAATGATAATCATAGACGTAGGCATATCTGCAGATGAAAGTCGAAAAAGGTCTGAACATATTCAGCTAATGTCCCATGCTTTCTGTAATTCTCACCATTTTCGTATTAACTATTGAGCAGCGTTAAAGATTTGTAACTTTTACATCACTTATTTTGATGGTTAATCGAAAGCATTGGTATTATCTAAGAAACTAAGAAGTTCTCAAAATAAAATTCGTTAAAGCTAAGACAAAAACACCAACTCTGATTTCGAGCGAAACGAACAAATGAAACATCATCATTACATTCACATCTTGATGATAAGATTGTCTGTTCAGGGCTTGACCAGCAGCTAAACTGGCTAGCTTCCCCACAAAAACTATGTCTCGAAAGGAGAATGTGAAAGCCATAATGGTGAGCATTTGCACGATGTCATCGCCGCAATCTTCTTATTATTTTCATATCTCCTTCCACCATGCATGGTCCCCTCTGCATACAACTCCGAAGAATGTTTAATTAGAAAATTCCCAGGATAATTCAATTCACGTCTTCTGGCCTGGATGCCAACTGACTGTCCCGCACAGGTGATCGGCTGATTGTTTGCTGAGTCGTTGCTACTCCATTGTCCTGCCCAGTCGACGAGTTGTCCAGTTCGGTGTCCCTGGAGCTCGGATGCCGTCAGTCGAACGACCCCTAATCTTGTGAGAATTTGGTGTTTCATTGACACTCCCAATTAGCACCCCCGTTTATTTGGCGAACGTGCAAAGCTTTTTCGGACGAGCTGACTCAGCAACTAGTGCTGGCAATAGTGACGGATTTGGGTCAAGGGTAAGGTGAATGCCGTACGAATCCGCGATTGCATCATGTGGGGGTTTTGTGGCCGGATGAGACCCGGAATGCAAAACGAATGAGCTTCGACGCTACCTCTAGAGGGTGTTCCATATTCATTGGCGTTGAGGTGAACTTGAAAGTATAACTCAGAGGCCGATTTTTTCACAGAAACTGTTAGCGCACAGAGCGTGAATGGGGAGCAGAAAAAAAGTTAACATTATGCGCGAGTTTGCTGGTTTATTTCGAATGTGATAACTAGTTAGTCACATGGTGTACAACAAAATCAAAATGTTAGGACTTTGATTTGACCGACTTGCATGAAAAAATAACAATTGCTGGGCGTGAGACCTTGATCCATCAAACGATTTGAATGTGTACCATTCAATGAAACAGACGATGGTCAAAAACGAATCAAAATGATCGAGTTACGAATTCAAGTGAGTAGTTGTTGTGGAAATATTTCATACTAATGTTCATACATTCAAAACTAATCAGCTCAAAAACCAACGACGCTGAAGAATTTCTGTAAATTTATCCCCTACTGCAAAAAGATAACCGTTTAGCAGCCTTGAATGCAACAAATTTTTTACCAACCTTTCCATCCTTCGAAACTCCCCGTCAGATAGCTCTTAAACAGCTCAGTTAGCTTTGAAACAATTACTGTGCAACAATAGCTTATTACACAATAGTGTATGCAGCCAAGCACATGATCAAATAATTACGGACTCCTGCTTATTGTGCGGCAAGTCAAAAACCTCAGCAGGATTCCTCCGTTGTTTTCGTTTCAGATTTGCTGAAGTTGGTACATTGTCTTTTGGCAAGAGCTGCGCTAGAAACACGTATGTACATTGCTCTCGCCAAGGACTAGAAGACAAAACCATCTCTTCCTTAGCTAACACGAACCTTGCGGAGACTGTTGTACTTCCATTCACATGGCATCCATTCTCAAGGATGCATTTGAATGCATCACTTTCATAGTATCTTGCACTTAGTGCGGGCCTATTTATGAATCAAGGATGCTGAACGACATCTGAAACGAGACATTCAACGGTTTAATCACATCGCCATGGTCCAGGTAGCCTTCTTCCACGGAGAGCAGGCTGTGAACCTGACAAAGGAATGAAAGCGACTGCATAATCATAAGGACAACTTTTGGGAAAGAGTCGGCTTCTTATGCGCTTTTTTACCACATCTTTTCCAACTTTAAGTATGCACGGTTTTGAATGAAAGTGCTCCCAATGGATTGTATTTTACTGGCGTAGAGGACGACATGCTAGACGTCGGAGAGATGAAAGTAAATAGCTTATTAACTTCCCAACATTTATTATTCCTGCTCTGTTAAAGAGCCAAGTCTCAAGAGCGATTAAACCGTCAGCTTTAATTTCAAAAAAAGACCCAAAACAACCACCATTCTCCTTACCCGTTTCACTTTTCCGCTCAGTAGTTGCTGGGTGTGTTTCGTAACTTTTAATGAGCTAGAAAATGTCCTCGCAAAGCAACACGAAGCACCAAGAAAAAATGTCATCGCCAAGCGGCACTAGCTGTTACGACCGTCATGCGATGAATTGTCGCTTTTTCGCCCCGGCCGATGGCTGTTTTCCCACTTTGGAAAATTCGCAAGGAATAAAATGGACTCGCAACGAGCGTAACGTTGCAGAAATGTTGAACGGATGAATCCTTGCAACGGGAATTGTCCCACCGACCTTGTGACAAGATAGGTGTAGTCAGAGTGGTGGCGTAAGTAGATAAGATCCTGTTTTGCTAGAGTTGTTGCCGTGGTGGATCCATGTAATCTCCGCCCAGGATAATGGTTTTGCTATGAGCACGAATAAAACTGGCGAGAAAACGAGAATAGTGCCATGAATGCCGACAATAGAAAACTTGATGCCTCCAGTTGGATCGTTAATTAAATGTTTTAAATGCGGGCTAAATGGACGCGACGATAATCTGACACTCAATTTCACAAAGTGAAATTTGGGACAAAAGAAACTTATTTGTGGAAGTTGCAAAGCAAGATGTAGTTTCAGGTGCCGAAGGAATTCGATCGTACTATAAGTCATTCTATAAGATTATTACGACTTAATATATACTAAAATTATTTTCTTTGAAATATTTCGGCAAACGGAGCCTCCGATGAAGGGGTAACCAACAAGCCATCCAGATTTCATCACTTCAGCTTTAAATACGTTTAACATTGACTCAAGTGTTGTGGGAAGTTGAATAAATGATTCTTTTGCCGTAGATGATCAAAAAGGAGGTTTATTTTAATTTTTTCACTAATTCCAAACAAATTTCACACGTTTCCGAACTATGGTTCTTTAATGAAATCTTGATTTTTGTAGGTTTTCGTGTTCCGAAAGATTTTATCGAAGGTTCCGGCCTTCATGTCTTCACAGTTGTTGACTATTTCAAAGTGAATTAATTTAAACTACTTACATGTTTGAATGATGTGTTCTTTGGCGATGGTGGGGATCCCTGAAAAGCAAATGAAAAGAGGCGTGTAACAACTTGAAGCTGGCAAAGCATAAATATGTAAGCATGCATTGATTCAAGGTTCGCTAGTGCTGTGCAATTTATTGCCAGGCGAATGAGGCTTCCATGGATACGAATCCAAATTTAATAAATATGCTTGTCGATATTTCTTTCACAAATCCACATTTGATTGCCCTAATAAGCTTTATTCTGAGCTCTCTAAGTTGGCATTTGAAAAGACCTAATTTGAAGGTGCTCATCAGCATTGCTTTTCAATTTTCTTTTGTACATGGATTGATCGGAAAATGGTTGCCTCCCATTTCCATTTTCAACGCATTTTGCAGTCGACAACGATTCGAATGAAGAAAAAAATGTTGAATACAAACGAGGTTGGTTTGGAAAAATTATGGAATAAAATGCATAAAAAGAAAATGTTGTCTATCAATTTCTGGAAATAAATAATTTTACCTAATTTTCCCGTTTTGGAGTGTTTTCAATGATGCTTTCTCGCTATGGTATAGTAAAATACTTTCATTAAGTTGAAGTTATGAAGCAAGATTTTCCATTTCCCGAGAGCTCTCAGGTTTATATATTGAATGTGGACCAATGGCCGTGTTTTGTACGAGAAAAAAAAGCGTTGTAAACAATTTCATGATGCGAATTGATGGGCGTTTTTGTAAATTCATTAAAGCTTTTTGCTATTTCTTTGCGACGTTTTGGTTTTCATGTGAAAAAATTATATAATTATCGAACATAGTTCGTAATGTTCAAAGAATTTTCGCGGAATACTAGGTATTGATTTAAAATACTTACTCGTTGAAATCCATAGTATTTGATGAAATAACTCTTTCGGACCCACTTCGATATCAAGTCGCACTTTTCACTTTCACTGAGTGGTACACTTGGCATCTTTTTAATGCATTTATTGCGGAGTTGATTTCGCTCAATAATTGTTTCCTCAATGAATGCCATGTATTTGAGTTTGAAGCTAACGTCCAGAGTCTCTATGACTTGAGACAATGAACGACGTTGTCAGCTGGAAGTTTCAACTCGAAATGGTATGTTCTTGGCATATTCGCTCAATATCTTTGAATGTTTTCGATTATCGATTTTAGATCATTTACAGTGTAAGAACATACCGGCAAGGCGCAAATGTACGTGCAGCCATTACAGTGAGCAGAATTATGTAAAGAGCTTGATTGGATAGTGACCGCACGCTTTGATTCCCATGTGCTTATACAAAACTGTATATATTAGCGAGACTTGATGAAAAAACCTTAACCCTAGAGTAATAACCCGCCTTAGAGGCGCACGATGCACGATGCATACTTGTGAAGGTTTATTTTATTTGAAACAATTCTTTTCTACTTAATAATAAAGATTGTTTCCTAATTAATAAATTAAACAAAGTTTTCATTCATAACTTTTTTATTTTTATTTTTGGAAGTTATGATCACTTTTTACTTATATGTCATAAAAGCGGCAGTTCCTTTGGGCACCTTTGTGACGTGGGGTATCACTCTGACCCCAGAGTGATACCCCAGTGGTAGAAATGTCAATGCATAAAAATTGAAAAATATTTATGTCGAATTCTAAAGCAGGCATTGCTTACGAGCTGAGGAAGTGATGGTCAGAACCACACATTTGATATGTGTCAACCAAATCCACGTTACTTCAAGAACCGGAACATCAGGTGGTATGGTCGGGAGCGTTATGTTTTCCTATTCGCAAATGCATGTTATAATGATGAATTCGCTTATAGTTCCCACTCCCCTAATTGTTTTCGAATTACTGCCCGTAAATCGTATTTGGCACTGCATTCTCTCAGTCAGGTCCTCGTTCTTGTACTGGCCTGGTCCCGTTGCTGGTTTTTGCCTGGCCATGTCCATTAAATAAATGCATTCACACGAGGAGCACTTGTCATTTGCAAAGCTGCTTTAGCTGACGGGGATCATAGTTGCGTGCGATGTTGCTCCACCACATTTCCATTTTCATTTTGATTTAACGGTTGCTGTTTATGGGTGAAACTTATGTAAATACACATATATCTGACATATCGAGTGTTATATGTAAATACAACGGTTGAAGCGACACACATTAAAATCCACTCGGGGCAGGTTGCTTCAAGGACAGGACATGAATAAAGCAGGGAAATGCATTCAAATGGGAGAGTGGGCTTTTTAATAATTTAGTATTTGCCACTAGTGCTCGTGGGGATGCTTATATTTGTTCTGCGCGGAATAATCAAAACGGTGATTGGATATAAATGATTAATTTGATTTCCGTACTATGCATACAGATAGCAGGTGTAGCAAAAAATTTTCATGGCAATTAGTGCTTCGGTTAAATCCTATTAAATATGTTGACAGGACATCACCGATCAAAGTAGTTTCAATAAAAAAAATAATTCTAAAATGTAATAAGAGGTATATTACTGATTTCTCACTATTTTCATGCCTTGGTGCTAGAAGTTTTTATGTTGGCATCCGTCCTGTTTCAACTTCATCAAATTGTGAGCGATATTTTCAGACAGACTCTTCAGCACAGATAAAGCAGAAAATGATTAAAGTTATTGGGCTTCATTTCATGTGTCGCCCTATTTTCTTTCATCGATATGACTAAATTTTAAGTCGGGATTATAGGCTGGTGTGAGCCTTCGTTAGCAACACAAAAAACTATTCTGAGGAAGGGCTTAACCTTCAACACCAATCTCTGTCAAAATTGGGACATTGGAAAAGTGGTACAAAATTTTGCATTAAATTTTTTTTTTCAAGAATACAGAAAGTATCAATTTCTATTTACTTTTATATTGATGTATGACTTATTCAGCAGGATTTGGGCAGAGTGGCTAATTTTTTTATCAACAAACAATAATATTAATGATGATCATTACGCTAGATTTTTTCAACACGAATGGTTCAAAATGGGAATCATTTTAAACCAAAACTGCAGAAGAGACATAGCTTGTGCGTTGAATTTAATTAATATAAAATGTATTTGAGTAACCATTTGGAACCATCAGAATTACAGCTTCGTGCATTTTCGTCAGTCTGTCTTAAGTACAAACTGTTGATATTATACTGAAATGTGTCAAGTTTTCCCCAAAGCAAATAATACAAAATTTTCTCGACAAATAAAATCATGACAACAAATGATTCTTTTACAATGAATCCATCCAAAGCATTCGTCAAGACCATATTGGCGAATGTGCGGCACAAATTCACTTTGCAAACGGAGCGATTCGATGGTCAAACGTTGCTACAATTGGCTGCGATAATAATGGAAGCAGAAGCCATAAAAGCTCGATGGCTAGACCACGAACACAAGCGCAGGTAATTACTTCAAAGCAAACGTGACCCACTGAGCTATTGTGGCGGCCATTAATTGGCAAGCAATGCGCCTTAAAAGGTGCATCCCCGAGACGACACCACAAGCCTGGGATGGAAGTGATGTGCAATAAAACAGCCGGTTGCAATTGCCGACCAAGATTCAATGACCAAAAATAGAGCTTATCGCTACTTTGCATCTGAATTGATGACAACTATGTAGAGATTTTTTTAAGGAGATGCATTCAAACTGGAACCGGCAAGATTGCCCCATGCAGTGCTGTGCAATTGGAATTCATTTGTCGGTTGCGACTGATCAATGAGCTTTCCAGTCCGCAAAAGTGAAAATGAGAAAACATCCCTTCATAAGGGTGGCATCCGTCAGCATCCAACAAACAATAAAAGGTGGACGCATTCATAGTTGTCTGTGGATAGCAGTAACAACAGACGACGATTACTGGGGTGGCGAAGCATGCCTCCATGATGACATCATCAGGGCTACCCTCTGAGTTCTTGCACGAAAGCGCTTGCCGTCGGCCCCGAACGCGCCTTTTGGTGAAAGCAGGCAGTCGCTCCGATAATTCCGAATGTGAAAGCGTTGTGGTTTCGAACCAGCTTTATTCGTGTGAAATGCAAAAACGGTGTAGTGTCACGGCGTAGCGTGGAGCTGTGGAATTGCCGTCGTCACCATTGGCTCTAAGCCATCTAAGCGCCATTAATGGTAGTTACTGGGGCAAACGTCTTCCTCTCAATGACCGTAACTGGTGGCCAAGTGGCTGTTGTACGTAATAGCGTTTAAGTGGGCGCTGGCAATTACTGAATGGATGCAAGAACATTTTCGCCCACACTGGTCGCCGACACAGCGTATGTGTACGCGACGAAGCCCATTCAGGTCTCTTGCTGGGGCCCTGAAAGCATTTACCGACCATTCTTCAAGCAATTACGGCGTGCATGCAGCAAAATGGCAACTATCATTACCAGCCACCATCACGGATCATGCCCATTATCGTGGCGATTGAATTTTGAATGGAAGTGTTTAGGGTTTCGCGTGCGCTCGGGGTATTTATGAAACCTTGAAGTGTGAGCTTGTTAAATTTGTATGGATCTACCAATAACGTTGGGTTCAAGCTCTCGCAACGTTTGCCTGAAGATTGAAGACACGTTTGTGTTGGGTTGCATACCAAACAATTTTGCTAGAAGTTTTAAAAATGGAAAGAATGCATACCAAATGAATTTCACTCACTCCAGATTTGTGGGCAAAGCTACCTATGGTACCTACGAAACAAAATAAGAAAATCTCATACCTATTGGTGAGGACGACAATCAAAAAATGATCAAATTAAGAACCACGCTTATCTAACTGATCGGAAACAAATTTGGAAAGCACTATTTAAAGTAATATCTTCCTACTAATTGAGTTGTTGGATTGAATTTAATGGAGCCTCAACCAAGACTTTGTTTCAGAAATTTTGACGACGTGAAGCTAGCTTAATGCTCATTTCAATATCACTCTACACGACAACTCCGTCAACTTCACCACCTTGTATATACACGTCAACTGCTTTCAACTACCGTCACATCGCCACGGGAATCCTCTCAATGGGATAATCGTAAATCTGCGCTTAATTCGCAATGGACTTCCCCGAGAAGATTTACAGAATGCATGGCTGGCCTCCCCAACGCAATTGTTCGCCGAGAGCTTGGAACGTAGAAACCGCAGTTACGGTTGTCCGCATGTGCTTCCATTATTGAGAAGTGATAAATTACATTGATAATTGATTCATGACTCTTCGAAAGTACGCCGCCTGCAGTTGAAACGTTGGGAGTGTTCACTGTTCAGAGCAAATCCTCGACTTTAAGATAAAGAAGGAATAACATGCGTTGCTTTTTCTTCTTAACCATAATCTGGATTTCAGTTACACTTCAGACTATAGTCATAAATGACTGTTTCATAAATTAAATTCTCTTAAGAGTCCTGAAATTCAATGTTTTTTTCCCGAAAATCAAAAGCAGAGCAGCATTCCAGCAACACACAGCATTTGCAAGTCAGTTAAGCAATCTTGGTGTAAATCTTGATGTTCTACTTTACTTATGACACAATAAACATTAAAACGTTGTAAAGTTTAGCTTACCAGCTGCCATTTACAGCTAGCTTAAAAGCAGCGGCAACTTCTTGAATCTCTGATCAGATTCCATTGATAATGGCATTCCACACAATTGGCCAATTACTTCACTTCAGTTATCAAACGAGTAATCCCTATTTAATAGTGTTTTTCAAGAAGCTGCTTCGAAGGCAACGCGTTATCACTTATGCATTTGATAATTATTTATATATTTATTGCTAATTATTGAATGTATCGGCTTTACTAATTTATTACGCGTTCTGTTTCCATTTTCCCAATAAGCATTCAGCAATCATGGTGCAATTTTCTGATGGTGAGTATACTTTATGTCCAAATGGGATGCGCAGAAGACAATTATGCCATTTTCAAATCAGAAAAGTGAATTGTGAAATTGTGAAAAAATTCGCGAGCTCAAACAAACTCATATACATATGTTGAGTTGTAAATTCAATAACTTAGTCAAAGTATTCAATACTGAAGTGGAAAATGCATCAATAAGATCTGGAACGTTCAATCGGCCTCAGAATCCAAGACTCACAATTTACCATAAATCTAAGGGTAATTGTTAACTTGTTGATTACAACGAGCTTTTCAATCCTCTTTGGAAAACATGCAAAGACCATAAATCTGCACCAGCTTATTTCAAAAGCTTAAGCGATTTTATAAATAAAATAATGTAGGCAGTTCGTGCTAATATCCTTAGTTGCATTCAAATCAGCAGCCAACGTTTTCAGTGAAATCTTGCCATGCAAGGAACGCCCCACTTCAAAAATTGCCTATTTGCCCGGAAGTAGTTATCGAATCCTGTTTTTCGGCTTCGTAGGAAAAACCAACTATTTTCCAGGACGAATAATGCATGAATACTTTTTAAGAGCACTGCAAGCAGACAATTGCATGCCGACTCGCCATTAAACTTTATTTCGATGTTACTCCGAGAGAAACTTCAGTTATCTGTTCTGCCTCGCAACCGGTCGGTTGTTTCGTGCCCACTATCTAGCAAGTCCTTCCGACTTCAATATTTGCTGTTCTCAATTACACTTTCGTCCAGAAAAGAAAAAAAACTCTATGGATCCGACCTACCTATCGCGAACTACAAGTAAGGGATTACCGAAAGTACTGTTGGTGGAAACAAGAAGAACTTAAATTTAAAAGCAGCTTTGCGAAGATTGTGCTTGTCTTGCGAGCAAGGTGAAGACGAAGCGGATACAACTTGGCTAAGATGTTGATGCAAAGAGCTTCCGAAGGTGGTTTGTATCATTTTATGAATTATTTAGCTTCATTTGGGCTTAGTTAGCCTAGTCGCTTCTGGTTTGGCGTAGTTTTAAGCATTTTAAGAAAGTTTATAATATTTGGAGCGGCAGTTGAAAGTCTGTTAAAAATGCAGAAAAACACATCTGGCGTCTTTCACATGACTTGCAGCAGAGCAAATGAGCATTAAAACGAACGTATAGGCTCGTCATTTCTATTTGGAAAGCAAAATTTTCCACTCCATATACGTTGACTGCCAAAAAATAAAACTTCACCATTCAGCGGTAAAGTTGTTCTTCTGCAGATTTGTTACAAGAACTGCAGCGGTAGAAGGTGGAATTCTTGTTGTGGTAGCACTCATGCGTCAACTGCTGTTGCTGGTGTGGATGGAGTAGCAGAAATGATTGAACTTACAGGCAACAACATTAATTAGTAGGGAAAACGAAAATGAGATGCTGATGAAAAGACTTGCTGGGATACTATTATAAGTTTTTCAATTTAGCGGAGCCGCTTTTTTTCTCCGAGACGATGTTGCGCGAAATCATTTACAAAACTAGTCAGAAGTTGGCCGTCATGCTATAGGATTCTAGCTAGCAATTAACATTTCATTTGGCACTAATTATAAATGAAATCGCTTTGCAAGAATGGTAGACGCTGAATAAGTGAGCTGTTTCCAATAGCAGGAAAAAGTCGTGTTTGATTTCACGTAAACAGGTTGAAAATAATTAATTGTGCCCAGCAACTGAATTTATTGCCCAAGTTAGGCAGGCAATTTAAGCATGCTGTTCGACAAAAATCTAAAATTAGATAATAGTCTGTCCTGCACGAAGAAAGTCAGTCAGAAGCCGAAGAAAAGTTGTGTTTCACTTTGATATTAAAAAAAATTGAATGACCATATGCAATCAAACTTTTCAAATGTTTATTCATTGGAGAACCAATGTTGAAAATTACTAACGTAGTCATTTTAAAGTAGTATTACTCTTTACAAGCAAATCATTTTTGTTCCACATAGCTTCGCGTCATGAAGCAATTGAATCATCGATAACTTATTTTTGCTAACACTTTCCCTGCTACGTTTAAAGTAACAGTAGAGGGCTTCTGTGACACGTAAAACTCAATTTGCAATAGCTTTTCAAGCTTTGTATCCTCTTCAAACATTGGTCGCCTCTGGTGAGGCTACAGTCACTTTTCACGCAGCTGGAATCCTTAAATGCCATAAAATCTCCATGCTTTCCCGACAAAAAGCCAACTGTAATAGTAAAGTGCTTAAAGTGATTGTTTCTTTCTATTCCATTTCTAAATAAAAAGTTGATTTTGAACTTACCCCGGGAAAAATGGTAGAATGACGTGTGATAACAGATTAAGTCAGAATTTTTCATGATTTTCTAATTGTCGAAATTTTTTGCATTGGATTGTGAAGTTTTCACATACGTGATGCTAATGAATACAGTTGGTTCACAAAATCTTTTCACTATCGTATTTTTCAGCCTTAATTTGGCACACGTAACAAGCAAACATTTTAATTGGATTATTTCCATTTTGGAAGGCATGGCAGCTTCTTTGAAAGAAGCTAATCGCGAATCACGCTCGTCTTTCAACCCTCCATTATCCGCCCCAACTTTTCACATTTGTCTATTTAATGGAGAAACATTAAAAAGGGGCCAAAAGTTGGAAAAAGTGTTATTAAGCGAGTGTAACCGCACAACAGCGCGAATTACCATTGTTTCGGAGGGATCTTGCACTACTGCCAGGCTTTTATCTTTTGCGAATGATGATTTATCTTCAATAGGCATCATCGTCGTCATTATCATTTTAATCGTGCTTTCGCATTAGCTTCCGCATTAACTTTCACTGCGAGTGCCCGGGCTGAGCTCGACAAACATTCTGACGAAAATATTCAATGAAGATCTGCTTATTAAATGACTGTATTTGCATAAATAAATGATTGCGAGAAGGAGCTGTTGTTCAATCCTAGGATTGGCAAGGAGCGACAACGGGAACGGATAAAGGCGTAGGTGCGTTGCCATCAATGTAGGCTTTGCACACCGTGCGAACTTGTTCTTTGCGGATACGATCGTCTGCTTCTAGGCGACATCTTAGTTTTGTTGTTTGGGCCAAGCGTTTTCGGCTCCTTTCAAAGCATGTTTCTTACTAGACGAGGGAAAGTTGGTTTATAAAATATGAAAAAATGGCATTGATTGGAAAATTTTGAAGGTGGCACTAATGAGAAAAAGAAGAGAAGGGTTTTTAATAAAGACTCTGTATAACAGGCGACAGCGAATGACAGGTCTCTGCTATGATGGGATTTTTTGTAGAGTTGAAATTATGTTAGGCTATTCAGGGCTTTATCAAAAGATTTCCAATTTGCCAGGAAAAATATTTTAGAGCAGCTATTGTACAAACGGTGCATTCGAATAATATATTAACGGCTGGGGCACTTCGTTGCAATCCTCAGCGCAGACGAAATCGACAAAGTCAAGGTAAAAGACATTGGTAGTAAAGAATATATTTTTAAAATTATTCCTAAGTGCGTGAATATTGACTTTTTCGGACATACACCAAACATTTGACCTTTAATCAGTCTTCTTCTGATAATTGAGCGCAAATATAAAATAAGCGTGGCTAAATGTCGACTACAATTTCGATTTTTAAAAAGCTTTCCTATATTTTATGAATCTGCGAAAAATTGGATATAGTACTGATCTATAGTTTTAAAGATAGACGCAGTTATTATCAACGCAGAATTGCTGGTGATGAAGAAAATCGAAATGAAATCGACAAATCCTCTTTCTACAAGCAAACAATATGACTCTCTCCACACCAAACGAACTGAGCCTAGCTTTGCAAAAAACTGTCCTCATAGAAAACCACCACCCACTACGCCAAAATTCATGATCAATTTAATGTTTCAAAAAATCATTTCAACAAACATTGTCTAAATTGAAGTTGATTAAGATTAGGCTGTAAAACAATTTGAGTTTGGATTCGCTTGATTTTATGGTATACTGACAATAAAATAGTGACACTCAGACCACAATCCAAGCGAACACAAATATAAAATGGAGTGATTTAATTGGCCATTATTGCGCAAAATACACACACTAATACCTCGTCCCAAGTGTCACGACCAAATTTAGATAACATGATAAATTTAGATTTATTGTTTGGATTTGATGTTTTCGTCGCCATTGTCATTTCAAAATAGTTAAATGTTCTTATGTCATATTTTAGGGGTTGGAGAGTGGACGTGAGTGTATGGTTTCCATTGAAACTGGGGTGGGCTATTCAAACAGGTAGAGTTTTGCGATAAAGTACACACGATGGATTGTTTATCGAAGATGCCACTTATTTTTATACTTTTCTAATTAAAACAACTTATGAATTATTTCGGATTTAAAGAAAAGCAGATAGAAATTTTAATTTGAGAAAAAATTTTTTACAATTCTTTCTGATTAAAAAAAATTGACAAATTTCTTGATAAATTTCTAGAAAAAAATTGTTGAATAATTTCTATTCATGTTTTTACCAAAAAACATTGATAGAAATACTACAGCGGAAAGTTATACAGATTTTTTTTATCAATTTTGCTCTGAAAATTATGTTGTCCTGGCTTGAAAACTTTCTCACTAAATTTCTTTAAATTCAATCTGGTTTTTATCTTTTTAGCATCAATTGTTCTGTATTAAATGCTCGTTTTGAAATAACGCTTTTCGTTTTAATTTGCCAGTGTTTTCAAATCAAATTGCTTTCAAATTCCAATTTTCTTAATGATGTTTCTCTTTTTGTATGGCAAAATTGATTTCGGCCGATGATTATCTTTTGCCGTGTTTTAGTAAGTGACCGTTTTAGAAACTACTTGAACTTTTGACAATAATTGAAGAAGAAACTAGTTCACACTGATTTTTCGTATTTGGTAGCATTTAAAGCAAGTAACAATAAAATTTATATGACGAATGTGTTCGAAGTATCTTCAAGTGAAGATGGAAATTTTCTGCAATCTCCAATTTTAGTCAAGAATTTTGGCATTATTTTTATAGCAGTCAAAAGTTTCAAGAAAAGTTCAACGTTTATCGAAACTGATAGCAAATTCATCTTCAACATAGTTACCATTGTCATCAGGTAAAAAAATATAAAAAAAAATATCGGTTGTGTGCAAAATCCAAGAAAATATCTTGGCGTTAGCAAGCAATTTTCGCAATAAGTGCAAATACGAACGATTCTCGACACTGATATTAATGAAATAATGCTTTGTTCTTTTTTCAAAACTGTCCGGGAAAAATATGTAGGTACATATATATCCAGGGTAAATGTTGATGCGTCATGGAACTTATTTTCTTGGATTGCTCGAAGCAAAGCAAAATGAAGGGAATGCAGTCCTTAGTTACCACCCACACAACCATCGCCATAACAACAATTCTGCCCGAAACGACTGTAAGCTCATTTCTAACGAATCATTCGTTCTGGGCACAGGATATTCAATTAAATTGTGCACATGCCATTCGAGAGACATTTCGAAGTTGAGCGAAACCATCGAAACCATAATAATTATTCTGTTGCTGACAAATAATATGAATTTTAGCTTTTTGTGAAATGAATGAACTACTTAGAGGAGTTTCTTTCAGCAACAAGGATTGAAATGTTTTCTTTGGTATCTAGGCTTTTTTATATGCTTTTCGATGATTCTTGATTAAAAATACTTCAGAAGATGTGCTTCCAATCGTTGTGGAAACGCTTCGAAAAGAGTTTCTGATTTTTTTCACGTTATAAAAATGCAACTTAACTTTATGTTAAGTATGAGATAACAGAGAAAACTTGGTCAAATAATAATTACAAAAAAAATGTAGCCTGTTTCGCCGAACTTTTGGCAATCTGATCATGAAACCTTTCTGAATGTTTTCAAATGAAAAGCGAATGATACAAATAAATTAATTTGACGACAAAAGTTACACATGTCATGGTTGTGTGGATCGGAGATAACGTCTTCCCCTTTATAGGTTCTTTATGAAATAAAAAAAACCTGAAGCGCCATTCCTCAAAGATTGTTATTTCTGTTTGCAACGTTTACACACTTCCAGCCTATCGTAACAAATCACTAGACATTACAGCATTTCAAAAACATCCAAACGTCCCATTCGCCAAGACTTACGCAGATAAATTTAATGTACATTAAATAAAAACTACAATTAATATCAACTCGTTATCCTGAACGCAGCAAACATTTTCAAACCATTTATCCTTGCCTTCTTCTTCCATCATGAAGCCATTATTAATGCCCTGTCAAAACTTGAAAGCAATGCTTGCCTGACAAATTGCTGAGATTTCTGCGAGTGAGTGAGGAAGAAAAGACCATGAAAAAACAGCAGCAAGTGAAAACATTTTGCGAATAATCCTTTTCGCGGCAGTTCATATTACGGCCATTGTCTGCAACGTCCTTTACCGACAATATTTTGTCATAGAGCTCGAGGAATAATATCTTTTCGTCATATTTTACGGCGACAGTTGGATATGAATTATGTTGAGTCGGGAATTTATCTTTTGGCAAAAGCTGCACATGGTGGCGTGAATGCCATTCGTTGCAGTAAATATGAATGTGCGTTTATACAAAAGCGACACATTCAAAATCAGAGACAAGGCAGATGCTAAGACGCTGCCGACAAATGTGGGCTTCTCGTTTATTATTCCATAAATTTTTTGCAAAAAATTGATAAATTTGTCACTCGTAACATAATTAAGTAATGTTTAAATTCACTAAGCAGATATTTTGATTGCTCTCCAAAATATCCAAATTGTCTCCCAAAATCTTAATAATTTCAAGAAAAAACTGATGGAGTTCATTCATTCATTCCGTGAGCCTTTAGGTATTGGATGTTTGCAAAACTAACTTATAATTTTGCTGCTTCCGTGAATGGATGATATTCATGGATCAGTTTAATAATCAAAACATCAAATTTCAGAAACAAAAGACATTGTAAGTGATCACTAGGGAAACTGTCTTCTAGTCTGGAATATAGACTTGTAGCATTTCAGTGGCTATAGGAGCATCGAATAAAGCCACCCAACACCCTTTTCAAGTTAGTGCTGAATGAAATATGTACACCCAACTACTCCTTGAATAGCTTTGCATACCAAACCATTGAGTCCAATCCTGAAGCATAACTACTTATTCTGAGTACCCTCCTTACTACCCGCTCGCTCATCTCGGTTAAGAATAAGTTCTAAACAAAAATGTCACATGTATTCGCCCGCAATCAAGATGACAGCATTTATATTTTGAACACAAACATACATATACTATGTGAGGGTTCCTTGTGTGGGGGTGGAGTTTTCTGAATATTTTACTTATTTTGTGGTTTCGCTCGACGAGCATGTGAAAATTTTATTTTGGAAGTTTTCCTGACTTCTGCGATGAGGTGACGAGTGTGTGCGGGGAAGGAAACGAAAGCCAGAATGAAAACAAAATCCAATTCGACGTGATCATATATGGAAATTTAGTGATGTGTGAATTTTGGTGATGGCTTTTACCTTCGCTTTGATAGACACATCCAACCTTCTTTGAATTTCGGATGGGAATTTGAATGAATCCATTCTCCATGGATCTCCAAATATAGGCAGATACCACACCCACCAGAACATGAACCTGTTCGGTGTGAACGAGGTTCAGGTGATATAGAAATAAATATGGTCGTTGAAATTGAGTTGGCAGAAAAGTTTTTGCATGGACCAAATCGGTTTTCGAGAATTGGATTGGTGAAGTTATATCTTGGAATAAATGTTATGGTAAAGAAATGTTGTGTGTTTACTGTTTCGCTGCGCAAGATTTTTGAAATTATGGGACTTTTTCAAAACAAAAACAATGGGGTTGAGTGGCTGAGAACAGCTCAATTTTTATCGTATAAAATCTGCGGCACAATGAGAGACATGTCTCGGAAATTGGCTTCGAGGGTATCCAGAGACTTGTTCCACGATGGGGATGATATCGATTAAACAACAAGTAAGCGCTTCATCAGAAGTTGCTTGGCACAACCTCAACCGCAATTTGAAATTCAAATAAAACATTTATTTAATCACTTCCATACTATTAAATGATATGTTCAACGAAATCGTGTTCGAAATGAAAGGATTACACAACAAGGTCTGGCGTATCCAAACAAACGTGCGGAACGATGATGACTGTTACTTTGCCGCTCTGCAAAGCTCTCCGCCAGTCAAGTTGGAACGGAAGCATTGCCGGGTCCGGGGCAGCTATAATCGCATTATCAGACATGTTTACATACATTCTCATATGCGTTGACACATGTATGATGTGGGAGCTTACGGAAAATTAAGTATGTGGCTCTGATTCCGATTGTGAATTGCTCGTTCCAGCAATTTCGTTAAATTATTGCCTGTCGACGGGCGTGAATCGGCCGACTGGGTTGCAAAACTATTCAGTTTCTCTGAACCGGCTTGCGTGTTACTCATGTACTGAATAACGATACAAATTGCATTGATAGTGCTTTATAGTCTGAAGGACTCGTTCATTTATATAGCATGATGCTAGTCAACCAAGAGCTACTTTTGACAGATAATATACCAGCTATTCATTGATAAATAGTCTAGGACAAAAGTATATTGTAGACTCCTACTCAATTCATAAATCAGTTGAATATCATTTGGCGCTCAACGCGGATTTAATTGCGAATAACGTGCACTCAAAATTTATTTGGTGTGAATATTATACTTAGTGAAGACCATAAAAAAGAAGAGTCTCATGCTTCTTATGTTACTGAGTATTGGCGAATAAATGAAATCAGCAACGCTGCAGTACACTTGAGCTAAACTTGCTAGCATCAATGACGGCAATGGCTTATTCATAAATTGACTTGGTTTTAATTAACTACTTACTTCTGCTGAAAAGAACAAAATTCTGTTGAAAGCTACTCTTGTCATAAATTACAAGCCTTTCCATGTTTTGGCAACACTAGTTTTCAAACTAAAAGCATCATGAGGGCTTAGCTTCTGAAACCCCGTAGTTCTTCTGCAGTCGTCAATGCGTAATAGCAACATATTCGTTGTTAGCAAAGGTGGCAGACAAAAAATTTCCAAATATTCATCCCGAACATCTTCACCGAACCCGAACTTATCTTGTTAATCCTCTCATCAAGTGATTCCATCAAGAATCCATTTGAAAGTAACAACATGTGATAACAGCAACAATAACAACATGAAAGTGGGTCAATATCTAATTGCATTTCCGCTTTCCGCACCAGATTATCTACTCGTTCACAACCGCTAGATATTATCGCCATGCAGCGTTGGAATCAAGCGCGGGAGATTATCACCTCCGACAATGCAGCAACTGTGCTTAGCAATTCATTTATGTACGTTTCGATCTTCGCTGAACAGTAAACAAAGGGGTTGGGAGTCTTGAGACTGAAAACTTTGCATATGCCAAAATTTCAGTACGAAGTGGCGCAATTTTCTTGACATTAGATGCTGCGGAAGGCAGTTCGTGCTCGTTAAAGATGATTGGAGGACAGGACAGGACTTTACAATCAAATTTCAGGCGTTTGGTGATTTATACTGATGACTTTTATGTACTTTCCTGATATTGTACTTAGGAAAGCAGTAGAAAAAATAATATCACAAAGGTACTTTTCAAATTGTGACAACATGAATTTAATAGAACTGGAAAGAAAACGATTACGATTGGCTAGAATAAAAAAGAGGCACTTCTACGTCTTCAAAGACAGTATATTTTAGCCAACCCAACCTTAATTTTCTGAAACATATCATGTAGAAAAAGGTGACAACTTACCTGTAAATGAAGAATGATAGTATAGTAAAGTATTACGTCTAATGCCAAAAAAAATATATTTTAAAAATAGTTTATTTTTTTAGCGGCACATAGTTCAACTTAAAATTAACTTACTTTTATAGGTACTAGATACAGATTTTTAATATTAAAGTCTGATAAAGTCAAAAATTCATATTAACTTCAGGATGTTTTAGATAAACCTTACTAAGAAACATTTCTGTTTAACAGAATGTTTACATTGCACCCTTCCAACTCTAAACAAAACCATGTTACAATCAACTAAACACTGCAAAGAGATTAGGAACATTAAGCACGTTATTATGGCAAGGCTTTCGCATTTTATTCTTGGTCAACTGGAAATAAGATATTTGATGAAAGCAGACGATAATTTAAGGAAGGTGTGTGAAAATAGGCGGAAATAAATTTGTGAAAAAGTTGGGCTTCGATTGAATAATAAATTTAGAAGGTTTCGTTATGAAGGTTGGGCACTTGAAAGTTTTATTTCACTATTTAAAGGCATTCGAAATAGATGCACCCTTACAGGAAAGGCTTCTATGCTATGGGAAATTGATTCAAAATAATAAAAAACGGAGCAATATTTTCTGCAGCTAAATATGTTCGCAATATTGGATTTCTTCTCAATGATGAGTAGCTGTAACTGTTTCATGCATGTAATTTAAATCGAGGTTCGATTCTAGCATGAATTAAAAATATGCATAACCCACTTTATCTAACAAAAAATTGCGAATCTATAGAAGTTTTTTGCGATTTCGGATCTGAAGAATCAATTACATCTGTTATGCAAAAAACCACTTTGCTATCAAAAATTAAACGTCCAAATCTATAAAAAAAACACGTGTAAACAACTTTCAAATGTCTATTACTTTGATGCCGCGCATCTGGCAATAAAAACTGACGATGGAATGTTGCATCCAAAGATACACAATATAAAAACCAATAGTGGGGACTTTTTGTGGAAAAACCGCTAGAACTTATTTACATTGCGATCAGCATAGGTTTATCTAATGGTCACTTACTAACGTTTAATTTGAATCTAGCCAAGTTGGCATTCATTTCATAGGCCTGTATCTAATTAAGAGCACCATACGAAGATGTTTCAGTATTTTCTTCAATGGAGAGGAACGATGCCTAATGAACTGTTTCAATTCGATCAAGCCACAATTATCTGATCGGAATTAGCGGATGAATCAACAAGCAATTAGTTGAATAATTGATACTCTTTTTCCAGCCCGGTCGTGTATCATGCCTAGCTCAGCGAGTCTATTAGACATGGCTCAGATAGTCTAGACTGTTAGAAAAGCGGGGCGAGGAGCAAGTGGCGTTTGGCTCGAATTCGTAAGAAGTTGAGAGATGTAATTCTAGTTTGCTTTTTGGCCATAAATTAAAAAGAAACAATACTCTGCAGGCTTAAAAATTCATAGTTTCCTTACTTTTAAACCATTCTAAAGTGCTTAACATTGAAACAATATTCTAAAACCACACATTTCACTGGTAGTTCTTATGCAGGTGATTGCTAATTTATAAGTGTTGCCAAGCGCGGGCAGCAAGGTGCTTCGTTATCTTATGTATGTATTGCGTTCTGTAAAACTATCTTTGTATTTTACTAATCATAGCGTGCTTTACAAACATTACATCCACCTTTTATTTCAAACGACATAACATCTTCAAGCAAGACAACATTTCAAATGTAAAGATCTCATCATCATTAATAGTAGTTTTTTAAGCGACTAGTCAACAAACTCCGTGTACGATTTGGATATTACTATCCTGAAACTCATCTATAGCTAAGCAGATTGAAAGCTACACGAAAATCTTTTTGTTGCTATCATATGCAGACCCAATAATTTCGATTTGCATAATCCTTGGGATCACAAAGGATAATTTGGCTGCGAAAGGTGCTCTAGCTAAGACAGTCTTTTTTCGATTAACATAAGCATTGGAATTGTGCTCTGTCTAGCTGAACTAATTGGTGTTTAGCGCTCGACATTCTGTCTTGATGACGTCAGAAAATTTGGATCTTTAAAATCCACATTTGAAGACGAGAGCGTTTCGATTGGAAACCAAAAAAATTGCAGCGTGTACAGGAGGTATCTAAAGATGCTGGTCATGCAAACTATTTTCCTTTAAAGATGTCTTTGTTTTATAAGAACGTTAGAAGACTTGCCAAGTTAATTATTTAGATCAGAAAATGTATTCGAAAAACCATTAAAATTCATAAAAATTTCATAACACCTTAAAATTCCATGATTCGCTTTGAAAAAATGTAAAATATTCATTAAACAATTTCTTGATTGGACATAAAATGTTGCTAATTAATAAAACAATGAAGTTCCCTCCTGGCAGCCATATTACATCAAAAGAAATGGCAACTTGCTCGTCTTTTCTCACTACGAATTCTCAATAGGACATCTTTCCTCAACATGTCGAAGAAAAATGAAGACGAATTTTCATGTTGACACAATTTGTGTGGCACCGTTATAACAATTGACGACATCTTTTACCCTTGACAAGTGAAACAATCCTAGATACACGTGTTTGTTCAATGTGTCGTTATCAATCAGCATATCAAAAGTTGAGTTACTCTTGCGAACAGGAAGAGAGCCGAAGTACATGGCCGTACAGGTGTCTTTCCCACATTTTATTCAGTCGAAAGTGAGTGACTTCCTCAATGTTCTTTGCACGTTGTCACCACATCAAGTTACTCAAAGCGAATGTTTTCCACGAGCAAAGTATATAGTATATAGAGGCAATTGCTAGAAAAAGTCGATTGAATCGTTGCTTTTTTGTTAACAGAAAGCAAATACCAAAAATTTGCAACAATTGGTTGGCTTTTGATTCTTCTTTGTTGATTTGTGAAGTTTTCTTCGATATTACAACTGATAAAATATTAAACGGCGTTTACAGTTCATTAGATAATATTGTTGTCTTACGGGGGATGAGTACTTCAAATTGCAATGTACATAAATTTTATGATTGGGAAAAAATAATTTCTTGTTCTTCATTTCTTTTGTTTAGTATTTACCCCAAAATAAATTTAATTTTGCATGAAAAATAACGATAAACATTAAATAAATAAATTAAATTTTCATTCTGTAATGAAGTGGTGCATACGAGATTAGGTGAAAATCGAAGGTCCGCAAATTGTGGTATTGTATATTTTACAGCACATCCATTGACTGTCGAAGCAATCTTCATTCCACTGTTAGTATATTCTTTTATGTACTTAATTGTCGTTTTATTGCATCAATTAAACAATATAAAATGTTTAAAAAAAACTAATTTAGGCTAGTTTGTTTTGTATCCCTTTTAAGGTGTGGAATGTGACGGGGTGTTTATGTATCAAACTCTTTGAGTTACTAAGTTCTCCGATAGTGGGCACTGAATTGAACCAATCTGTTTTTTGCTTCTAAATACCACCTCAGCAAATTCCAGTTCGTCATTATTTTAATTTTTTTCGAATAACCTTGGATGAAATCGTAACCCAAACCAAGTGTTTCAAATCTTTAAGTAGTTCAACATCAAGCTTTAATCGACACTTTATTTAAATGCTTTGCAAATGCAAATGTAATGCAGTAGTTAACTCAAAAAACTCTGTATCCTTGCCGAGCACCGTAATGCACATACTTTTCAATCTGTCTCACAGCTCTATCCTAACCCATCCAGCACTCAGCAATCTTCTTCGGGTCGTTGTTGCGTTCAACAAACCTGAAATGCTATAGCTAGGAAAAGCATTTAAAAATAGTCCGTTGTACCTGGCCAAGAAAAAAAGAGCAGAAAAGGATGTGTAGGTCCTTCAAATGTAAAATGCTGCCAGCGACCACTGATGTAATCAAGTCAACTTCCTTGTTTGAATGTAACAACCACCACCACCTTCTTGCTAGCACAGTGACTAGGCAGCTATGGAGACTGGACACTTTTTCAGGGAAGTTTGCGGAACGTTACGTCCATCAAATGACGTCAGAAATTATGATGACCCATAAATGTGGTGGTAGTGAGACACGATCGCTGTTTGCCTTTTCCTGGTCGCCGGTGTTACTCTTAATACGCTCATAATATGACATCCTGCTGCCACGAGGACTTCACTAGCCATCGTTTTCAAAACGATGCTGAAGGGCGTTTTGTAGGAGGCTGAAGGAAGTGTGGTGATAGTGCTATCATTCATCTGTTCAATTCGCCACTGTAATTGAATATTAACCGATGCTAGTATTTCGTATTCACATTCGCGTAGGCGCCCATCTAGAGCGTATTAAGTTTCTCATTCTGAGTTACTTTGCATTCAGTGGAAATAAAAAACGC
Organism: Oxycera nigricornis; assembly: GCA_963942545.1. Taxonomy (NCBI): domain Eukaryota; kingdom Metazoa; phylum Arthropoda; class Insecta; order Diptera; family Stratiomyidae; genus Oxycera; species Oxycera nigricornis. The sequence goes on from OZ012663.1 coordinate 347,251, forward strand.
TATTATGTGATCACTGGCACATTGTGCAGCCGTGGCCGAACAAAAGGGTTGGTTTCAAACTTTCTGGTGAAGCTACTAAAATAAAAAATTTGAACAAAGTTGAGGGTGGGTTGAACTGAAATGCATAGAAGCTTGCTTAAAACTTTTTGGTTGGGAAGAAGTAGAAATCGTGACATTTGAAACGAATTTTGAATTTAGTCAAACGTAATGTTTGTCCCAGCTGAATATAACAGCGGAAAATGCTTTTCGGAATGGCAAACAAATACGAATAAGTAAATAAATAGTTTGAATATATACAAAGAAAATCCAGTCAAAATAATACTAGTAAATCAAACAAGCACACATTCCACTGATGATTTGGGATATATTTTGAAGGTGATTTAGCTTTCAACTTCTATTGGAATAAATATTTGGTAAAGCATAACAGTAGAATTTATTCACCATCTATCTCAAAACGACCATCTATTTGTTAAAACGTTGTGTTTACTGACAGTTCTAGTGGTCAACTCACTTCGGTAGATAACATCGTTCGTTCATGCATAAATTGCTGTGTACGTACTTATTTGAGATCGGCGTTGTGACTCTATCTTAATCCGAGCTAGGACTCTGAAATCCTATGAAAATTCTAGAGAAGAAAACGAATTTCTGCAGGCGTTCGTCGTATGAACATGAAGTGACGACACTGTTACACATGCATTTATAAATTAAGTACACAAGAAGTTTTGCAGGTTTTCCGAAGGAAATTTTGCAGTGTATCTAAAGTGTAACTAGTTTTTCCCTAATTTTATTAGTTTGATCAAAACATGGGTGAATGTGCTTGTCTGGAGAAACTCAGGAGTTTGTAGCCTTTAATTGATTTTTTTCGTCTAAACAAAGTCACCCTTAAAACTTTTAGATTCACTGCATAATAGAGAAACTACTCCACCCAGCCAGAAATGATTCCTCATCAGTATCATGAGCCTATAAACATCAGAGACTAGTCTCACACACTATTCTGATTCTGCATTCTCTTAATGGACCATTCAGTGTCTCCTCATCAGCAACTTGGCCAACGCAAAAATTTACTACAAGTCAAATATCAGGCAAGTGCCGTGTAATCATGAGCTACATGGATTTCAATTCAGAGATCAAGTTCGTAAGCAGCATGCCGTGCATCAGTTTAGAAAAAAAATGATCCTTTTCGAGTCCTGCACTGTCGTTTTTGGTAAAATACTGAGAGTTTTCCTGAAGATATTCAGTTTAGTAGTGGAAGGCTACATGCTTTCTGGATACAACAATCTATCCATTTCTGTGAAAGGAAGACTATGCGAGTTCTCTTTATTAACACAGTGTAAAGTGCAACAAATCTAACAGTTCGATTTTCACTGTGTTAAATCGCTGGGCGAGTTTTAGTTTTTAATTAAAATTTAACTAGAAATTAATTGCTGCTACATTAGCGTAAATGCGGTTTACCGATTGGCAATGCATTTCAGCATTGCAAACCTAATGACTGTACGGCTGGCTTTCATTCGAGACCACGCTCACCACACAATTCACACTTCCACTCAAGTTGCGTGCGAAATTCGAGAATAATTAGTGTTTGTTTAAATTTGCATTGCAATTTTTCGCAGGGCGTGATAGCATTTCTCTCCGAAAAACACATTAGTGGGTTTCGTAATTAATTCCGTGTGTGACAGAGCCTACTGTTTTATTACACTGACGCCGATTATCACGAGGTTGGCCGAATCCAATGTTGCACGGTTCCCGTGAGCTGCGAATTGGCGAAGAGCCTTCGAATTGGACTGCAACCATAAATGCGGTATTGTGTGACTGCGCCAGATTTTATAATTCCGCTATGGGTGAAGAAGCGCTTCTATTGCTGCTGTTTGGCAGTTTCCAATTTGTTTTTTTCTTCTTCACACAACAGCCCTTATAAGCCATTTCTTTTCAGTGAGTGGCATTGGATGCAGGGAAGGATTGTGCCGACTTCATTGCAAGTGCGAGTGCATAAAGTACACAGGAGCCTTTTTAGGTTTGCACTTACTTATTTCCTCACAAGTGTTTGCGATCCTATGGTGAAGAACTTGGCGAGGAGGCCATCGATTCCGAATCCAGATAACAGCCACTCACAACATACCTTCTTTGGTGGCACGTGAAAATGTTGTTTGGCCCCAACTGCCCGGAGCATTGGAGCCGGGACACAAAGCGGAACGCCTGCGACGAGTATGCAATACTATCTTACGTGACTCTGTCGAATTGCTAAGAAAACGCTGATAAATGAGTGAACTGGCAGGTTAAAATAAATCAGATACGACAGTACAGCTTCGAAGTGCATTGGCATACAAATTGTCTATTAATCGGCAGCAGCCAATTTGCCTTACCACCATGAACGCGGCCAATTGGGCCAATTTTTCAATCCACTGTGCAATTCAGAATGAGTGATTTTTCAATATTAGCCCCACTCATTTACGAAGTATTTGAGCTCAAGTTGACTTTCAGCCTTTCAAACTTCCCAAAAAGAACGTAAGAGTCATTGCAAAGCTTGTGTACTTTCAGTTTCTCTCCTTTCGATTCAACGCTTACTACACCCTACTGCCAACAGTATAATGGCATTTTTTTTGGCTTTTGGAGGAGCTGTCGATAGTGAACAATAAAGTCAGTCTAACGCAAAGACCTGATGTGCTAGCGTGGCCATTCGCTCCCTCTCAGGGTGCTCCCACACATACTTGAAACTATAACATGATTTTCCTTTCAAAACGCCCGCACCCAAGCTGATGGACGAGTGCTGACCTAAATCGATTATGTTCTCAAGCACTAGCTTTCTATTCCCTTGCCCTCTAACAAATAAGATTCTGCTGCCTGTGTTATTGGCTTCCTTTCTGGGAAGTGAACGTTTGGTGTTGGTACAAATTTTCAGTTCCACGCCACTTTGAACAGATTTCTGTAGTTTTTTGGAAAGCTGGGTGGGTTTGATTTTTAATCACACACACATCTTTCATTCATTTGTGATAAAAATGATTTTTATGAACTGCCATCAGTAGCTGGAGCTTTTTTTTGGGTCCAATTTCATCATGAGATGAAACAAAACATTTGTAAATCCATACAACTCAAACCTATTTTTTGAATCATGCACTCTCGCAGACAAATTTGAAAAAGAACAAACCTTCCTCGTGGCCAGGGAAGTACTCCACGCTGGTATTGACAGGTTACGCCCCGAATTGAAGCATTGGTTGTATCGCAATTATTTTTAGCTTCGCTCGATTTGGCTATTGAACTTATCCGTTGTTCGGCATGATCAAATATAGAAAAGGATTTGACAATTGAATGGGGGTTAGAAATATCGTTTTACACGTGAAAAAAAAAACAATTCACATTTATCGGGACACACGTGAACAGTGAAATATTTTTATCATTTTGAGTAGGAGACGAGGTAAGAGAGTGGATGCTTTTCGCTTTGCTTCGGTGTGTTTTTTGGGAATTTCATAAATCAATGAATGAAATAAATACATGAATATTGTTGCAAAGAAATGTGAGCGGTGAATGGATTTGGAACGTTTTCCTACACGGTGGAGCATGATTTTGATGCAGCTAGAATTATATTTTTGAATAGGGCGCATAATTTCATTGTTAGCATGTATTTCTGTGTAAGGTAAGCACTTTGTGGATTCCTGGCAAGGCTAATATCAATTTGATTCAGAATAAAATGTTCTAAATACATACTTTTTTTCGTCAGTACCATTATCTCACCTGCATTCTCCTTTAAACGAGTGACGTTCACCTTCAGCGTGGTTTGGTGCTAGAAGTCCAATGATTCACAAATCGGTTCAAAATGGATCATTTAATGCACTTCGAAATAGGAGTTTTTCTAGTAATTTGTTACCATGCGTGCATAGGCGCACTCAATACTTTCTTCGAGATTATTCGCATAAAGCACGTTTATTTTCTCATATTGAAATTTCGCTGGAAATTCCAGAAACGTAAAACAACTCAGCAATATAACTTAATTGAAGCATCTTGAATGGCATTTGCAGTGCAAAAATAAAATTTCAGATACGACGATATCTTCTTTGAAAGTTGGCCTTCAAGCAACAACACTGAATTCGTTAACGTATTTTCAGTGAGATTGACTTTTCTCTCTTGATCAAATCGAACCAAATAAACGCGCATGAAATTCTAATGACGAAAAACCAAGTGGTATTGAATTAAATTCAATCAACAAACAAGATTGACAATCATACAAACTGGTTTCATCTTTATGTCGCCGTTCTAAAAAACCGTTTTGAAGTGGAAAATTTCCGCGATGCACATGCTAATTACTGTTATTTCCTCAAAAATTAGCGTTGGACCTTTTTTTTGGCTGTTTCGGATGAGAATTAATAGCATTAACAGTTTACATGGATAAGTGATAATGTTTGTTGCAAATTGCATTTTTTTCTGTTTTCTGTGAATGGTCGTGGTCAGGGTGGAAGCTGGGTTTCTGAATGAAACCCATTTATCTAAAATATTTCATAAGAGATGTGTGAATTTAATGATGAAACGTTTGTAAGTGTTAAACTTGACTAAAGAAAAATTGCATAAATCATAGATTTTCGCACGAAATCGAAAGTGCAAAAGAAATAACTCAATATTGAAAGGTGAGTAATTCATTCAAACTGATATGAATGATGGATCAAATTACAATGAAATTCGATGTTTCTTTTAATCGCAACTTTAAATCACTTACAATTATTTGTAATCACTTCCAAATAATTTTAAGTGTTTTACGATGCATTCCTTTTATCGTGAACATTCTAGCAAAGTTAAAATTGTATGAGATGACTTTTCTCCCAATCATTATCATTTTTCACAGAAGCATGTGTGCGGTGACAAGGGCCTGCATTTTATGATCAGCGTAGTTAAAATTACAAAAAAAAATTTAAAACCTCATCACTTGCACACTTCGATTTTCTGATTTTGTTCCATTCAATTATATTGAAGAAATTTCCATGCATGCAGGTGTTGCTGAGTACGTTTTATATATTTTTTAAATTGCCTTGAAAAATAAAATTGAGGCCACTGTCACAATTGCTTGCGCTAAATTTTTAAATATAACATCCTGAATATCACAAATACCATCCAAAGGATCTATGTATTTGCAATTTCGTATATTCCACAAAGATTTGTCAATCGTCTGATTTTTGTTTTGCAGAGATGTCAAAATTTAGTTTGTGTATCTACTGTCCAAAAGTCAAGAAATTACATTGAATAGTCAACGAAACATATTGGGATATATCATCAAGTCGATTAGAAACATTGATTTATTATCATTTGCAAAAGTTCATCCCTAACTCAATGGTACTTATTTGTTGTTTAAAAAAACACTTTGCAGCTGCTGATTGGCAGTTTGCGTTTGAAAGTTATTATTTCTGCTTGCAGTGCTTGTGCAACATTCTTCATAAAATAACTATTTTCCCACTTGACCATGTTCGTGCAAACAATTTGCTGAAATTTGACTATTTTCCCTTGTAGGCAAACAAACTCTATGTGGCCAAACAACGAGAAATAAATCGAATTAAAGCCCTGCAACGATTACATCAGGATGTTTCAGATTTTCTTCCATCAAGCCCATTGCCGACTTTAGAGACCAGATTCTAGGTTCTGTACGCTTCTAGGTGCTGTGGTCATGTTCGAAAGCTTTGAATAGATTGCATGAGTATCTTTTGGTTGAATATATGGTTTGAAGACAACATTCTATTGTAAGTCAATGGATTTTTCCATTGCTCAGGAACTGTCGTTAATATTGAAGCCTTTTGACAATTTAAGTTTGTATTAAATAGAAAATAATCGGTTTCATGTCACAAAGTTAATCAACTTTGCCAAATAAGTTCGTTTAGTTTGTGGACGATTTCAGTTTGCTGATAAGATCGAACCACTTCCTTTCTTAACGGATAACTGCAATGTACTACCATCGCGTGTCGGAAGTTCACCCCTTCTGTCTGAAACTGAATATATGTACTCAAGCACTCCGTGTTTCAACCAATAAATTTTATTTTGTTCAAACGGAACGAGAGTAATTCACTGTCGTCAATATTCCACGAAGCATTACGCGAAATTTGATTGCTATTTTACTGTCCACAAAATACTTGTGTGCTTTGAGGTCAATATCCATCGATTAACTCCACTCTCCCACAATGTCCCAGTTCAAGTGACTTCCCACAACAATAGCAGAAAAGAAGGGTTTAAAGCGTCGCTTGACAGGAACTTCGCTGAAGTCTTACAGATGGATTAATTTATTAAAGTACTTTCACCAAGAAAATATGCTTACGGCCGGGGAGCCTTCTAGTGCCCGTTCGTCCATGTAAGTAGCTTATGTGTCATGAAAAACTTACTTAGCCGCGAAGCAACACCAACACACCGCACTCCGATGTTAGAGGATGTCATTGGCATCAGGGCCAAGCATGAGGACTCTCTTCAGGTCACAACGACAGTTCAGTTCAGTTTTGGAAATAATATAGATATATTGTGTCAAGGACATGAGAGCTTTGCAGCATTGTCGTCAATATCGACGGTGACGGCAGTTTTGATTTCCCAGGACGACAGTTTCCTCTTGTTCACCTCGAGTTCATTCAGAAAACTCTTATGACTATGGCAGAGAGAGGTTGTTGCGCATCCCGATTGATGATAGTTGCTGTTTGGGTGTTAATCCTCGAACACAGACGTGCACAAAAAGATGTTGAACTACATTCCTGAAGTTTCAATAACTTCCCTTTGTACTGCTGTCCTTCACCTACTTTTAGACAACCTCAATGCTCTTTCGCCACAAGAAAATCGACGCTTTTAATTCCAATTTGCTACGAAAAAACTTGAAATATCAAACATCTTCAAGCTCATAGTCATCGGATTAATGCGAGTCCTTCTATTTTGTAGAGGGTGGGGGTGACATACAAAACTATACAAAGTATATTTAGCCTTCACTCCTTGTACGGATGTGCTTTCTGGTCTATTTTTAGAAAATATGACCAGGAAGACGGCTAGGAAAGCGGAGAGTGTTGCACTAGTTTCGGTTGATATTCAATGGCCTGCCCGTGTGCTTAAATTATATCGAGAACGACGAGTAGATTCTTGAAACGTCGGGAGGCAGTAATATGAGACGCAGAAAAGCCATTATAATGAAGATACATTTATCTCCTTAATTAAACGTGAGAATGATAAGTAGAACAATTTCCAAGGAGTTATTTCTGGATGTGAAGAATAAAATTAAGGCACAAGGAGAAATCTTTTGATAAAGTCATTAATTTATCATACAGACGCAATCAATCTCGAAAAATGGACCAAAGAACATATGTGAACTCAAGAAAACAATTCCGCTGATTGGAATAACTGCAATGGCACTGTCCTTGCCCTAATCACCTTCAGACAATCTACATTTCTCCACGTCTATGAGGAGCCTATGCCAATTCAATCAAGTTCGAAATCTTCAATTTGCAAATCAACATCACATCCACACATCCTGCAAAGTGATCGCTTCGTACACAGCCAGAAATAAAACTCAACAACTGTCTCTCAATCATTTATAGAATTATCAATTAGGGACGACTCCAGGAATTTCCCCGAAATTATAGGAAAAGTCAAAAGTAAGCTTGTTATCCAATGAAGTGACTTAATTCATCTTGTGCCGTTCTCCCTTCAAATCTAATTACTTTCTCGAGTTGAAAATAGCAAACATGGCCTATGATACGGCTGAAGAGCTTTTCCCGGCCCAATGTCAGGGCCACGTTTCTCTTTCGCTACAGCTAGCGAAAAAAAGTGCTCGCTGGCAAATGCGAAATTAATTTATGTATAAATCTCATAAGCATTGTTAATTCCCAGGATAATTCAAGCCTTCAAGACACACAAAACGATGTTGTCGCATACATGTTCACGCGGTGATTGAATCGAATCATATATAAATGTTTAAATTTGGTACGTTGTATGGAATCCTAAATGAAGGCCATGGAATGAGGCACATAATGCAAAGCTCTTGCAAGATCTCATCAACGAGTTGTTATCAAATATACAATTGGAAGTATATTTATCTATTTTCCTGAATATCTCTGACATTTTCATTGCGAAAGAATCTGAAAACAATATATTCATATTGCCAGTCAAACTGAATATTGCAGTTTGACTGGCAATAAAATAAGGTCAAATTTTCTCAGCGGACATCACCTATCTGTACTGACGGGGCATTGTCTGGTTGGCAGACATGCAGAAAGAATGGGTGTTCCTTTCAACGATTTCTACCGAAGCTGCAGATCCGAAGAAGTGGAGGAAACGATCTAACATTTTCTTTGCGGATCCCCAGCACTATCCAGAAAACGCATCCAAGCTCTAGATCGACACTTTTTGGTTAGCCTCACGGAAGTAGCTAATTGAAACATTAGCTGCAAAGCCAGCTTCATACAAGAGTCATACGAGTCCCTTTTAAAAAAATGGTGTGTTTTTACCGTAGATTAAATAGCCATCGGGATTCTTGAAAGAAATGTTTGTTTTCTGGATCTTTGCACGCACCAATGCTCCTAAAGGATGGCCGAATATTTCTATGCGTCAACCCTAAAGTGGTGCTGGAGAATTAGAAACCAGCTTTTCTTGGAATTTCACCTTTCGTTCAATAAACGGTCAACCCATCACCGCAAAATTCCCATGACCGACTAGATGGCCGAATATTTCTATGCATCAACTTTAAAGTCAAGTTGTGCTGGAGAATTGGAAACCACCTTTTCTTGGAAATTCACCTTTCGTTCAATTGGTGAATTTAGTTCTGCAATAGTCCTATTCCTTTGGAATGCTCGTTTTAAGTTAAGTTAAGTTTCACTGGAAGTGTGTTGCGGTGGATTATCGTCTGACCTGCCTAGCCTTCGCTTAAAAAAATGTCAAAAATGCCTGCACCTCTGGCAAGTTTAAGAATTCATTCAGTTCTGCAATAGTCCTATTGCTTTGAAATGATCGTTTCAAGTCAGCATTTTACTGAGTGCGTTGCGGTGGCAAGTTTCATCCAGCTTAAAACTGCCAATTGTATTCATAGATTAGAAATTATTTTGCTGACGGTCAATTTAATTGAGTGTATCATCACGTTTTGATTGCTGATCAACCTGCACAGCAATGTCAGCTGCGCCTCTCAAGAATATTCAAAAATGATATAACAGGAATACCGGAAACAACATTTCTATGTGTGGACTTGAACTCCAGGACGGATTCTTTAAGCGTGGTCTGAGCCACACAGCTCACTCCTGTCCATCAGGCGTCAAGGCGGCTCGCATGCAATTTATCTGTTGGATTTGAAAAATTGACATGTATTCTCTGATTTAGGATGTCACATGTCATGTTTTTGAGATGATTTTTTTTCAAATTTCATGAAACATTTAACAGTTTTTGGCGGTATGTTCTCTATTTCAGAATAGTTCTCTATGGTTATTTTATGCTTCGTTTTCAATAAGACTTGGAGTCAATATCAAAAGAGCTCTTGATGATGAGTGATCAACACTTTTGTGTTTATATCACTGATGTCTTACTTGAGTGCCATTCAGCGCTGGAAGTTTTGTCTTGAGTAGAGGTATAGGCTGTTTCCCGTTGGATTCGTTTGATTCAATGTTAGTGCGCGCCAAATGCCGATTTCCGCCCGCAGCAGTTCTGGTTGAAGTGTGCTAGGATTCTAGAAAGGATTTAGTGTATTCCAAAATTGAACAAGTGATGCCATTCACTTTTCATCACTCTCACCATTTGTGTGTTCGTAGTTTCATCGCCTCTATGCACTCATCTTTCAATTTTCAATTTCAGCGCCCAGCGTGGGTTTTATTGTTCTCGTTTTCGAAAAGGAAGTATCATGTTCTTTGAGTAAAATATTTACTTACATGATTATATGAAGGATAAACATTTCGATGCCTTATTATTGTTGGTAAATATTTTTTCAATATTGCTGGCATCGATTAAAAGAATATGATATTGCCGAAGCAAGCGCAGTTCGGCTGCCGTATTTTTCATTTAGACATACAATTCCCCTTCAGTTACGTTCTGACAAGAAGTATTTAGATCGCTCCAATCAGCACCTCATCAGCAACGCCGAATATTTACAACTTAAATTCAACAATTTTTTTCGAAATAGTTCAGGGACTCCACTAAGTAACTCTTCACAAACCTCACATGCTGTTTTCAAGGTAAGAAAAAACCAGACCAGCATATTTTACGACAGCGTAAATATCTTTCCAAGTCTGTTTCCCGTCAAACAAACACCAAACGTATTGCACTCGGTCTGAGTAACAAACAAACATTTCCATGGTTTCCATTCATAAAATTTCGGCGCTTATTACCAACGATTGATTCTAATCGGCAATTCAATAAAATTCAATCAGTTTCGCGTCCACTCCATTGTGTAATACAATCACATTTTCCAGTGGCCATTGTTGTTGTCGCCATCGCTAAATGAAAATAATTGCATTTTACTCATTTGTATTTTTTAGTAGTGAACGGCTGTCATTGTTTCTGGGCTGTCGTTTCGATTTTAAAACAACAATGTTCAACCATTATTGAATTGGGGTGTACATGCTCGTATGTGTCAGTTGCGCCGCCGATAACCACTCGTAATGGCTCATTGTTTGTCATGGGCAATTAGGGTTCAGTTTCGAGTGGAGTGGTTAATGTTTTAGAATTGATTTAGAATAACCAGATGCAGTTTAATGTCTTCGAAACTCACGGGTTTGTACTATAGAAACCAATGACCAGTCTACTTGACAACAAACAAAGCGAAGCATTTTGATACAAAACTGTACGAAGACATTTTGAAAGAAAGAGAATTGTACACAAGAATGGCAGAAAAATATAAGTTGAAACATTTTTTGGTGAATCCTAAGCTTAGTTTCATTTCTAACTAACATAAACTTTCATAAGGATCAATTCAGCAGAATTATTTTGAAATTCAATCGCAAAATTTGAAGCAATTATAAGAAATGAAGAAAAATAAAACCTTTAAAAACATGAAACACCGATTCAATTGAACTTTGCGTATCGTATTGATATTTTACTAGTTATGATAGTTTTAAGTGGGTCATAATTTTTCGGCCCTTCTTGTAATCACCTCGAAAATCGAAATTGAAATTTACAACATTTCTTTACGTTTTGAGGTCTTTAGACTATCCTTAAAGTGTTTTAAGAAAGAAGTCTATGTGGGTGTGCGTGTACGTACGTACATACGTTCGTGGACAATTTTTTCTACGAGCATTGATGTAAAATCGTGAAAAATACAAATTCAGCGAACGAACGCAACTATTCATCACCTTCAAAAAATGACCTCTTTTTGCAAACATTTTCCAGCAATATGTTGTCTTCTTTCGTTAAAAATTTTGATTTGAAATTTTCGCATGAATTTTCAAATTTTACTCAGAAAATTTGGTTCCAACTATTTTCTGCTTTGTATTTTATTCGCTATCTCATTTTGTAAGATCTCAATTGAAAATTCATTACAAAATCTTTAAGAACCCTTTAAAACCTCTTTCCACAAAAAATTCGGTATTGGTTTTTATCATCCGAAATTTTTTCATCTTATTTGAAAATATGATTCCCTGCCACAAACAAATTGTGAGATATTTTGAAAGTCATTAAAAACAAATGCTTCTATTTTTTTTAGACATTTCTGAAATAAAAATTACGTCTTTACAATAAAAGTATAGCTTACACTACGCATTGTCGCATGAATTTTTTTCTCTACAATAAGAATGGAGCCAAACACAAACAGCATCTGCAAGCCAAGTTTCAGCAATTGAATAAGCCCATATCTTTTTATCAATAAACGGATCGACTTAAATAGTTCATTATGTCACTTGGGCTCAGAAAACATCCAAACTAACATTAAACCCACTCAATAAGGCATTGGGAAACATTACGGAAAATATAGATCAGGAGTTAGACTCCCTGTAGGGCGTGACCTGAAAAACGCGCATCTATTATTCATCGAGAAGAACGCCGGATGGTGCTATTTCCTCCTTTCCATCCTGTCGTCCCTAATTCGGATAAATGGTGTTCGAGGGAACCATTTCTTAGCATTTATCGTCCTACCCGAACCAAGCACTTGAACGAAACCCGGCGAAAACTAAAAACTCATAATTCCATGTCGGCATAGTCAATTTATCTCGAAGTTGCTGTGGTGAAGTTTCGGGGCTGAGTTTCGCCCGCGACGAACATGTCATTAGGCAGTTGCAAAGCCCTGACTGAGCCGTTTCATTGTAAGTGAAGCTTTGCCTCCTTCGTCGCAAATTACAGCTGTGCCGAGCTCGAATTTTAGCAGCTTGATGGTCTGATGCTAGCGTGCCAATTAGCTGAGCTGAACACGTGAAAGGATGTGCTTTCCGTGGCTGTAATGCGTGCATGAAACGTAGCACTTTTTTCTAATTTTGTTTTATCTTTTTGGCAATGGAAGCTACTTCCCTAGTTAGCATTCAGGACTCGTTGGCTGTTTACCAGTTGATGGGCGCAGTCTGTAGTGAAATGTGTATTTTATGTGTTTAAATGTCTGCGAAACTTCGAAACCATTTCAAAAGTAAGTGTTAGTTAGAATTTTTCTTTTCAGATGTTTTGGTTTCCCCGAAACCCGGTAGTGTTTTCAATGCTTTGCATCTCAGCGCACTTGTATTTGAGTTGATTTTGTTTCCTAAAAACTTCCAGGGACACTTTTCGGTCGGCCTTGAAAACGACTGTCTTCAGGCATCGTGCTTGCTGTCTGCTGCTGTTCAATTAAAAGCGAGCACAAACTTTATTCACAGATCAAGAGACAACCACGTTGCTAATAATAAGCTCACATTTACACCGCAAATAATAGGCTCACACCAACACTTATCTGGGGAGCCATTTACCTCCACACACAACTTTTACTCGAGGGTCCTGCGGTGTATCGGAGACCCGTACCAAGCTCATCATCAACTACGAGAATAAAATTAAGCCTCGAGACTTGAAAATGATGTCAAGAGCACCCTCCCTGCGGCTAATGAAAAATCAATAAATCGCGATGAATAGCTGGAACTTTACTCCCCAAGAAGAAGCCATTATCCTGGCAACCTTTGCGATGTTCGGACGAGGAACTTGGAAACAAGCAGCAATAAGGATAAAATACCGAAATAGACAATTTGGCCAGCGGCGGGAACAATGCGAACCTGGCCGTTTAATGACGTAATTTGAATGGGTGTTACTCGGTGTTGCGAAAACTAGGACTGGGAGCCCCGGGAGCCGGTTGAGTTTTGTCAGCTAAAGGAAATCTTGGGGCTTTTCATGAACAGCAACTCGAATTAGGAGTAATTTATTTGCTACACCAAAAATACGTTCGGCAAAATCAAGGCATTAGCTATGATTTTGTCGACAACAAGTTAATGCTGCAATACATCCCAGGGGAGCTTAGCGGCAAGGAAAGTTTTTCGTTGAAGAATGTTTCAGGACTGACAATAAGCGTAAATAATTTAATGAAACCGAAGCATTTTTGCGGAACATTTGAATAATTGTTGGTTCTATAGCGCGTTTCAAACGTTGCGCTAATTGAAAAAAGTTTGACCAAGTTTAAAAAGAAAGAAACAGATTTATGAGCGTCAGCACTATTGCCGATAGCTCAGTGCAGAAATAAGTTCATGGAACAGTAAACACAGCCAATATTTTAGCTTTCTAAATATCATTCAGTTATTTTGTCTGAACTCATGATGAACCTTTTACTGATTATTTCCCACTCGAAACGTATTCAGAAGAGAATTTCCCTAGCAAGGTCAAAAACTCTGTTACTATGGATCGCACCAAGAATATTGCGGCTATTGTTCATTATGGCATGATCTTAGTCCAGATAGATCTCTCATCGCAACCGTTTGCATCTTCCAGTACTGATTGAATGTCCTAATAATATCACGACCACGGTACCACCACTGCTCAAGAAATAATAAAATGCCATGCGTTTTAATAGTGTGCCCCTGGCAAATTTCCACTACGATATGGAGATTGTTTCAGACTCGTAGTGGAGTATCCTTGAACATAGTCTTCCCATCTTGCGAAACTAGGGTAAATACCTATAAAACATTTCGCCTCTACAGCATGTATCTGTGGCAAGGATGATGATGGAGCGAAATGTGTCGATATGGCAACGGGTATATCTATCTATCTACAAGCTGCCTTGACATGGTCGCGTTCATTGGCTCTTCCAGCTCGTTCATTCCCTTCCGACTTGCCTACGGCAAGGACTTGCATGCTTTCTCCGCTGTTGTCCTCCCAGGGAAATATGCATGCCAGGCGTAGTGTTGTGTGCTCAATATCGTCGTGCACATCAGATACGCATCGGAGGCGAATAGTTGATACTATTTCGTGTACAGCCAATGTTAAAAGCTTTTTCAAGAATAAATATACTGGCGTGGAGCTGAAAATCGATTTTATCTAATGACGAGCCCCAGCACGAAGCTTTTTCAATATTTTTCTGTGAAATTCTCAAATATTGCCCGCCTTTACATTATTTAGGGCCGCTGACATCAAGACCTGCTGTTGAGGTACGTATCTATTAGCGAAAAATGTATCTTTTTCTAAAGAATAACCAACAGAATTGCGTAACGTACAAGTGGCCTTGCAATAACGATGGAAACAAGTCATTTATATTACTGGTGTGACAAAGCTTATCTTCGAAGCATTTCACGCTTAATTATGATTAATACTTTGTCGAGGATATTGGCCAGCTCGGTTTGGATATTTCTAGGTTTCTAAAAATAGACAGCCATTGAGGTCAACCAAGATTTTCATGGCCAGTGAAAAATCATCTTTGAACGACGCAGCACTTGCGGGAACCATCAATCAGAGCTGTTAACATTGTGGGAACTATCGCTCTGGATCTGTCATCAAGACTGATTTGAAATATGCAAGGCGATCGGAACGATAATAGTTTGAGCCAGCTAAACAATACAATGTTAGATCGAGTGGGCTCGTTCAGGAATTAAACTATTTCCTCAAGATTCACACTAGAAGTGACTGACTATGTCACACTTTATTTCGAAATCAACTATTTACATATATATATCAAAACTTTACATAATCCTTAATCTATGGTTAGCATCTCGCAAGACACATGTGTTTACAATTTACAGTCCTCGGACACACATGTTTACAATTAGAATTCGTCTTGCGAGATCGGATCAAATTTCCTCAACGTAAATCACAGCATTCAAAGATAAGAGATCTGGGAATTGAGATGTTAGGTTGAAAAATAGATTAATGCGGTGTTAAATAGAATACAAGAATGTAAAATAGGGTAATATGGTGTTAAGTGAGACATAACACTCCTCCCACGTAAAATTGAAGATTAGCGATAATATTTTAGCTAATCGGATATAATTGAGACCGTGAATGTGATGATTTACGCTTACGAGTATTTACTAAACATAAGTTGGCAAATCTTTCCGTACATCGAGATATACATACATGATGCCAAAAATGATTATAATGAGATTGTAGTAATGAAATTATTTTATTTTGAAAGTTATTCATTATATAATGCAAGGGTTAGAAATGTGGAATAATCTTAAAGATAAAATTTACAAATGTCAGGTTTATAAAATCTAATAATTATATAATGCAATTGTGTTGTGATTGGAATATTAATAATAATAAATGTAATTAATAATTGCAAAATGCAGAAATAATGTTGATTGCTGAATATAGTAGAAGTGTTGAGTGGTGTGGTGATTAATTAGAAAAGGTCATCGATGGGCCTTTCCATCAGTCGTTAGTACAGAATCCAGTGTTGAATGCTCGTGTCTTGATAGCGGACGTTAAGTATGAGTTGTAGATGAACTTCGGTGTTCGTTCGTGCTCGTAAAAATGGCAACGAGATAGTTTCCTCTGACACAGGTATGACTTGTTGATTTGGTCGAGATCGTTAAATGCATCGGTTGAGGATCGTCACATTACAAGGAGGACCTCCGTTTCTTCGATTCGATCCGTGCCAAACAGGACGTGAAAATATAAATTTGGAAAATTTTAGCAATAAGAATAATAACAGAGTTGCCAAAACGACGATGGTTACGGTAAACCAATTTGTTTATTTTTTTTCTTCAGTATTTTGTAAATGTCCTTTTCGAAGTAGTTCAATTGTGCGAAGCTCAATTACTCTAACAAGCCAGGTCAACTTCGGACAAGCATTTGCAGGAACTAGTAGACGTCAATTGCACGTATGATAGCTTGTTACCAGACATTGCAAGGTAAGGATGTGTTGGAATAATGAATAGGAAATTCCGTCACAGGACATAGGAAGAGATATGATTTTATACATGTTGTATATTTCATTAGTAGTGAGTGAAACTCTTATAATAAAACTAATCTGTGCTCATAACAATATCCTTTAAGTTCACTTATTTCTAATATTTTGTGCGCATTTTCGTAATTTAAGGTTAAATGGAAACTTTTTTCATTAATGGGAAGTTTTAAATCAGCGTTGATTTCGTCAATGAATTGCTTAGGAGTGATAATGGAAGGATGTATCATGGTTTCTTAGCAATTGGAATACAGTTTATTACTGTATCATATTTTTCGTTCAATTCATTTATTAAGTATGATAATGAGTTTATGTGAGCTATTATTGTGATTGAGTGTTCCCAACTTTCCTCCTTATTAACGGTGTTTCGGATAAACCTGTTAAAGGTCTCAACAATTTTATCGAGATTATTTTCTTGTAACTTCAAGGTTGAAATTGTTCCGTTGAAATTAGAAATCGTACTTTTAATATTTTGGATTTGTTCTTTCATTACGGACTACAAGGATCTATCACTACGCTCTATTTTATCCATTGCATCGTTGTAGTATTGAACATCATCAGCGTCGGCAATTTCGAAAAGCCAATGAAGCAAATTACCTCCTACATTGAAAAAGCCTCTTTTAGGACGATTATGACGGAGTAGGTTGAAAATGATTTTTAATTTAATACTTAGTTTAAATTGCGTATAATTATTAATTATTACAGATAATAAAGTGTATGCGTTTCTACCTCAAGCAGAATACGCTGGTTTGAGACGATTGAAATGTACTCTAACTAACTTATTTCGAATTTTGATTGTAGCATTTTGATTATTATGTATTTGGACTATTTTATATGGTCCTTTGAAATTAGGACTTAGTTTCTTGGATTGTCCAACCTTAGTTTGGGTGTTTTGCAAATAAACAGAGTCATCAACTTGATATTTAGGTGAGTTGACTGTTTTGTCGTAGTGAGTTTTAGAAATCTCTTTGGATCTCAATAGGTTTTGTCTAGCTATTTCATGGGTTTTATAGAGCCTGAGCTTGAGTTGCTCGTGATATGAATCATATGTGTATTTAAATTCTGGTTTCGAAAAGAGAGAACTTGGAATTATGGGTCGGTACCCAAATAATAGCTCGTATGGAATAAATTTAGTAGAAGCATGAACAAGAGTGTTGTAAGAGAACATAGCTAGGGGAATGTACTCATCCCAATCAGATTGTTTATCGTTGACATAGTGCTTTATATAATCTTTTAGAGTAGAATGTGAACGTTCTAGAGCACCGTTCGATTGTGGATGATATGCAGTGGTAATTATGTGTTTTATTTGGAAAAGTTTAGTTATATTTTTTATTAAGTCTGACATGAAATCCGTTCCTTGGTCGGTTAATATTGACTTAGGTATACCAAACATGGTTATGAAGAACACAAGGTTTTTTGCAATTGTTTGCGCGTCATGATATTGAACAGCAATGGCATATGAAAATTTAGTGAGGTCATCTTGCATTGTGAGGATGTATTTGTTACCGTTTTCGGTAGTTGGCAATGGACCGACAATGTCCAAAGCAATTTTTTCGAAGGGTTGACTACTTGTACTCGAGATTTCCATTGGCGCTTTATGTTTTAGTCTCATAGTTTTATTCACTTGACAAGATTGACAATTTTTTATATAATTTTTTATATCTGACCTCATGCCATGCCATTTGTATTTAAGTTTGATTCGTTTTAACATTCGATGGTAACCACAATGTCCGGATATTGGGGAATCGTGATTTTCCTTTAATATGAGAGGAATTTGTCTTTCGGAAGGTTTTTTGATTCAATTAAGATAAATCGTCAGCTTTATTTTGGAATTTCGGAAGACAAATAGTATTATATTTTTACATTTCTCGTATACGAAATGATTAAACTCGTCAACTGGATTGGCGATAGAAATAGACTTTATATTTTCCTTATCAAGGAGTATTCTCAGATTTTGGACCGTATAGAAGAAATCCGAATAAGAAGGTTTATCGTAGAAGTTCTGTTTCATAAAGCAGTGATAGTATTTTTGTTTCCGTTCGTTATTAGTTGTATGCACTGAGACCAATTCATGTGGTGTATTTTTGAGAACTTCGAAGTTTATTGATTTTGACAGTATTTCTTCTGTATAATTATTTTGATCGTCTAGATCAATAGCTGTTAGGTAAGCTATGTGATCTTTAGACTGCAGAATATTTTCATTGGATTCATTGAAATCAAAAACTCTGGGAGTCATTGAATTATAATAAAACTTTACGTAATCATTAAATGTCTCTTTAGTCTCCAAGTATAAAATGTTGGAATCCTCATTGGGGATTCGGGAAAGGCAGTCAGCATTCAAGTTAGCGCGTCCTTGTCTATATACAACTTTGTAGTCATATTCTTCGAGCTTTAAACGCCAGCGAAGAAGTTTAGAACCAGGATCTTTGACATTATAAAGCCATTGTAGTGGTTTGTGGTCTGTGACAACCTTAAAATGACGCCCATATAAATATGGTCTGAAGTGATTCATGGCCCAGACAATAGCTAACAGTTCTCTTTCAGCTGTACTTCGATTTGATTCGCATTTATTGAGAGTGCGACTTGAATAGGCTATTGGTAGGTCGGAACCCAATTCACCTTGACTGAGAACAGCACCAATCGCAAAGTTTGATGCGTCAGTGGTAAGTATAAACTCCTTAGAAAAATCTGGATACTGGAGTAAAGGTTCTGAAATTAGTTTCTCTTTTAGAGAGTCGAATGCTGTTTGTTGAGACATCGTCCATTCGAAAGTAATATTTTTTTTCAAGAGTTTAGTAAGAGGACGTGTAATGGAGCTAAAGTTATCTATAAATCTTCGGTAGTAACCGGCTAGTCCGAGGAATTGTTTAATTTCCTTCGGGTTGCGAGGAGTTGGAAAATTTGCTACAGACTTAACCTTTTCAGGATTTGGTCTAACTCCCTCGTTAGAGATTATGTGACCCAAGTAACTAACTTCAGTTCGCATGAATTCACATTTGTCCGGTTGTAACTTTAAGTTATTTAACTTTAATCTTTCGAAGATATTTTTTAATCGAACTTCATGTTCATGTATAGAAGAAGCATACAAAACTATGTCGTCTAGGTAGACGTAACATTGAAGACCTTGTAACCCAGTAAGAATGGCATTCATAAGTCTCTGGAAGCGTGCAGGCGCGTTTTTAAGACCAAATGGCATTCGCACAAATTCATAGTGTCCAGTTGGTGTAGAGAATGCAGTTTTCGGTCCATCTTCCGATTTCATTTTAATTTGATGAAATCCGGATGCAAGGTCAAGGGTTGTAAAGTATTTACAATGACCAAGCTGGTCCAGAATTTCAGAAATATTAGGAAGTGGAAAGCAGTCTCCTACTGTAACTTGATTAAGCTTACGGTAGTCAACAACCACACGCCATTTTTGTTGGCCAGATGCGTCTAGCTTTTTCGGTACTACCCACAGTGGAGCTGACCAAGGAGAAATAGAAGGCTTAATTATGCATTGTTTTAACATTTTTTGTATCTGTTTATTTACCTCCTCTTTGTGGATTTCCGGATAGCGATAAGTTTTTGCGTGAATTGGAGGTGTGTCGCCTGTGGTTATTTCGTGTTCAGTGGCGTTTGTAAAAGTAAGATTATCACCTTCCAAATGAAAGATGTCCATGTATTCTAGACATAAATTTAAAGTAGAACGTTTTTCTTCATCATTTAGATGAGACAAACGCAGATTAGAAGTTAATTCACGTATCCGTTTATCATTATAAAAATTTGGAGTAGGGGTTTTCTCGAATTCAGAGAAAGCCACTAA
This sequence comes from Oxycera nigricornis, assembly GCA_963942545.1. NCBI lineage: Eukaryota > Metazoa > Arthropoda > Insecta > Diptera > Stratiomyidae > Oxycera > Oxycera nigricornis. The sequence continues at coordinate 367,305 of OZ012663.1, forward strand.
TGAAGTTTGGTCGAACTGTTCTAGTTCAAGTTCGATTGGATCAAGAATAATTTCCTTTTCAGTAGTATTTAATATGGAGGCAAGGGATTTATTATTTATAACACGTGTAATGGCACGACATAGATATACGCCATCTTGAATAAAAGTATTTGGAATAATCCCTTCGCTTATTTCCGGATTGAGAACAGTCACCTCAATTACTGTTTCGCTACGGGGCTTGATTACTTGATTAGGTTTCAAATTAAGTGCGTTCGTGTTGTCTTTATTTAGACCTTTAGTATTTAAAGTCCGTCTTTGCGGATTGATATTAGGATTTGGATTAGCAATAAAAAGATGAGAATCTGAGGTATTGAGAGCTGATTCTCGTGAAGAATCGAAATTAGATGGGTTTAAATGTAAGGTTACGGTGTACCCATGAACCTTAATTGTGTTGTTTTTATAGTTAACTATAACGTGGTTTTCTTTTAGAAAATCGTTTCCCAGTAATCCATCAAGTGGAATGTTATTTGATTCAGAGACAACATGAAATTTATGCCGAATAGTTTTTGATGCGAATTTCATGCTAAGGTTAACGCAACCTAAAGTAGAAATTGGATTATTTGGACTTATGCCATTCAAATGAATGGTTTCGTTGGTATTTAGTTTGATACCGGTTTTTAACGAACAAAGTTTTATAATAGAGACATTTGCACCAGTATCCAAGAGTAGATTAAATTCTAGAGATTTAGATTCTTGGCAAAGTATTTTAAGTTTGCAGGTATTTTCGACGCAGTATAATATGTGTTCGATAGGTTTTGATATTGGATTTGCAATTTCGGGCTTAGAAATCAATAGTCAATCGGTTCTGACCGACGACGAGGGCAATTTAGTTTTGTTTTCTTCTTTTTGTTTGTTATGATATTGTAACTTTCGGCACTCTTCTATTAAGTGTCCTTTATTTTTGCAATATTTGCAGATTTTGTTCTGAAATTTGCTTTCTACAGGTGTATGTGCGTTGTTTGGTTTTTGGGTTGAATTGTCCGAATTCACGTGATATACCTTTCGGTTAGTTGAATAACACTCGTTTGTGTTATGTGAAGATTTTTTGTATTTTGAGCAGTATTTAGAGCGTTTGCTGTACATGTTTTGAACTTTTTCTTCGTTCACAGCAACAGATATAGCTTCGTTCAAAGTTTTCAACTCTCGGAAACGTAAAGAATTTGAAATCGAAGGCAAACAAAAGTAAATGAAACGATTTAATGCTATTTCGTTGAACATTTCGAGTTTTCCGGTTAGGATTATGGAATCAAGAGTTTGTTGTTGTGTAGCGTTTATTGTCCTTTTAAGGCAAGTTTCTACACGTAAAACGAATTGAGAGATGGATTCACCATGATTTTGAGACAAATTGGTGAGTTCACATAAAAGTTGTGAATAATGTTTTCGATCTTGGTACATTGTTTTCAAGAACGACTTTAGATCGTCCCATGTTTCGAAAGTTCGATTAACGCAGGCTGCCTTGGCTTTTCCCGAAATTTGGGTTTGGATATAATCCAAAAGAATCAATTTCTGATGAATTGTAGCGAGTGAAATCGCTTTATTACAATCAGAAATGAAAGAATTAAGCTCATCGCGTGAACCATCAAAAGGTTTGATGAATTTAATCAAGAAGTTTATCGGGAGCCTCTCGCTCGATTCCAAAATTTCGGATACGCCGTCGAAAACGTCGGCGATTTCGTTTACGTTATCCACGTGATTAGGCTCACCAATGTGAGGTGGAGAAACATTTAAAGATCCGGAAGGAATAACGTTTGTGTTGGAATGCGACATTTCCTACTTGTTCAAAAAAGATACGCGATATTCACGAAAACTAGCAATGAATAAAAGGAACGCAGTAAGAAAAAAAAATCACAACGATGTGAACGATAACTATTAATCTGAGTAATCAGTTGAAACACGGTAAAGTTATCACCGGAACACTTTTCACAAAACTCTTTGCATAAATTGCATCACAATAAAATGTTAAGTTAAGAACACGGTAGCACAATATAATGGTTGAATAAAAAATTTGAATTCAAATAATTTTAGAAATGTTTAAATTGGTAGCGCAATATAATAATTGGTAGCACTGTGTAAATGTAGCACAATATAATTGAATTTTCCACAAAAATGTATTTATTTTTTAAGCACAATGTAGCAAAAAAATGTGTTTCAAAATTGACTCCTAGTGGAAAGGAAAATAAGGATTGCAATGTTTCCAGTACTTACTGTGCAATTTCAAACAGGAACTTCAGCATTCTCCGGAACTTGGAAAACTTCAGCAACTTAGAATACAATTCACACGCGAATCTATCCATAAAGATAGACAGTACCTCGAAACAACTTTAAATATCCCACTTCTGACACCAAATGTTAGATCGAGTGGGCTCGTTCAGGAATTAAACTATTTCCTCAAGATTCACACTAGAAGTGACTGACTATGTCACACTTTATTTCGAAATCAACTATTTACATATATATATCAAAACTTTACATAATCCTTAATCTATGGTCAGCATCTCGCAAGACACATGTGTTTACAATTTACAGTCCTCGGACACACATGTTTACAATTAGAATTCGTCTTGCGAGATCGGATCAAATTTCCTCAACGTAAATCACATCATTCAAAGATAAGAGATCTGGGAATTGAGATGTTAGGTTGAAAAATAGATTAATGCGGTGTTAAATAGAATACAAGAATGTAAAATAGGGTAATATGGTGTTAAGTGAGACATAACAACTCTAAGCAAAAATTTCATTCGAGCAGTGGCACTCAGCCACTTTTTTTCAAGCTAGTATTGCACGGAATTTCATATGTCTCCCAATGTCATATTTAGAAGAATTTCTTTCTTCTTTGAATAAGTGGATTGATACGACGCATAATTGTGCAAGTCTCACACCTAAGATGCAATAGATCGTTGTTGGTTTTTTGGGAAGACTGAACAAAGAAAAGTTTAAATTCAATTGTTTAACATTCGTGTATATAACATAAGTAACCTGATTAAAAGTGCTAACGTAACATTTATTGACTTGAACTTGCTCAAAATTTGTTTAGCAATCAAACTAATAGAAGCACATAGCAAATCGCAATTTAGCTTCAGATATTTCTAAATACCGGCTGTATTACATGCAAAAAGGTCCCTTTTTACAAAATGATTGTGCAATAAATTTAATGTTTGTCTTTCCGAGAGCAATGTTAAATAAGTTATTCTGCCTTCAAATGCGCACATGAGCATTTTTTCGCAGATTTTTAAAAAACAATAAAGAGAATTTTATTAAAACTCTTTCAGGTTAAATATCTTCCTAAAAAATATTGAAGAACTATGCAATTTTTCAGAGTTAAATGTAGAAACCTATTTTTTCTAGGATCTACAAAATGAAAATGTTTGCTCAGAACTAAATCAATTTTCGCCAGAACTTCTTGTGTAAATACTATTGATTGTTAATGTCTGCATCCTAATTTTTTAAGATATGCTGCAATAAAATAATCATTCATAAATGTGAAGTAAATAGTTGTTATTTACTGAATTTCTGCCTTGGAAACAATATTGTGAAGAATCTGTTTCTGATTTTCATAATATTCTTTCGGTTCGTCAATACAATATAACATGAAGTATTCACAAATTTTGGTTAATATTTTTTGCAATGAAGCTGATTAGATAGGTGATTTTTTAGGGATGATTGATATTTTTTTGTTTTTAGCAGACATCAATATTATCACACAAATGCTCGCTGGTCAATATGATGAATACTAAGTCAACGTTTAAAATATCCATCAAAGTTGTTTTTTGTGTTCGCAGTCGACAACCTTTTGCAATGCCAAAACCATTCAATAGTTAATTCGCTAATTAACTTGTCGCCCGACATCTCATTAAACTCGAGCGTTACGAGTGTGAAAGAAAAAAGGAATTAATTGAAACAGATTTGTCAGGCAATTTTACAATCTTGATCATTTTCCATGGTCTGCCATTGCATTAACCTACATTAACTGGAATTATTTTCTAGACTCCATGCACTTGGTGTGGGGCGCCCATACACGGTGGAAACGTATTGGATTGCAAAATGCAAATCTCAGGTACTAGTACACTTTAGAAGGCAAAAAAGACCATTTTTCAAGAATTTGCTTCTCAGATATTTCATTAGATATTAACATGAATCTTTTTTATAATATTATTTCATATTTGAAAAATACAAAAAAAAATATTTTTTTATTTATTTTTTATTTAATTTGCGCTTTTATAGAGGGCGCTGAAACTAAGTTCTGGAAAAATCGTTATTTCACGGTGGACAGATAATCTATGGATTGGTTAGTCTGAAACAAAAAATTTCAACGGGATTTTAAAAAGTTAGGTCTTCTCAAATCGTAATCCACCACCGCATTCAAAAAAATTAGTTCAAATAAAAAATAGCGGAATTGTGAAAAAAGTCAAAAATCGACCATTTTTTCGTAGTTTTTTTAACGCCCAAAATTTTTTTAATTTTTTTAGTGTCAAATTTTCTTTTTAATTTTTTGGTTTTATTGTGGTGGATTACGATAAAGGATGCTCTAGCTAATAAAACGCACTTAGGTTATTTATAATTAGTAGATGCGGAGATCATCTGTCTGCCGTTTTAAAAAATCTTGTTTCGAGAAAAACGTGTTTAAATTTTTTTACATTTTATTTATTAATATTTTTTGAAAAATCGCTTCTAAACTTTTACCATCGGTTAATCTTCTATTCCTGGACCAGTTGAAAGTTAGAAGAAAACAACGAAAAATGAAAAAAAATCGATTTTTCGAAATCTATAAAGTGTACGCTTGTACACTTAAGAGAATTGCTCACATCTGTGGGACACGGTCAAATACAAATACGCAAGCTTAAGACGATCCAGGACAATATCAGGAATTTCGGTTTGTTACGTCTGATAGCAGGGCGCTCCAAGCTAGTGAGCAAATTACTACGATTTTTAGATGCAAACAAAGTGTTTCACGGCCACACGTTGGTACCAGCGAAATTTTAGAGGCGTCCGCTCCACAAAGACGGGTCAAGATTGCTTGTGTCGGATGGGCCAGACGCCCCCAGAATCAGACACCTATGACATCTAATAACCATAGATTTTCGGTGATTGGTTACAGATGTTGGATGTTAGGATGAATTCCTACGATTTTCCTGCGGCACACGTTTGTTGATGGCGTTGCAACGGACTACAGCTCAATGGTGCGCACTGCAGTGCACGCACGCTCTTCATGTTGCTTTCAGCTGGCCAATAAAACTTAAATTAATTCACATTAAAATTTTCATTGGACTTTTATGGGGTTTCAGAAAAATGTATGGCATTTAATGCAAATACACGGGACGCAACGCCAGTATTTCATACATTTAAGCTTCTCATTTGTTAAATGTGTTTGCTTGTAAATGACCCCCAATTGCGGTTGATAGCAGGACTCTTCTAGATTTCCGTCATTCACGCAGCATGTTCCTACTACTTCTGCATTCTTCATTTCAAAGAACAAGGCTGTGAAAAAATTGGGAAATTTCAGGATTCATACTTTCGACGTGAAGTTGTATTACCTCGATATGAAATAAATGGGAATTTTGGGGAGAAACGTATATAGTAAAAATATACACTTACAGCTGTGTCGGCCAATTCCTGATAGTATGACTCGTCGCTGCCTCGTCTGGATCCAACGCACATTGCCCGACGCAAGAGCCGCGAAAATAGCGAACACAAACCGCATCTTTGCATCGCCCCATCTACAGATCCTTGCTGCGAACTAACAATCAACCCCGAACTGGTGGCGGTGGTTTCGGCCGTTGCACTTGTCGATTGTTGTATATCGCTGGTCGTGCTAGAGTGGGTGGTGCGGCGATGGCACAAGCTGTAGCCACCGCCACTTTTGTATCGTCCTTTTGCACTTTCACGACCGCTGCCGCCCCCACCGCCACCATCACTACTACCACCGATGCAACATTTTCGCGACCCGTCCGGGTCGGACGCGTCCGCGACTCCAGTTGAAGCACTTGTCACTGTTTCACTTTTACCGGCTACTACCGTTTCCTTGGTAGCAAGGACATGTCTCGCATCACTCGCGGATTCTTCATAGTGTTGAGTTTCACGTTTCCCTTTCGACGCGGCCACTGTGACGGTTTGGCTGGTTATCTACTAGTTCAAACCGACTGATAGTCCTGGCCAATTGATACCCTGATAGAACTATTTGCCACCACTTCCGCACGCACTCTAGCAGGCCACCTAAACCATCTCCTTTAAATCGGCACCCCGGGATACTCGTCTACTTTTTCGCACCGCAACGCACCCTCGAGAGATTGAGGCGCGAAACAAAAAAGGAAACGCACAGCCTGCGACTGCTATGGTTGTTTTTGCTTGCAATGGAGGTTATAATTCTCACTAAAACACATTTTATTGGCTTGGACCTATCAAGGTTTCAGACTCTTAGCTCCTTATGCCAAAAGTATCTAATACAGCTCGCTTGTCGCTAGATTAATTTTGAACTACACTGAAGACCATGTTTTACTACTACGAATTCTCGTCCATCGCCTACATATTTGCTACAAGGACGTCAAACATGGTCCGCGAGAATACTTCAACCACTGTAGATTTCAAAGGTTCCCTCTTCTATTCGCATGTGCTTCATTGAATTGCTAGACTCTATCTTATTTTAACTATTTAACATTTCTAGGTAGAATTTTTGACACGCTGCACATTTCTTTTGGGCATTTATTTGAACACATGCACTTACAAGGAAATGAATATCTTTTTGTGCAGTTATCGATTTTTATCCGAATTCAGATTCCTTAAATTAATACGTAGCACCAATTGGAACTGTTCGAAAAAATGAAAAGTTCAGTAAAGGATGCTTGTTAGATAATATTTCACTGGATGGATTCATTCGTTAGGGGATTAAGTGTGGCTCAAATTGGAAGCTGGGTGAGATGAGACAGGGTGGATAATAGTGATCGATGAATTCAAACGACTCGACTCTGATAATCAACGAGAAAACTCCTTCATACCAAGAAAGCAGTTTTGAAATTAGTTAGTGTAAATATTCACAAGTGGAACTCCACATATTTTGTATAAAATCAGTCTTATTTTTATGTCGACGCTTCAAATACAAATGGGCGTGAGGAAAATTTTTGGCGAAATGCACATTTAAAGGATCGAATGCAGTTTTTGTTTCTACACTGACTGCACAATATTTTGCCGTGTGATGTAGATGCATCCAAAATTTTCATAAGTGCTGTATAGACATTGAATTTGTACTATTCTTCGAGTTTACCTTAAAACGACTAATAATACTTTTTTTTTAAATTGGAGTTTATCCCAAAACAATATCTAATATACAGTAAGGATCCGATGTCTGATTACACGCGAAAAAAAGTGATAAAAAAATAGATAACTAAAACATACGAACACTTAAAATAGAGCGGGTTAACTGAAATTTTGGACACATGATCCTTACTTAATTAATAGATTTTTCAATATAAATTACAAATATGCATTCTTTATTGTTTTCCTATGAATATTTTATGGAAACATGATTTCCTTTGTGATGAAAACTCTTTGAATTATTTGATTTTGTACAGCATTGATTGCCTGCACTGCAAATTGGATTTTACGTACAAACACGCATACAGACTTCTTTTACAAAATACTTCAAATATAGACATTGAAACGTAAAGATATGTTGAAAATTTGAATTTTCGAAACGACTACCAAAACTTTCCATTTACTGAGAAGTTAACAAGCGAAGATCTAAAATCAAATAGATCACACAATACATTGATAAAAATATTTCATTGCGTCATTAGCAACAAAGCGCCACCACAAATCTTGGTCCTTGAAGACAGAGAAAACATGTTTAAAATCATGGCAAGCCCTTGGTTCTATTTTCAAATGAATCTTTTTTTATGAAAACAACAATTTTCACCAAATTAAAAATCATATTTTAGTCTTAGTAATTCAATTGTTGCAATGATTTAGTTTTTCTATTTTTTCATAAATGTGAAACAAATGTTGTGGAAATGTTGAACAAATTTCTACGATGAAAATCTGAGATTTCAGTCCAATTTCAGTTTATAGCGATAATGTAGGAAAGGAAGTAGCTGTTTTGGAAGCCTATTCGTTCAAAGTGTTGAACGCAAATGCCCAGATTTGTATGGCAAAATTCAGTTTTCTTAGTCAAAATTTATACAGCTCTGCTCTATTGTACTGTACGTAATATGTAGTTGTAGATCAGCAACAATTCTTGTTTTTTTTTATTGGGAGTTAAGACGAAAATGCACTGAAAAGAATCCATTGGCTGATATTTTCGTTACAGAAAATCTACATATGTCGACCTTGTAAATAATCTCAAATTTATATTGTCAATGCTAATATTACATTGGAACGAAATTAGACTGTAACACCGCCAAGCAAACAACACTATACCATTTATTACCCATTTTTCGCGACAAGGCTGTTTCAGCGTGCCAACGACCCCCGCCGCACTGATTGATGAATTAGTGGACCACATGAAAATCTTTATTAGATAACGTTAGATACCGCATCTACCAGCACGTTCGGTGTTCCTCATTTTGCATAACATATGTACATGCACTCGTATTTACCCGGGCAACAACACTCGCTCCGTCTTGTCTACAAATAGAAACTCCACTTTTCCATATCCATGCGACACACCCCCTTCGACACGCTCGCCCTCCAGAAATGTGAACAACATTTTCGGCACACATATTCACCATATGAGCTTTTATCGAAGCACCAAATGTTGTGGCCCGGAATCAAGCAAGCTGGAAGCAAAAGATACATCCGAAATTATGACATAGCGCTGGTATATTTCCTGTGCTTTCGCCTGGAAATGCAATCAATGGTGCCAAACACAATTATGCACCATTTAATGGAGCCAGGTGTGGGGGCAGGCGCGCCAGCAGGAGGCACAAACACCGGGCAAATTGGCGGAAAAATCCTATCGAGAATTTGCAATAATCCTATACTGAGAATCAAGTGTGTTCCGATGATACATAATAATAACAATTACATATAATGATGGCTTTAATAATAGTACTAAGCCAAATGGCGTTTCTTATCAAGGGGGTTTGCACGTGCCCAAGGCTCAGGGTCAGCATAAATTGATTTACTACGAAACAGGGTTGTTGCGATTCGCTTCAATTATTCAAACGAAAATAAACAAAATTATCCGAAAAATTGTGTAATTTATGCCGACATTAAGAGTATGTAGATATAGTACCTATAAACCTTTCACTCGTATCATTAATTTCTGTTTCGAGGAAAGATATTCACAGGAGCTCCAAACTATTCCAAGGAAAATGAGAAGGGAGTTCTGAAACTCTGAAATACTAGACAGCTCAAATGAAATGTCGAAAGCAAAATAATCTTTGGCCCAGTGAAATGAGTAATCTTTGAAACAAGGATATGATTTTGAATCGAAATCATTCTAGCTCGTTATCGGCCGTTCCATGACATCAATCAACGATGCAAATCACGTTCGGAATTGCAATACTTTCGGATAAATGCGCTTCGATTTGCATGAAACTGTCCAGCTAAGCTTGCCACATTCGGAACTGTTCCACCTAGTAGAAATGTGCGTTTCCTACTGTTTTTGCAAAAGACTACACTTTTGTCGAAGTGGCGGATTCCGATGCTTTCGAGACTGGAAATATGGTTTCATTGAACTACAAAAAGAGATCAATCATCATGCGAGCTCCAGTGTACATTATAAAAAGAGGAGCTCCCAAGTTATATATTTATAGTTGTGTCCCGTAGAATTAAATTCAAGTGACGAACCTAAAATTGAGGGCCTTTGTGTTGAAGGACTTAGTCTGCTATTTTCTACTAAATTTTGTTTTATTGAACGAAAAAAGCGGAAAGTACATTGACAAATAAAAAATCGTAATGTGTTTGTTGGAGAACGAGCAAACAAAAGCTGTTTTACTACAGCCGCAGTCCTCAGGCATTATCATTTCTGGCCGCGAAACATTGGACATTTTTTTCATTTACTAAACCAATGAAACCCTGCCCGCCGAGCATCACCCTAAAATACACCATCAATTACACGTGACCCTCATTGCCACGACGCATATTGTGGACAATTGGCGGCAATCTAACCAATCAAGATGATGCAACTTTAATACGGCTGTGTGCTATGCCCGGAACACCAACCACCAAAGCGATCATAGCAATTTGTCACAATTTTCGGTGTTTAGATCCATCTATCCATCCGTTCAGCCGTTTGTCCCGTCCACCAGTCGATTGATCGCAGTCGCACCTATGTACATATATAAATAGCATCCGCGCCAAGGTTTATGACCTTTGGTGGCTCGGCTCGCAGATCGCTGCTGTATCTAAAGATAGATGCCCGAGTGTGCACGCTATCGCGGGCGATGCAGCTGATGTTCTGGCAATCAGGCCAGTGGTGATCCACGACTTGACCGCCGGAGGACACTGGCAGATTGTTCAAATGGCGATGATTGGCGTGGTGGCTGATGCAAGAAGCGAATATTGGGGACAGGAAAAAGAAACCAGAAGCCGAGCGTTTCATCGTCAAACCAAAACCGTGGGATATGACCACTGCCACGTTGCAGCCAGTAGTGGATTCCCAAACGATCCTATGACACCAATCCCCCTCCACTTGCATCAAATTCTTCAAGGATAATATGGAAATCAGATGTAAATCCTGCATTTGGCCTCAAGAACTTGATGAGAGAAGACCAACTTCACTGTGCAAAAAGGGAGCCCATCTGACGAAACAAAATCGCATGCCGCTTCAATTTTTAGCGCCTATTCAGCGGGTTAAACTGTTCTCCATCACGATTTCCACACTCTTGCACCCCTTGCCGAATCAGTACATCGCAGCCCGCTTACAATCTCGCAATCGATAGCGCTCACGTTTTTATGCGGCAATTACGGCCTATCCAACGATCGTGCCCGCCAAGATCTTGGGATGACCGGCGCAGATCGCCGCGAAAGCAGCGTCCAAAAGAATACTACTACCCCCATCGCGGGGGATGTGGGTAGGAAGTGCGCGTATCTAATGTAAGTTTCCTATCCACTTAGATGTGGTGTAGCGATCTTTTTTTGAATCTTTTATCGTGCTCAATGTGATGCTGGTGGTATCTTTTCCTAGCATCGGGCTTTATTTCAAGTGGGCTCATCTCTGAAATAACGCCGCTGACCGCCCGCGTGCTGTGTTCGATGCGATAATTTCTCATCTGTTTTCGGGGGAAGAATGTTTGCGTGTCTAAATATGGATGACGAAACGATTTTGACTGTGTACCGCCAAATTGAGGTGTGAAAAAATATGGTTGAAGTTTGTGACATTAGAAAGATGCTAATAGAGAAATTAGTAGATGGGATTAGCTTCAAATTGAGTTATTATGTAAGCGGCGGTCGGTCTAACATAATACATACATTTATAACTAGCAAGGCCTTTTGAAAGCAATTAGATCCTCTTACAGATACATACACATTTTGCAAGATGTGATGATCGTTTCATTCATTGCTATCTTTGTTTGCGAAGTAAAATGCCAAGCTCAGTTTCAGTTTGCTTGTTGTTAAATAGGAAAGCAATTCATTTCACATTACTAATTTTATTAAATATGTGCATATATATAAGTATGTATGTGTTATTGATTTCAAGGAAATCAGCCCAATTTTCAAGCGAACTGAGGAGCCGTAGTTAGAATTGCTCATTCCCATAACTCATGTCGTTGAGTTTCCGTTTCGAACGGAAAAAAAACTTAAAAAGAATAAGTTTGCAAAGGCAAAATCTTTCTTCGTGGAATAGGAAAAAAAGTAATTCGGGAGAAATTGCGGCCCACCTAGGCACTTGATTCTGTCAAGTGAAATAAAAATATTGCAAGAAACATTCTTTGTTTGGTGGAAACTTTATCCAAGTGGTTTATTATCGGTGGAATTTATGTCATTCCGAAAAAATATTGAATTAAGCGCTGCACAATGTAAGTGCCTTATGATGAAGTGAACGAAATCAATCACTGAAGTTACGCTTGATAATTTGTCATCTCGTTTCCTAGCAAGCTTAGTGGTGACTCAGGACAATATTATGGAATGCACGACATTTTTCAGCTTCAAGGTTAGGAAATATTACTCAACTGCTCTGATCGATTCATTTTGGGTCAAGATAGTTGTTGGAAATTGGTGATAGAGATTTATATCCCTCTAAATTCATGCAATTCAGACGAAATGCCCATTCAGCATCATATTGACGTAGGGAAGAAATTGTAAGGCAACAAGGAGCTGCCCGTCTAAACACAAGTGTCGGTATTTTCTACAAATGAACTTGATTTTGGGTGCCTGCGAAAAGATGTGGCTCTCGAAGGGATTGTCCTTGCAAATATGGGGGAGTCGAGAGTGAGTGAGCCTCGAACGGCTGCCGACCTTCGTGCTTCATCGCGGAGCGCACCAACTTTCAATCCAGATTACGGAATGTTCTGTTGACCCCAATCCGAGTGTCGGCCAAACCGTTCAAACAAACTGTGGGGTTCATACCGCTCTGACACCGCCGGCCCCTACGCTGGCACTTGAACGGCATTTATCAGTCACACCGATTTTTTTAATCGGCTTCGGGCCCATCCCCTCGCCGTGCAGCACCCCGCACGCCACCTGATAAGGCGCCGTCGTCACCCATCCGCCTATGAATGGTGGAGGCCGAAGCCCAGGTGCAATCAAGGCAAGCTAATTCGAGGGCGATACCGAAAGTAAACAGTCAACGACGACTCTTCTGACCAGCACTTAATTTACGCCGGAATCCACTGAGTGAAATATTGATTGCAGGTATTTTTGGGTGTTTGTCGTCAGCTAGCTACTGAGTTTCTCAGGCTCACAGCCGTGTTGTTGGTATTTCAGTGGTCCAGCGCGAATGAGTGGCGCGCGGCTTCGCAGCCCTCGAGCCCACGTTGGGCGCACAAATCAACGCGGGATTTGGGACCGTCTTCACGTATGCACTATTTTCACTCCTCGCACAGTTTCGCATTGCCACAATTTGAGCTCGGTCCGACAGCTGCACAGAAGGACACTCGCTGCTGTCTTACTGCCCTGCCTGTGCATCGGCCGGCGTGGCCGCCCACCCGCCAGGCGCGCTACGTCACTCCGTAGAGTCCTCCGACCCTCATCCGTCAAATGGGATCGTTTTCTGTGCTGCGGGCTAGCTACATGGGACGAATGTGGCCCGCACGAGGCAAAACACTTAGCTCCGGGCTCGGACTTTGCTGGTGCGGCGGACGGTGGACTCCCCAGACAATCCCGGCGAAACGCTCAGATCCCGGAAAAGCGGCCAGGCGAACCAACGAATCACGCTTGCTATCAGCCCCGCGCCGAACAACTACATGCACTGCAATGCAACAGAGTCTCCGAATACTTTCAGACTCCAGATTCCGTCCGTTCAAAGAAGAAACACTCACTCCAAGCAGACTGGGAAAATTACTTCGATCTTATCGCGCCGAGTCGTCGGGGTCCCACAGCCACAACTCGTAGCTGGTCGCGTGAAAACTGTTCGCGCCCCCCGAAAACACACTGCCGCTGAGCGTGCAATTGAGCCGCTCCGGGAGACTTGCACGGGAGGAGCTTCCGACATCGTTGGAGGCACAGTATAGGTAGACCCAGTATGTAATGTTTCATATAAAGGCGCACTATCAAGTACGGCCCGCGGTTCTACGGGACATAATCATATGCTCTACTCTGTCTAGCACACGTATTTGATTTTCTGTTTCGCATAGAAATCACATGATTCTCTCTTAATTATCTCTTAAATCTCTCTTAAATCCCAATTTCTTTTTGGATTCTAACAGCTCGATTGCATACTGGGTCTTACATATACTGTGCTTCCGACATCGTTGGAGGCTGTGTGACGAACTCGACACACATGGCCCCCGCTAGACGTGGCTAGGGATGTGGTGTGCCGACGAAAAGATCCTCGCCAAACGGGACGCACACACGTCATCTTGGTCGAGTGCTGCCATTTCAGTGCATTGTTCTGGGCTGCGTGCGAGCGGCGCTGGGAGATATTTCAGTCAGCGTGTCACTTCAACGTGCACGCAAGAAATGGAAATTTTCCAAAGTTTCGCCCGGCAAGCAAACTAAAAACTGCATTCGAAAACTACCCCCATTGTGAAGGTGTCGGTTATGGTGGCATCACTAATAAGTCGTGCTAGAGAAGTATCGCAATAAAAAATTAATTCGCTGGGTTTAAAACATTTCCATGTGTCAGTCCAGCCACAGAAATCGCCAAAGTCTCGTGTACATTGAAGGCGGTTGGCAACGTCTGCCAGTAAGTCTCCACCTTATCAGTCAAATCACGGCAACAATGCGCACACTCCATCTCTTTCTGCTAAGAGAGCGGACTGCGAGTTTTATCCGAACGGACTTATGGATGTGTTGGTGAGCCTGTTTTTTCCCGTGCTGCAGCTTTTCACTCTTCTGTCCCGATATTCTCTGTATTCATACGCTTTATGGTCGTGGTGAAAGAGAATGTTAAGCTTTGCTCCGTTTCGATGCGAATTAAGAGAATAAAATGTGTAACAGCTACTTTGTTGAAGGGGAAGATGACGGACTACCATGGTACGTCGGCAACTCAAAACGTTAAATAGCAGCGGCTTGGACAACGCTGATTTGCCACACGTCGACGCTGATTTGCCACACGTCGGCGCGCGATGCCGTCGAATTTCCACACGGAAGGGGCGCCTTCCCGCCGAATTTCCACACGGAAGGGGCGCCTTCCCGCCGAATTTCCACACGGAAGGGGCGCCTTCACCACGACAAGGTGGTAACAAATCCAACTATTTTCGTTCCTTGTGACGAGCAATTGCTGAAAGCAACCAGGACGATGCTTGCGGTGAGTGAACATGCAGTTTGCTGTTTAGGATAAGAGTTTTCCTGCTTCGTAGAGCTGGAATCAGCTACAGGAAATTACATAAAACAGGCTGCATGTATTGAATACAAAAATGTTTGTCTATCCATTAAACCCTGCCTGTACGGGCAAGACTAGGAAGACACAGACATACCACCAGCAGATGCAATACACACGCCATTAAGACATGAATTACAACTACCACGAACATACGAAAAAGTACTCTTTGCGAGAACATTCGATTGACGATGGAAAAATCCTTCTATTCTATTTGGAAATTAAAAACAGCTGCAAAATTCGAAGGTTTTCACGCCGTGAATTCAATGATATAATCACTATGTCTCCTCCGGAAATCCTCAACGCCTATCTGATTTTAAAACTTCATAATTGGATTCGATGATTATTTACATCTTTCCTTCGCTCACGAAAATAATTAAATAACTACCATAACAGTTACGAACTAAATATGCCCGAACTCGATCGTTGTGTAGTTCCGAAGCGATTACCTGCTCTGTGCCACCACGTTTGTTTCGTCTGACACCTTCCCAGAATGCTTCCTTATCCTTGTAAGCACTGAATTGTCGTATCCGAAAGATTGTAACATCCGTATTCGGCCAACCATTGCAGTTTATTTGTTTCTGGCGTAGCGAAAAATTCCGTTCACGAACGAAGCAATAAAAACGATTTCTCTGCGAGTTTTAATGCTGATCCTTAGTGTACTGCCTGCTCACCTGCTACATAAGAAAGGACTGAAAGTCAGCGTGTAGCATGTTCAACGGAAAATGTCACAAACGTCTGGCTTTGTGTGGATGTATGTTTGGCGACCGTCGCGTCGCCTATGTCCTTTTCCTTAGACTCACATCTTTCGTTGGTGCGGACTTCCGGCTTTTGGGTGTAAGCAAAGTATCTTTACAACGTCACATGGCTATAAAACTGGCAATTCAACAATGACGGCGAGTGAATAAAAACAGACTAAGGCCGGTATTGTGATCTGATGTATCCTGCAAATGTAACTGAAATTATTGCATTGGAAATGCATTCCCAGCGAGAGGATGAGATGAATATGGCGAATAAAGTTCGATGGCCAAGTAATGATGATGCCATGCTTCTCACATCATTAGTTTATTATTCATGAGCTCATTGGCTGAGTGAAACGAAATGAATTGCGGTAGCCTTACATTGCATTGCAGAATATTATCACTAGGATTAAAATTTGGAAGCATTTTACGCAGGTGATAGAAAACGATCCATGGACTTACGGTGGAAGAGATGTTTTAAAGTCATTTTTCTATGGCCATATTCATATAAATAAATTTTCCCATTGCTCATCGCTAAGCAAATGTCCCATGCAAATGTCTCATGGCGTCTCTATAAATCTAAATGGCCCCCTTCACTTCTTAATATCCATTACAAAGTCGTCACATGTCCTTAAGTTGACGATGCCAACACAACGCAAATACGTCCGGCATTTAAATGCTCCTCCGACGTTCAAATAGACGACGTCGAAAATATGAAAATAAATGCCCCGAAAAAGAGGTGGCATGCATGGAAATGGGCCCTAATCGCATTTACCTCTGCAGGAAATAAATGGAAGGGCACCTCTATTTAAATGCTATTGGATTAACCTCAACCTGCTCGCTGCTACCCATGACTGTTCCGTGCTCGTTTGTGGCTTTCAGGTTTCCTGCTGAAGCAACCATGTCATGACAGGAAACCCGAGCTTCAAATATAAATTTGATATCCACACGAAGGAATGGTGTGGAATTCAAATATGCTGCGTTTGTGAATTTAATGTCTACCTGATGGGCTCTTTTTTTTAACTTGAATAGCCCCTTGTAGCAAAGTTTTCGCCATCATGTCTGAACCGGCGATGTGCAATCCGGGAATGTAGCCTCGGTCGGATGTTGAACGAGATACAAAATACATCACTCCCATAACTGATTTAGAGCCAATCGTTGAAGTTATAAATTCCCGCTTCAAGAACAAACGTAATTTTGAAAACATTTTTCAATCATTTTTGTGACCAACTACAACCATCTTCTATCGCTAAACTCCTTCTTGTGATTGTTGGCGTTGCTGGAAAATAACGCCATAATATAGCCCCTCAGCAGTACCTATCTGCAAAATTGGCTTCGTAGGTCCTTCTGTTTCGCTGTTTGCTCGCGTAACTACCAGCCCAACATCGAAAATGCGTCATTCATAACTTTAAAGATATTACCTACCCCTAGTTGTTCCTTCATTTTCAATTCATTACATTATTTATAGAACAAAATGGGGTGAAACATGACAGTATGTAGAAAAAGACTGAGTCCAAGGTCACAGGCGAATTGATAAGACCGATATATAGGAGAACTACAAGAAGTGACAGCAAGAGGTGGATGAACCTCACTGGTTCGCCCTGCACACAGTGTATACACAGTGGGTCCATATCCTGTGGCCCTGCAATATTCGACGAAGCTGCAATCTTTATTTACACCTAAAGGATTGAAGTTTCGAAAGGAGACTTTGTCAGGGTTGTTTGCAATTTCTCTGAAAATTGCCAATTGAAATTCCGAGTGCTGAGAGTACAAAAGCTTCGCTTCTGCTCCCTAAGCACTCCAAGAAATGGTCGGAGGACCAACTGAAGACTGGTATATTGCTATGGTAACGCGTCGTTGAGTCAAAACGATAGGAGGGTGGGACAGTCACGTTTTTACAGGAACTGACTTAAAAAAAGCCGATCAATAATTTATATCTGCTCCCAGACGAGTTTTCACACTTGCGCGGAAAATTTAGAGATTTCCGGGGATTGAGAGCGGTGAACTTTCTCCAAGCACAGTGGAGAAAATTCTATTGAAAGTGAAAGCGTGTGTTTAACAACTTTTTGACGAACAAACTTTAGGTTAAACGAAACAAACATTCAATCTGGTTAAAAGGCTTTTCAGTGCGTCCCTTCAACATAATCTATCTATTTCAGCGCCCTGACTATTACGACAATTTTTCGCTTGACCAATTGCTTCCTAGAAGAATTTATATTGATTGATCGTGAAGTTCCTGCCTTGCCTCCAAAATAGTTCTACCAAAATCTATTTTTAATCGAGCCGCAACGCTTTTTTATGCTTTTATTTTAAACTCTTGATTGCATCTAAATTTGTTTGTGAGGAAAGTTTCAAAATAAAAGCGAAAATTAAATCTGCTTTGATGATCAGCCAAACGAATTTCGCCCGATGACTGTTTTACCATGGAACTCAAAAAAAGTATTACTACTCTTGTCAACGTTGAAATATATTTCAGTAAGAAAAACACACGAGCCGATATTTACTTAAATCTGTAACTCTGGGAAAATAGAATAGATAATGGAACGTAGAAGTAACGTAAGCGCCACTTTTAAACCATTCATGGTCATCAAATTTTCGCTTTCTGTTATTCACTTTGCTCCCGTCGTAGCGAAGGATGTACTTTTTCTGATTAATAGGTTCACTAACACGAACAGGAAAAACATGGAATTGCGTAAAACGTCCGTATAAGATATCAAGGAAATAATTTCAAGAAGGCTTCACTTGGCTTAGTAAAATTACAATGTAAATTTGATATGCTGTTGTGAAACCAGAATTTTGGGGACAGCATTGTCTTACTCTCCCGACACGTCATAGTCCCGGCGAACAGCTGTAATCACAACTTGATTGCTTTAATAGTGATTTAGATAACGAGGCAAGTATTTCAATATTAAAACCTAAATTACTTACTGATTTCTGCTTTCATTTTTGCTGATGAAATCGTCAATATATAAATACAAACCCCATTTCGGTCATCAATTTCAACCACAGTCTTCTCTGAAAAATCTGAACAGCATTCGTATCCTTCGATGTTGAATACAAAGAGCTTCTGAATTTATTTCCAACTTAACAGGAAGTAACAACAGCAAATTTTAAAGGTAAATTAAGCAGAACTTCAAGCATATCCCACATTCGTTTAGGCCTAACATTGTTCGATAGTCCAACGAGCAATCTCAGAATAAACCAAACCCCGTGTAGCAGATAAAGTTTAATTTTCATCAAAATATTTATTTACGCCCATGAAAGCATTTTTACGACACTCAAATGTTTTATTATCTTTGCGATGTGAAAAAATTGTTTTGGATCGAAGATGGAAGAACATCGGCAACAATCGTAAAATGTTAAAAGGCTCACGGGCTGTATTTGTACTGAAACAATGGACGACGGTTGAAAAGTTGCTAATTTTAAATTGAACTTTGTTGTGTTGAAAAATAATGATGGTGATTCTAATATATTTAAATGAGAGACATCCATTTATTTTAAGCACGTATTTAATCAAAAAGAAATTTCGTTTTAGTTAAAAAAAACATTACGGCTGTTGTGCAACACAAGTGCTAAAAAAGTTCTCGACATATTTACGTTTGCAGTAAGCGAAAATCTCTTGAACAACACCGATTAATAATTGAAGCTAAATGCAGTCTAAATTGGATTCTAGCAAATTAGGAAGACATTGCTCTCCTTTCCAGTATTTGAATCGCTGAAAGAAGCCAATTTACATTATGTGTCATCGTAAATGTACCTAGAAAAAACTTTAAATTTTTTCCATGTACAAATCACGACAACAACTCTTTGCGATGCAATTGTAATGGATTGCGTTTACACACCCTGCGCCGTAGATTTCAATGAAATGAGTTTTTGTGTTGTGAAAATATTCCAATGAATAAAAGAAGTCCATTTGCAAAAACTTTATGAGATGAACTTTTTCAGTAACTTGTGATCAGGCTTTTAATTTAGCAACAACAACAAAAACTCTGTACTTTTCCAAACATTAGTAAAATCATCATAAATTCAAGTTGAATTACCTGAAAAGTAAAACGAAAAGATTTAGATGTAAGATTGTTCGCTTTCAAACGCATTCTTTCTATTCGAACTGAAACTAACAATATCTTATTTATTAATTATTTATGTTACTTTTAAATGTTCTTAACCGTCCCCTGAACATAAAAGGATATAATGAAAAATCCAAACATATAGCTTAAGGAAACGCTAATGAAGTACGAACGTATATTTTTTTCAATATAGAGACAGAGAAGAAGTGAAAGCAGTTAACTATCATTTCGTAGAAAATGTAACCTTAACTTAATCCGTAAGTACCCTTAAAAATAATGAACTTTTGTTGGAAAATATTAATTATGTTCAAATATTCAATACTCGCGTGTATTAAAAAGGAACTTTTATTTGAAGTATAAATAAATCACAGCAGACAAATGCGTGTATAAAAATGTAGAATATAAATGAATTTTGAAACGTAATGTACGATGGCTCGATATAAACTAAAACTATATGCCCGGAAAAACACTGTCTAAGAACTGTTCTATTAATAGCAAAGAGAAAGTTAATCACTGTCCTTTAGAAAATGTGCGTACCATATTTCTCATAGTCATCGTTAGAGAAAGTCTTTGAATGGAAACACATCTGTAGAAAAACTCCAACACCCTTCCTCGATGACGATGAGCACTTCATTGAATTAACAAGCCGCATTCTGCTACAAATTTCTGCAACTTTACTTTGCCCAAAGGTTTGGTGAGCATATCTGCAAGCATTTCATCCGTCTGACAGTATTCGAAATTAAAATGGCCCTTATCTTTTAAATCTCGAATCAGATGAAATCTGGTCGCTATATGCTTAGTCCGATTGCTGAACTTTTTATTGCTTAGCATTTTTAAGCAACTTTGGTTGTCTTCGTAGATTGTTGTTGCTTCTAGATTTTTTGGGAGAAAATCTTGAAGCAAGGTACGTATCCATATGCCTTCTTGACACGCTTCTCCAAGTGCGATGTACTCTGCTTCCGTGGATGACAATGACACACACGTCTGCTTGCGGCAGCCCCATGATACAGTCGCATTCAAAAATCTAAACACGTATCCACTGTTTGATTTTCTATCGATGGTATTTTCCGCCCAATCGGCATCTGCATATCCGAATAATTCGTAGTCACCTTGATTATTGCCGAGTATCAATTCGTAATCGATGGTACCCTTCAAATACTTGAGAATCCTTTTTGCCTCAGTCCAAGCAGCTTCTACCGGATTTTTATTGAACTAACTCAAAATGTTTACACTGGCAGTTATGTCTGGCCTCGAATTAACAGCCAAGTATAAAAGCGCTCCAATTAGCTGTTGGTACTTCTCGCTTTGCTTCATTGGTACATCTTGAATCCTCTTATTTTTGAAGAAGCCTGGATCTAACGGCACGTAGGAAATCTTGGCATCTGTTAGGCTGAATCGGTCTAATAATGATTTAATATATTGCGCTTGCTTTATGCAGTAAAATCCATCATTGTTCCGATGCACTTCAATACCGAGATATCTCTTTAAAATTCCGAGATCTGAAAGTTGAAACTTAATTTTCAAATTCTCGGCTACAGCAACAATGGTCTCGACTCTCTTTGCGGCAATTAAAAAATCATCTACATGGATAATAATGTAAATAACTTCTACCATTGTTTTCTTGACGTATAGACAAGGATCGGTTAAACTTTGTTTAAAACATAATTCACCGAGGACACTGTTCAACTTGTCATACCACAACTTTGCCGCTTGTTTAAGACCATATAGTCCCTTTTTGAGCCGACAAACCAGCCCTTCCTGCGTTTGCACCTCATACCCTTTCGGTTGAGTCATGTATATCGGTTCACTCAGTTCACCGTTCAGGAACGCAGTTTTTGCATCATAGTGTTTAACCACTAAATTTTCTTTACCCGCAATGGCGAGGAGAATGCGAAATGTTGTTTGCCGCACGACAGGAGCAAAAACTTCATCATAATCTTGACCGTACTTTTGAGAAAATCCTCTCGCTACGAGTCTTGCTTTGTACCTGTCCACTTCACCTCGCTCATTTAACTTGGTCTTGAATACCCATTTGCATGTCACGATATTACGCCCTTGCGGCGCGACCACGAGATCCCACGTGTTATTGAGTGATAAAGATCTTATCTCTTCATCCATTGCTCGCAGCCAATTTTCCTTATTGGGACTCGAAAGAGCTTCTTCTAGAGTACGTGGATCTTCGAGCTGTTGCACAATCAACCGAGCACTTGCACCGTAAAAGTCTGGAGGTACGCCTTTGGTTTCTCTAGTTGATCGCCTTTGCTCTTGCACAGGTGGTACTCTCGGAGGCTTCGGTTCGGTATTATCTATGTCACACTCAACATTGGATATAATATTCGTCAAATTACCTTGTTCATTAATATCGGGCACGATAATTTCTGTATTGTCGTCTTGTTCGATGACGTCTGAAGATCTAACCCTTTTTTCAAGAAAAATCACATCACGACTAATCTTGATGCGGCCTGTTTGTTGATCAATTAAGCGATAAGCTTTCGATTCACTAGAATAGCCCACAAACGTATATTTTTCTGCTTTGTCGTCGAGCTTCCGTCGCTGTTGATCTGGTACTTTAACATAGGCGTCACTACCGAAGATCTGCAAATTTTCAACATTGGGCTTTTCATTATGCCATAGTTCATACGGTGTACTTTTTACAGCCTTAGATGGTAATCGATTTTGCAAAAAGTTTGCCGTATTGACTGCTTCTGCCCAATAGTCTTTAGAAAGATTTGCATCCGCAATCATACATCTCGCCATTTCCAGCAGTGATCGATTTTTCCTTTCTGCAACTCCATTTTGCTGGGGTGTATATGCAGTTGTATATTGAAATAATATACCATTACTTTGCAGAAATTTTCGAAGTTCGTTGTTTACGTACTCCCTTCCTCGATCTGACCTTATGCATTTTGGCGTCTTTTGAAATTGCGTCTTGCAAGTTTCGACGAACTGCTTGATGAAACCAGTTGCTTCACACTTTTGTTCCAAAAATTGAACGTATGTGAAGCGAGAGTAGTCGTCGATAATCGTAATAATGTAACGCTTATTACTTAAACTTTTTGTCTGCATTGGTCCGCAGACATCTGTATGCAGTAAATCTAGCACCGCTTGAGCTCTGTGCTCTGCTTCCTTTGAAAAAGGAAACCTTGTCATTTTTCCCTTAATGCAGCTTTCACACGTTTCACTTATGCCGCAGTCTTTAATCTGTATACCGGTTGTTAGGTCACTATTCAATAATTTAGCGATTGCATGTTCGTCACGATGCCCGAAACGTCTGTGCCACATGTGTTGACAGTTCTCGTTATGTTCTTTGAAACTCGTTACACTACACACTTTTTCAGAAAACATCTGTAACCCAAATAGTCCTCGAGTGTTCTCTGCAATATGCCCAACGGCCACTATCTCTTTGTTTTTAAAGATTTTGCAGCTATGTTTTTCAAACAAAAGAGAAAAGTTATCTTTGGTGAGTTTCTTAACCGAAAGCAGATTAGAATCGAGAGTAGGCACGAACAACACATTTTCCACTTTAAGGCTCATTTCCTTTTCGTCGACAACACACTTTATTTCAACCGTGCCTATACCATGCACTTCACTGCTTTTACCGATCTCTGCAAGCTGCACGTGTAACTTTACATTACAGTTTACTTCAGTGAATAACTGAAACTTATTGCACATATGACTTGTAGCTCCTGAGTCAATAAGCCACACATCGGTATCTTGCCTTTTAGTATCGACGCTTAAACATGAGCTTTCTTTAACCATAAAAGCCAAATCTGAATTGGGACACTCTGAAACTAGATTTGCTTTTTCCGAACTTTTATTTGTCTTTTTCGCTAGCCATCTTTTGTATTTTTCACATTCCTGTTTAAAATGACCAACTGACTTGCAAAAATAACATGATTTTTGCCCTTTTCCTTTAATTGTACCCATTGTATGTAACGCAGATTCGTCACTTGGCGCAGAAGCTCCTTTGTTCTCTTGCCGTCTCCTGTATTCCTGCAAAAGTCTATCTTTTACGAATTGCATCGTCAATTCGCTTTCGCTTCTGCATTCTAGACTATTTATTAACGGACTGTATGTGTCGGGCACACTACTCAAAAGTAAAGCTATCTGCAACTTTTCCTTTAGGGTCTCGCCGAGTTCCGCGAGTTCATCGATTAGCGTCAGCAAATCGGTGATGTGAGTTTCCATATCACCACTTTCGGCCATACTCAACTTAAAGATTCGCTTGTATAAGTGAATCACGCCTGATAGAGTAGACTTTTTGTAGTGATCCTTGAGCCTTTTCCAAACATCCTTAGCTGACATAGCTCCTTTCACGTGCAAAAGTTGATTATCCTCGATAAAAAGAATGATCGTTGCACGAGCTTTATTATCACGCTTTATCCATTCATTGTCAGTTTTAGGATCATTACTTATTACGTCCCACAAATCTTCGCGAATTAGGAACATTTCCATTTTTTGACTCCAAGTAGCATAATTTTTACCATTCAGCCTTTGCACAGCAGCTTTAAAGAAATCTGCCATTTTTGTAAAAATGTATGCGATGCCAAAAAGTCAATATTGCACTTAACTTCACTACACTGTCTTTAGATTGTCTTTATTTCTACACTATTAACACTGGGCCCATAACCTGTTGGAAAATATTAATTATGTTCAAATATTCAATACTCGCGTGTATTAAAAAGGAACTTTTATTTGAAGTATAAATAAATCACAGCAGACAAATGCGTGTATAAAAATGTAGAATATAAATGAATTTTGAAACGTAATGTACGATGGCTCGATATAAACTAAAACTATATGCCCGGAAAAACACTGTCTAAGAACTGTTCTATTAATAGCAAAGAGAAAGTTAATCACTGTCCTTTAGAAAATGTGCGTACCATATTTCTCATAGTCATCGTTAGAGAAAGTCTTTGAATGGAAACACATCTGTAGAAAAACTCCAACAACTTTATAAAAATTACTTCCCCTTTAAATAATGCCTTTAGAAAAGATCGAATTTTCAATCGTGATAGTATTCCATTTTAACTATGTACTCATCTTGAACGATTTAGAAAATAAACCAAATATAATAAGATCCAAAATTAACGTTGGGTTAATCTGTGCAGTTTTCGAGTGAATGTTTTTCGTTAAATTCAATTAAATTCCCACATAAATGTTCTGCTCTTTCGATGAAAGATAAAAAAAAATCAAACGACGTGTACGTGTGTTTGCATTATTAAGTTTATTTTGAATGTGAACAATAAAAATCGTAAGGCACAACTGTAAAAATTAATAACTGAAAAACCGATAAATATTTTTAGATAATTCACATTTTCCATGTTTAAACCGTGCAAATTCGAGATGACCGCAATTCCAAGTGAACGTTAGTTCCCATGTAATTGACCTAATTGTAAACTTTAACAAAAGGAAAATGAGCTGCGATTGACGGCGAAAAGCACAGCAATCATGAGAAGTTGCAGCGAACGGTCACGAGGTCCTGCAGGAGTAGTTGAAAAGGAGCACTTGTGACAAAATGATTGATGCGAAACGGATATTTAACTGATTAGGTTCAAAATTTATTTTTTATGAAAAAACCCCAATTTATTGCACATTTTTTATTAAATTAAAAAAGGTTCCAACAATTTTTAGATAAATTTAAAAAAAATCACACAAAAGTTAATACGCGTCGATTGACACCTTAATGATGCAAAGATTATATTTGGTTCGCGAGATGACAGTGATGACCTTCGAGCGGTCAAAACAAAACAAAAAAACCCGATCGAAAAATAATCCCCCCACCTCAAAACGTAAAGATATGTTGAAAATTTCAATTTCGATTTTCGAGGCGATTACAAGAACTTCCCATATACTGGGAAGTTAAAAAGGACTCAATCGCAGTCATATCGTTGCTAACATCCACTCCATACGTTTTTGCTGACGAAGTAAATAGAAGTATGTGGGCGAATCATCGCGTAGTTAAATTTACTGAAAATTTCATGAAATCCCGCCATCGCTGTAGCTAATTAAAAAAGTTATTCAAGTTCGTTCTGTGGCTTCCGTTGCTTCCGCATCGGATTCGAAGCCACAAATCCATATTCCACCCTGTAGGTTTTCTTTCCTATCAAATTGCCGAACATTCTATTTCCTGCTACTCTTCGTGCTCATCAATTGCTATGTCCTTCCCGCGATTACTGCCTCCTTCTGACTATTTCATTATTGTTACTAAATTCAATATTCAAACGATAACGAATATTGGCGTCAATGTCGCGCCGAATGCTGGAACATTGCAGCAGCTGCGCGCGGCGACGTGTGGAACATCGGACTGCACGCGCGGCGACGGGTGGAACATCGGGCAAGTTCACTTTTCGAGTTTGCTCAAACTTCTAGCACCAGCAAAATGGTTCTGACATTCTGGTACGATGCCATAAAATTTGTAGAACATCGCAAACATAATTTGCATTGCCTGACACACACATACGCACACTTTCTTATGTGGGGTAGTACTTGCGTAGCAACTAGTAACAACCAATGGTATGTAGCACTAATTTTCTTAATCCCTGAGTAAATTCGATTTCGCAGAAAGGAAAAGATAAAAAATATATGCAGTTGGCACCAATAATTCCTTTTCTCTAATAATTTTCTGCAGGCTCGAACTTTTATTTCCCTAAGTCTGTAATTTGCTTTTAGGACACTGGTCCTAGGTTCTGCACAAATCTACATGTGGACCTATAACTATCGAGATGGAGAGGATATCAACTTTATGGGACAGTATTCATGTTGTAAGCCATCTTTTTAGAAGTTATTTGAGGAAAAGCACTGTCGACGATGATTATCGTGTACAATTTGGTGGTAACAATGGCATTCAATGGAGTGCAGAAAAAATAACTGAACTGCAATTCACGTTGCTATTTTTTTTGTTTGGATACGAAGTGATTAGATTGGTTCAGGACATCTGACTCAAGTGATAATGTACCCTTTTCTCACTTATAAGTTTTCTTGAAACCTATTTACTCTGCCGAAAAGCGTGGTTTGACGATAATTGAAAACTGGCAATGAATTTTCAACGGCAACCACGTTTCCTGCTTTCATTAATTCAATTTCGTTTCATCTTCAATGACTTTTAACCGCAATTATTCGCAACAGATACATACATACAACCATTACGATACTTATTCAAGATATTCTGCACTGGTGGGTGTCAGTGTTCGCATTCCAGCGACTGCCCGTCGACAAGTTTGCAACACATTTTATTACTAATCTGAATAATGTAAGTATTTTGCAACGCAGCAGTATCTTTCATTAGCATAGCGTCGTAGGTGTAAATAAACTAAATTATTTCGTCGATGATCGATCGAAGTTAACATAAAAACAGAGCCAGAGGTAATTCGCTCAAGTGGCGCTTCGTTGACTTGCACGATGCAGAGATGATCTTTTTTCGGAAGGCGTGTGGTGTTCAAAAAATTCCTGGTTAAAGATTCTTTGGTATCGCGATGACAATTTTGATGAGGTAGTGATTTATGAATATGTTGTATTCAGATTTGAATGGATATTAAACGTATTGGTTCTTAGATAGAGCCCAATTCGTATGAACCAGGAATTCAATTGGCTCAAATTTAAAACATACCCATTGGATTTCCATCCCTCAACCTAATCTAACCTAACTATAATTATTCTCATATGTCATTTGTATTATAAAGATTCATCGTCTTGTTCCGCAATGACGCACAAGTTTTACTGCGCCTTGGAATCCAACTAAGCTTTGCCTTGTCAGTTTGCCTTTTCTTTCAACTTTGTAGGAGCTAATTTCGAGAAAATCTGCTACAACTAATTAATTGATTCCTATAATTTTTAGCCCAAAAAGTTTCAAAGTCCTGAAAGCATCCTCCATGTTACTGGCATTTTCTCAGATGCAAGTGCATACTAGTATGGGAGCAACCACCAAACGACTCTAATAAATACAGAGAGGGCAGATATCGCTTTAATTGAACTAAACACCTTTTAACTTATGTCATTTCATTAACTGGGATTTTTTGTCTCAGAAATTTTGAACACTTCAAAGCAAAAGATTTTACCCGGATGAATTGATCACAGTGAGGAGGTCAAAGGTGTTGCGAAGAACGAAGTTATTTGTCGCCGAACGCTTTGGTGGTTGATCATTTCCGTTCCAATTAGAACTTAGTTAACCGATGCACTTGCTTCATATGTAGTTCCGTCGCAATGAAATGTTTTAATCTGTTAATAGGCACTGTTTCAAAGAGAGTGTAACTTAATAAACTTAATTGAAAGCCATTGGTGTGTTTCGACATTCAGTGAATGTCTTTTGATGCAAACTATGCACATTCAAATAGTACAACTTCTATTTATCGTTAGGTAAATCATCTACCAAATTGAGTCAATTTTTGAGCCGAAAATCGGTCATCAGTCACATTGTTGTAGCTCATTTGTCTTTTCGAGCACGTCCAAAAATATGCATTCACTGATGAGCTGCATTTGGTATCCCATCTCCAGTTCACTTATTTAAGTTTCAAAACTGCAGCAACCGTTTTGTACTCATTTCGCTGAGGTACGTGCAAAATTACTAAATTACAGAATTATTAGTCCTCAGCTATGGAATCAACTAGAAAACAACCGAAAGCATGGATTATAGATGAAAGTCTGCATTGAACGACCGAGTTTCATTGCGACAGCTCCACTCCATTTCCAGGCTGGCCTACAATTGGCGCTTTCAGAATCTTTCAAGAAAGTCTCCGCTGTAGTAGGAGGTGAATTCAGGAAGTAGGAATGGAATGCGTACAGTCAACGTTTGCGGGGTGAGAAGAATGTCGTTCGAAATATGTAGAATAATTTGATTTTCATCGTATTAAGCCTAGTTTAGTAATTTCGGTTAATGAATGACGCAGTTCGATTTTCTTCAATACTCACAGTATTGCAATAAATGACCGAGATATTTCACTAATTAGGAACTAAAATGCGGTATTCGATTAACCAAATTCCAACGAATTCAATTAATCGTATAGATTTGTGACTACAAAATATAACTTTTATGTCAAATACGCACTCCTCTAACGGCTTTCTAGCATCTCTAACAACCATCAGGTTTTACAAACAAAAAACAATTCTCCGTGAGGATTTTATCCAACTGTTTTCCTGCTCATGTCCTTATCGGTATTTCAACATTTCAATCTATCTTAAATAAAGTTCGCCCAACTTTTATCAATAGCCAAGGGCGTAGCCAGGATTTTGTTGAGAGGGGGGCAGGCGCAAAAAAAAACAAGAATATATCTAAGGTATATGTTGCACGAGCAATGGCTGCGTTAAAAAAAACAAATAAACATTAATGACTTAGTTTTACAAAAAAAGTAGTCGACGAGGTTCTTCACAAAACCGATTCAACACCTCAGATTCAATTGCATTCTTATTTACTTGTACCGGTTCGGTGTACACTGAGCATACAAAGACCATTCAAACGATTTTTAGTCATCGCTGACTTCAGATACGTTTTAACACGACCCAGTGTGTCTATGTTACTTGTAGTGCAAGGTTGTGCCAAGGAAATAAGCATTGCATTTTTTGTTGCTGGAAAGAAAATGTTCGCCTCCTTTAACACTTCAGTAAAATCCAGTTTTCCGAGATCTTCTGTGGTCATACCCTTGTCCAGGTTGTCCTGCCACTTTTCATACCATAGTTCGGCTTCCTGATTAAAATTAAGTAAATCGTAGTATAGGCAGAAACTTTGTGCTTTTTCTTTGAAATCAACGAACGACATATTCAACATTGTGCTGGGATGTAGCGACATTAATCATAATGCAGGCAGATTTTGATCACCAAAACGCTGCTCCAGTGCGGATATTAGGGAATCTCAATAAGGAATGACAATCGATCGCTTCCAAAAATCGCATGGAGTCTCAGCGGGGTGATTGGACCGATGTTGTTGGCGAGACACAATGCGTGGGACTTGTATATAAGATCCAATGGCAGGTGCAGTTCTGATTGAAATATCCAAAACATTTTGGCTCTCTATGTCTGCGTTGCTTCAACAGGTACATTAAGTCCAACATTCCTAGATCCTGTCGGAAAATTGATTTTTGATTGAGGTTGGTCTCTGTGAGTAACAACTTTCCAAACCGTAAATTTATTTATACCACTATTCTCATTTTCATTATTTTCTTCTTCACTATCGATGGAAGTTTCTAATTAAATAACTCGTCGCTTCACTGGAACTAGGTCACTATTATAAATATTTTCAAAACAACCGTTTGACTTTCCATATCAAAGTCAGTGTTCATTCTCTAGGGGCCGGGGGCAGCTGCCCTACCCTGCCCGTACCTCACTACGCCCATGTCAATAGCCCACCTACCAAAATCGTACCACAATCGCTGATAGCTGTAAAGCGTGATACACATGTGCTTTAATTCGTATATAATATTACTTGATATTTTCAAGTCTTTGACTATTTAAAACACTGTATTTTACAAAAAGTAATTAAAAATATTCAACTGTAATTTGTAATTGATTTCTCTATTCATATCTGATATTTACACTCAATAAATTACTCACACCTATGATTCAGCAAAAATGCATATATGTAAATAAATATTCAATGTCATGTAATCAGATTCACAAGCAACAAAATTCACTATAGCACGGGTAGCTATTCGACGCCACTTTGAACAAAATTACTGCATGAGTTAATTTACAACACCTTTTTCTCTTTTAAAATTTATCTTTATTAACAAGACAAGCGTCTTTGATTCCTCATAAGAAGACGCACTTGTGGAAAATGCTTACGTTGATCGTTGCATTTTCGATAGAGGTTGATTGTAGTATTTGATTCCTCCTAAGAAGATGCACTTGTAGAAAATGCTTACGTTGATCGTCGCATTTTCCATAGGTGTTGTTCAAGCGTTTGATCATGTTTGGCGTTAACTCATATGCTAGAGCATGACATAAATCAGGGCAACGAAAACAGTCCGGTTGCAGAATCTATAACGTTGATAACGAGAGAATGAATTTTCATTTGAAATTCTGTTAATGAAGTAGCCATACATGATTGGTGAAAATGCTCAATAATAGAGAATATTGAATTATAGAGCGGAGATTTTAACATAGCAGAAAATTGTACAGAAAAATTAAATAAACAGGGAAGTATGTGTATTTAGAATAAAAACCAATTATACAATCTCTAATGTTAATATCTATAATACAGCTAGGTGGCTTCACAGCTCTCAATTCACGATGTAAGTTTAAAAAAATGGTGTTTCAAAATACACTGGGATATGTCATCCTCCTGAGAACAATAAATTGATTGATCCATTGGGATTAGTTATTTTTTTAAGATAGTCAGATATGACCTTTTGTTATAGACGAATCGCATTAATAAGTGAAAGTAATATTCAAAAATAATGAAGAAAAAGCCTATAAAAATAGAATACATATTTTTATTCAGAAAAAAATTGACAAATTGAAAAATCTTTGTGAACATTTTGGATGAACTTTTTTCATTTGCTTACCCACTAAACTTTATTCGAATGCATGCAGCTTACCCAAAAATTCTTCTCAGCTATCACTGAGAATATTTGAATCTATTTTTCGTCGGTCCCGTTCTTCTTCACGACTTAAGTCCTTTTTAAACAACTCACTTATTTCTTTGCTGTTAGTATTCCATTTTATTCGCATCTGAAATTCAACTTAGCCAACATTAATCGAAAAAGACTCGAAGCATTTTTCATTGGGTTGGACGCTTATTCTATTTATTTGGAATTGTACAAACTGAAATGTTGCAGGCAATGAGTGAAACGGAAACAAACATCGCCACGAGCAATAAAAGTTTTATTAATTATGCTGTGTGCCAATGGTCTGCTGCAAAGGCAGCATTGACTAATTGATCGAGCCAAAAGGGTATACGGTAACTCAGCGAAAATAGGTCACCAAAAGTTCGCAGCGCCCACCATCCGCGATGACTCTTCATTGGCGTCGTCTAGCGTCGTCGTAATTAATTAATTTAGTTTCTTAGGGACGAACTATTCAATGCACTATAACGTTCGCTTTCTGTTGATGCTCCCATGCAAAACGCTCGTTTTTCATATTTAATATAAAATGTTTTATGTTGATAACAACTAAAAGCTGTAACTAAATTAGTACGAGGCCAACTGGTGTGGCTCTTCGCTTGGGAGTTCATTTCGTTCTATTATGGACAACTGGTGTAGTCCACCCTTTAATCACAGCGATGGACTAATGACTAGTAATGGTATATTCCCCTTAACACAATTAAGGCGTCTTCTTTCAACTCTGGATACCTTCGCAGCCCAACGTGAATCAATTTCTTGGGCACGGCCACCCCCGAATGGTATAGCCTTCCACCCACTTGTTTGTGCCTATCGGTTCGACTTGAGAATACTAGGGCGTAGGTCCATTTATTCTTTCGGGAGAACGAACGAACACGTGATTCTGCTGAAATCCTTTCTGCGTGCACGTGACAAGGCAACTCAAAAAGTTTCTTGATCCCCAAAGCTTCACCCACCCTCGCTATTTTACTACGGTGACGAAGCATAGCTACTCAACTTTAGTCAGTCACCTGTTTGCTGTGTATCTCTCGTGAAATATCCTTTTGTTTTATCCAACCGGATACGTTCGAGCAAACAACTTGTGGATGTTCAAAATCCTGCAAACGAGAAGAGGACCTAGGCGCGTGTAGACCGGTTTCAATTGTTCCATCTGGCGAACACGAATAGTTAACATTTGTCGACTGAGTACTGAGTCAATTGGGATTTACTTCAGTCTAGTGTGGACTGAACAGTGTTTTCGGGTCAAAATGGATATATGGACATATATCATGGATTAGGAAGATTGATTGGACGGTTTGGAAGTGTTGTTTGAACATTCATAATTGGATGATATTTACAGGAAGCTTATAAACTGTCATAGTTTCAGTCCAACCGTGTCCCGAATAATCTGAGCATCTGTTGGACAAGACTGCTCCGTGCATCCTAGAAACTACAAATTAGTAAATAGAACAATTCTGTCGTAAAGGTCATCTCACTGTTAGCTGCATCTACGACCGCCTTAAGTCGAAAGGATGGTGATCTGACGCATCACCACTGCGTCATCTGATACATCGTATTGAAGTGATTCTGGGCGTGAAATTGATTGGAACGCTCATCAATCTCCGTCCGAAAATTCGCCAGTAACTTCGAGGAGCATATGTCGAGAACTTGATACACCACAAAGGTGCCGAAAATTACACACTCTTCGGGCTTATGTGGGTGGGCTCTCGAGTTTCCAGAATCGGCTTCATTGTCATCGAGTTGTTGACATCTCTGAGAACTGCAGATTCCATCCGTTTATTTCTATGTGACACGGTTTTATGGTAGCTTAATATGTAGATTATGATATTCGATATGAACTTTTTGGGATCAGCACTTAACGAAATTGCATTTTGTTTAATTATTTACATGAATAGAATACATTTTTTCAGATGCTTCAATCTGTCGAATTTTGAAATTAACAATCTTTTACTTGCCACTAATTTTCGC
Source organism: Oxycera nigricornis (assembly GCA_963942545.1). NCBI lineage: Eukaryota > Metazoa > Arthropoda > Insecta > Diptera > Stratiomyidae > Oxycera > Oxycera nigricornis. Next base: position 400,582 of record OZ012663.1, read on the forward strand.
ATTCCTTATCAAAAACTTTGAAAATATTATTATTCTTAACACTCGTTCCGAAAGGTAACATTCAAATTAGCAAAACGTACATACATATATATTTCCAGGTTCACGGACGATTCTTTGTTTACACAAAACTCTACTATGGAGTTAAACTATGAATAATGAGGGCCACCTTATCTTGCAAGCACTTCACCCCCGTTGAGTGTATAATATATTATCATTGCTTCATTAGCTAATCGTGGCATTTATTGCGGATATGTTTATTGTGCGAGTATTATAGTAGACTACAGGATTTTCCTCGAAATCCTGTTGATTTGTTCACCACAGAGATTACAGCCACTTCGAATGTGATGTTATTTTTTTGGAATGATCCATATGGCGAATTGGTCATACATGAGCGACACTGAAAAGCTTTTTGTGATGGCACATTATATATTTATTGATACAATCCTTTGTTGCTGCGCTCTGCAATTACTGACTAAAACGGCACTCATTATTGTTATAAGGAGGACAAAACTGTGGAAATCAACCTATAAAACTCTAAAAGAATCCAAATAAATGGAAATAAATGTTCTTCATATTTGTGATGGTGTTTTTTTGTATTTCAAATTTATTGATTTCAAATATTCGTTAATACACAAAATCATCGTCTTCAACATTTGCTTTTTCATGCAAATTTTTGAAAATCCAAGATATAGTTCCATTGAATCCATTGCAATTCATCGCGTCGCTAGAGAGCACATGTGGGATCAATTTGAAATGAAAGATTTGCTAGAGACTACAAGTACTCATCGTTCAATATTCCCATTCAGGGCTGAGATGCTACCGTGAATCTTTCGAACGAATGCAAAACTAACGTACACACAACGAAGAGGTCTACCAATTACTATAAATTCTCCATATACTGGTTGGAAAATAAATTATAGGAAAATATATGAGTCTTAAACTTAAAATATTTCAGGATTAAAACAAATATTGTTAAGCCAATAATATTCAACAAAGAGATGTTCCTTGCGACAATTTGACCATTGGACCTTTTGTACGGAACGGTAACATCTTTATTGAAATCTGCTGGGATTTGCAAAGAGAAACGCGACATGATCCGATTTCCACCACGTCCAAATTTGCATTTTTTAAACGCGAAAAAATTATGCGGTATTATTATGGTTGCACCATTTAACACGATTGTGCTGAATTAAGAAAGCTTTGTTTTTGTTTTTTACTCGGCGACCAATTGATTCTGAAATTATGTAGAAATATTTGATTTGAATTAATCAAAGTTCACTCTGCATATGCCAGAACTCGATTTTTGTTGCCTTATTCTAGACCGTATGAATAAATTGAAACCATATTTCATAAGTTCGCTCGAACCGTCCAGTACTTACAGAGGACTTTTTCATCTCCTGCTTTTAATGACCCTCATATTGAGGACATTACAAGAATTACTTTGTGCATCAAATGCTCCGTTTGAGACCATTGTCGTTTAAGGCCAACTTTTCCTTGTTCACTGTCTAGGAAAGCACCCTTGTATTCCTGCTTCGTGCCACCGTGGACTTTGGGACAATTTGAAGCGCGACCCCTATAAAACAATTGAGTCAATGGCGCCGTAAGAAAGAATCGTTTGTTTGTTTTATCGTCCTAGTTGTAACGAACATACTTAACACGCACATACTTATGTGGCCATGCCAGATCTCGGGTGCACACATATTACTCCAGGAGTCCTCATTAATCGAATTCCGTTTTCAGGTTCCATCAATTTTCCTGAAAGCCGTTCGGTGAACGGCGAACGAATACTGCAAGACTCCAAACGAATCCAATGCTGGTGTTTGGTAGAACGTCAATGATTTGGGAGGACGAAGAATCGCCAGAGGAGAATCTCACGGCTAGAAAGTTAGTTTTTTTTTGTGCGAGCATCCTTCCAAGAAGTGAGTGAGCAAATTAATTACGTATGCGGGAGCGAATGTTGAAAGAGATCCAAAAGACTATGTTTGAATGTTTAGTTGAGTTGGAAATGGATTGCTGGGTTTCTTTGAACTGCAGGATGATAGTTAAGGATTCGTGGAACTGACCTGATTCCGACGTCCACTGCTTCCGTTGGATGCACCTTGCTGACTATCGCCAGCCCTTTGGGGGTAGTGAATCACCACCCACTGCGGTTGGACTCGCCGCCGTCTATCAGGCATTGCCGGGCCATCCCCTGGGGAGGGTGCACTGCGGTCACCCGCGTTGCCGGTGCACATGCACGTGGCGTGGGGAAACATGCTTACGGAACGCGAAAAACTCCCGCAACCAAAATGTAAATGTTGCACTGGCCGCGTCGTCGACACCAACAAACCACTTCACTGTGGCCAACACACCACCCTTAAATCGTATTCCAATTGTTCGAACGACACCGCAGCAGCTCGCGTTCTCGTGCAGTGAATTTTTCAGGAAGACTAAGCATTGCGATCGGACTGCCGAGCATTTAACAGTTCCTGGCAGGTGAGCAACGGAGGCGGAAACCACAGGCAAGGACGCGGCACGTTGAAACCCAAAATGCCTACCACTAAAAACACCACCAGCGGAAAACAATGGCAAGCTGTGTCGCTCGGCAAGTTGTGAGGAAGCTAGCGAAGCTTTGACACACTTTACGAGCCGCGCAGCGAACACCATCAGGGGTGGCCTGGTTCTGGAGTGACGCCGGCCATTTCGCCATTTGCCGACGGCCGTGTGCCGAATATGGGAAGCCGACTACCGCCACCCGAACCACCTTCATCCTGTCAGTCAGGCGCGCCCACCATGCTGGCAAGGAATCCGTCGTCTCGCATCACGGCCGCTCGGACATCTCCCTCTCGCCCTCTCATCTTTATGGACACCAGTGTCTTCGCGCTCAAGGGGCTGCATGAGGTGCATTGTGTGCAAAGGTCGACCCCACTTCACTTGTCGGGGCTTGGGAGGCAAGTGCTCACTGATGTAGGTGTTTTCACCCTTCACGAGGATTTGTTGGCACACATTGCTCGAAGGATGGGCGAAACGTGAGAGCATCATGCGGAGGATTTTGGCCGAACTCAAGTTGACCTTGGCAGGGAGATGATGGTGATGGGCACTAGGAGTTTTCTAGAATACTTTCGAAATTGATTGCCGAGCCGCAAACGGCGCAGGCTAAACCTTGGAATAGTCTGAGTTGTACTTGGAGTGGAGCACTTTCACACATCAAAATGTCCTTACGGTATCACTGCGGTAGATGCTGCAGCTACCCTCTCAATCGGTCGTTGCACAAGGGAATGTATAACTCGAAGGACAGTGCACCGCACAGCACTCTCTTCAAGCAGCAAGGAGAAAGGAAGCGAGGCAATATTGAGGTATGCACCATGAATGACTGCCTCCTTTAAAACCAACACCGCAGAAATAGAAAGCGAGACGGAGTCCTGTCAACAACTGCTTTTCCGTGTATCCTTAACGTGTCAGACAGCACATACCAATCTACAATTTACGACTTCATTTGCTTGACGCAACATCCGGTTCTGCACGTCCTTGCACGTTGAATGCATGCCAAGCCCTGTTGGATACAAGTTGGTCCTTGTTAATTTCGGAAATGATTTGGTTTGTGCAAGCCGTTGCGAAGGTGATTTGATAGAAACTCGTTTTGCTGCTAAGGATCCTGGCGTAAACAATAACTTTTCAATCGTTGCGTTGGAGGGTACTTGAAATGGTTATAAAATCGACTGCAGGTCAGGGTGCTTTTATCTCTTCCCTGAGTCCTCGACCTCCGTTTTGACGATTAATTTCGCCTGGCACATGTATAGGTCCTCGGTTGAAGTTCCATTAAAACGAAAAAAGGAGATGGCTTCTAATCTATTTACATCGTCCTTATAGATCGTTTGAACATTCTTGTCACATTTGAAAGCATACTCAATGAAGTATGCCGCATTTAAGCGTTACCAAAAAAAATTTCGCGATTCTCCTAGAACTTAGAGCTAAGGTTTACAAAATAACCTTGGAACTAAAATGATATTTTGTGAACCTTGGTGATTAGCCTAGAGAGATTGTAAATAATTTCATAAACCTAGGCGATAAGTATTGAAGCCCGGATTTATATCCTGTATATCAGATTAGTTTGTTTTCATGCAACTAGTGGCGATTTGAAACAACTGGAGATCATTTGAAATTTTAATAGAAACAAATTTAACCACTATTCGTCCTTCAGTGTTCCAACATTTGTGTTGATTTCCCACGAATTTATTTCATCGACATCGGTAGTGCAATGCACCAGTTTAACGGACATGCAAATTCAAACTCTTCTTGCACAGTTCGCCTTGCGAAAGCACGGCGAACGCCGTCGCTGCAAAATGCAGCTGTGCCCTGTTGGCGACACCGCGAACTACATGTTGTTTGGCTTTGCGCGCAACTACGCATCTCAAAGTTCACCACCCCATTCAAAACTCTCTCGTCCATACACGCCGATCTGTCACAGTGTACGTCTCAATGACTTCGTCGTGTACGCGCACCACGAGTGTGGCGGAGTGTCCGCAGTGTTGATGTTCTTCCGCGAAGCTACAATCATCTCGATAATTCGATAATTCGAGTGTGTCGCCAACCGCTGAGTGTTTCCCGGCGTTCCAAACAATCGCCTGCACCGCTCCGCGTCGATTTGGTAAGTTGCGGCAGGCGGAGTTGGTTTGAGCACGCAAAAGTTGCCAGCAAACGTCACCGACGCAGTGACACTTTTCGTTGTTTACATCGCGTAACGGGGGCCCTGTCAAAGTGTCGTCAAACAAATTCCGCTTGCCGCTCGTTTTGCCGCCGACCCGGTTGCTCATAGAAGGTTTCCGCGCCCTGTGTAGAATGTAAAAGGATGCCCGCACCGTCCAGGCCGAGGGGATTTGCGGGCGGCTCTGGTGGGGCTGCCGGTCGTCCGGGCCCCAACACTCCGATGTCGGAACGCCAGCAAATGGCGCTCCTCATGCAAATGACCTCCTCCTCGTCAACGTCCCCGTCGTCCTCGTCGAATGCAGGTGAGTGTTTTCAATTGGCTGTTGGCCGCAAGGGGTCCTAAAGCTCGTACCTATGTCCTTGTTGCAGAGATGAGTCCCGGCAACAGTGGCCAATCGAGGTCCCGCGATCGCAACGAGCGGGGCGAGACCACGCTGCACTTTGCTGCTATCAAGGGGGACGTGGACGCGATTAAGAAGCTGCTAGATTCCGGCATGAGTCCCGACGTGACGGACTTTGCAGGTATGTATAGAACTTGCCGCTACTTCTCGCCCCGATTCTGTCCCAACTGCACGCCTTGCGTAAGGCGGAAATGACCCTAATAGTCGCTGCAACTCGAAAGGATTGAATCAACCCGGGATACACCGAATACCATCAGCTACAAATGAGCCTCGTTTCCTTTGTTTTGTCAAGCAGAGCCCGAAATGGCATCTTCTGCTTACTCCTAATCAGATTACAAAACGAGGTCTCTCGCTCCCATGCCTGTTGGCATGATCGTCGACCTGTTTGTGAAGAAGAAAGAAGAAGTTCGGGCGAACGATAACGAGGAATGCTGTTGGTATTGTGTCTTCAAAAAATATGATGTCTCCTGCACAATGACCTGCAAACTTATTTCGAACTGAATTCCAATTTTATTTGAACATTTTTTTGGGGATGTATTACAGAGGTGCTACTCACATTTTCAATTTAATTTTTCACTCAACTGCAGGGTGGACTCCGCTTCACGAAGCCTGCAATCATGCCCACTACAACGTAGCTCTGACATTGGTCAAAGCAGGAGCCAATGTCAATGCCAAAGGCTTGGATGACGACACCCCGTTGCACGACGCGGCCGTCAGCGGGCACTTGAAGCTGGTGAAGATGCTCATTGAGAAAGGAGCCGATATTCATGCGAAAAATCGAAAAGGGAAGACACCGGCGGATGTTGCCGCTGCTTCCGTTCTATCATATTTGACATCCGTAAGAGGTAAGTGCGAAAGTTCTTGTACGGGTGGGTATTCTGGATTGGCTTGAGCCCAAATTGTTACGGCGCTCCAAGACTTTAAATTCATTGTCAGAGACGCATTTCAATAAATTGTATATACTGATGCAATGTGTTAAAAAGCTAGAATAATTGACACTACAGCGCAGAAATTTCGCTTGTGGAACAAAAACTATTTCTACTTCTAAAAGATCGTGATGAAACAAAAACAAACTCTTACTAAAACATACTGATTCCAATTGTAGAAGAAATCTAAATTGGCGACAAATTTAGCTCGGATGAATTTCACGAAAACTGAAAAGAAATTCGAATGAACGCTTGTCGAAATATTTTCTCGTCAATACTCTTTTATTGAGTTGAGTTCAACAAATTCTACGAAATAAATGTACCATCAAAAAGTTGTTCGGAAATTCTGTTATTTATTAAACCCCGCGGAAGAAAAACACAAATTTCAAAAAATTGAATAAACAATGATTTCATTGAATTAATGCCCATGAAAAGTGTCTAGGAAGAGATGGACGCAAAAACCAAGCGGAAAAATCATCCCACAAGTTCTAGCCTAAGATCGACGCAGAGTTTCAAAGCGAATATTCTGATTATTAATTTGATATTTGCGATAATAAAATCTTTAAAAAATCAATTTACCTAATTAATGTCTAAACTATATTATTTAGTAAAACAATTTCAAAGAAATCGTATCGCAAAATTCGTGATTTAATTTGAAGATGAAGATTGACCGAAGCTATTTGGAAATTTAAATATTTGTATCTTCTTTCTGCGAGGATATCTGAAATCCAAGGCGTATGCCAATAAACATCTGCAAGGCAAATTTAAGGCACTCTCTGTCGACACGTCATTTAGAAGTTTTTTAAAGGTCCACAGCCTGCAGGCGTAGTACTAAGTCATTTGAACGTCATGCTCGTACTAACCTAGATCGTTAGTTTGGAAACTGAATTTCGTTGCGCTATTCCCAATTCAAATCCGACATTCAATATGGAACATCCTTTTCATGCGATGAGTACTAAAATAAAAAAAACACCATAAACTACCGTGGTATGCTCTTCCAAGTATCCAAATTGGTTCATTTCGCGAACACAATGGTGACGTTACATTGATGAATAAATTACAACTTCTGCCCGAAAAACATAAATACACGTCACCGATGTGGTGTCGGGCGAGGGAGAAAGGGATATTGTATTCGCAATGGCATACCATGTCTTGTCAATATGAAGAATTATTCCGAATTATTCGCATACTACGCCTGAAACTCTATAAGAACCTGGAGTGGTAAATGTTGCGTTGTTTTATGGGGCATTTCACGTGAAGCGGATAGCGAAAAAATGAGGTTCTGGAATTCGTTCATATTGGGCACATTTGTACTTCTAGGGTATATGAACGTGTACACATAATATTTTCTTTATTTAAGGTTTAGTTGTTAATATATGGGATTCAATAGAATTCACCTGATTCACGGAATTTTGTTTCATATTGAAGTAAATTATAACTAAATAATAAATGTTGTGTTTCGTTTATAAAATTTAATGTTTTTTTTTTGATTTTCGAATAAGATTCCAATTTTAAACTTTTTTCTAGTTTTAAAAAAATATAAAAAAAATATTTTTTTTAATAACTTCGACCATGATTTTAATTTTTTTTACTGCAAAATAAAGCTTAACATTTATAAATTTTACCATAAAAATTGCAGAAGGGGATCTAAATTAGTTTAGGAGATATATCAATTAGAGTACGTACATGTTGCTTTGAGCGTGATACCGGTCGCTTGTTAAAGCCGGTTGGTGATGTAAAAACACATTAAAACGTTGATTATTTTTCAATAATATTGGCTATATATTGTGGACTTGTTTGTGTCATTCTAAAGTTATTTAATACCTAAATTAAAAATAAAATGCATTATTTCCAACCTAAACCTTTAGGAATCTTTCTTATATCTTTCGGAGCCAGTAAATTAAATGGATTGGACCGTCGATCAGGGAGCCAAAATAGGTCAATTAAAATGATTAAACTCATTACAGAACGTAGGTCACTAAAAGATTAGGACAATAATTAAAAAAATACCGGAAAACAAGCGTTGCTTGCCGTCATACTTCTATCTCTTTCCAATATATAACTGATTCGTTTTTATAAACTGATTCTTTCGCAGCCAAGAGATGGCGTTGTTATTCGTATTTCGTCGCCACAATATCAGAAAAAATCACGTATAATGTTTTATTTTGATAACATATATTTTTATTCAAAATAATATATACGTTCGATGCGTCTCGGGGTCAAAATTACCCCTTATAATCTTGCAGAATAGTTTTGGAATACTATATTTTTAAAGTAGGTTTTAATTTAATCAAATTGTAATAATATCCGAGCTTTTCGAATCTTAATAGAATACTCCATTAAACTCGCCTATTTGGTTCGATTATTTACAATTTGGATTTTTTTGGATCCTGGCAGGGTGGATTCAACTGCTCCGTGGTAATAGTATCATTGTGCCTATTCTGCTAAATAATGCTCTGTTGAAAGGAGTATACTTTTCATGCTTCGTAACACTGCTGAGCTATTCTCTGAATTTATTTGTTTTCGGTGGTCAATTCTGCAAATTTCAGAAATTTATTGTTTATTTTATTTGTAACAACTTCATCGCGGTGGTTGGTAAATAAACCACTGCGCTCCGCACACACACACACACCCTTGCCGGATCATTTTTATTTATAGTTTGAGAAAAATCTCCATCGTGTTTTGGACAGAAATTTGAAGCTGAGCTCAATCAATTTTCCGTGGTTTTTTGTTTTGTTTGAATGAGAAGCGTTGAAGATTTTCGTTATTAAATGGAAAGAAGATGTCATCCTTTATTTGATTCATGCCTAAAATTTCCACCAGTTTTTATGAATTTACGGGTGATTACTCGCCAAAATCTATTCTGATATGGTTTCGTTTGCTAAGCATCTTTAGTCGCAGGAAATCAAAAAGAACATTAACATCTGGCGCCAGATTAATACCTATCTCGTGACTGATTCTTTTTCATTGTTCTACTCCATAGAAATGACTTGGATTTTTTTCAATTGCTTAAATTCAGCCTTGGAATGTATATGACTATCGAAACAAATGAAAATTTCTCAATGCTCAATGTGGAAATAAAATGATGAGCTCTTCTCGTACAAAATATTACTACAAATTTTACTTGCCCATTCATCGAAGCCAAAGCCACACATCTTCATTCTCCGAGTGAACATGTTCTCAAGCGTAACCACAATTTTGAAAAACCGAACATTTAAGCAACTGCCAATTAAAAAAGATCTTCAATCAATTTCATTCGGCGCTATATGTTCTGTTCAGCTAGAATTCCCTCTTACCAACCTCTCGTCCTTCCTTCATCTCGTAGGACATAGGCGCATATGTGTCTGATAATTGATAATCGATATGTTTTCCCAAGTCCATCCTTCACTTGGCATCGACATTTATGCGCCACAAACACCATGGGTGGCTGTTATGAGATTCGAGCACACATGAGCGCCATATGAGGCGAGGCTAGAACAAAAACAAGAAGAAGGTGACCAGTGAAATTCAATGAACCCAGAATTGGCATGGCCCGGTGAACTCATCCATTCCGTCTCGTCCCACAAGCAGGTCTAAAATATTCGCATTTCCACTCCCGGCGGAATTGAATATGAAGCTCCGCATTTGCATTAGCCAGTCAGAATGGTTTGAGTGGGGCTAAGCGCTGCCAGATTGCTGAACTAGTTTGAAAAAAGACTCTCCTCAACTTCAATTCAAACTGAAGAGATGTTCATTGAAATTCTCCGGAAAAACTGAAACTACACTTGAACTTTCTATGAAATAGATAACGGTTCACCCTAATCTTTTTCAACAAATTGAAAGTCCTTTCAGAAAATATCATAAAATATGTCTTTACTATTTTGTATTGCTTAAATATGCTTCACGACATCATGTTGGCTATTCCGTTCCTATAAAGCAACAGTATTTTCATCTTTAATCTTCCCTCGTTTAGAGATTTAGAGATGAGATAGTATCTCGGTGGAGTCTTTATCACCTCAACGCAACAGTAGTTGACTTCGCACTTATTCATTCTGGTGCAACATTAATTCCAAATGGAGCAACGATGAGTCTCTGGGCGGAGTTAAAAGTGCTCGAGGTTTGGCCGCTTGAGCTCCTTGGAGTACGATTTAGCCGCAAACTCCCTCCTATTTGCCGCTCGTTGCTCAGCCAAATGGTTGCTCCCGGCAGTATCTACGACAACCTACGTGAGGTACCAACCGTAACCTAGTTACGATTGGGTTGAAGCGACGATACGGCATGTCCCCCGGCTTCTCGTCCCTAAAACTTGCTTTCTGCCACGACGCGACCCATGAGGACGACGATTGGAAGCTAAACTGAACCTTGAACTCCTGAATTGATTGGCCCTGTGATAAATTTCGTTGGCGATAGATCTCTGCGCTTGTTGAGTACTCTCGGCATATCATCCATAGCGTCCTTGTTCCTATGACCATGCTTCACTCGTCAGCGGGAAATGTTCTTGGTCACGGTACTTCCCCCCTCTGATAGATTGCACAGTATTTTCACACAGGTATAGTGTGTTCGGGATTATTGTCAATTCGACCCATTCCCTATTCTCTCGATGCGTCGCTCGAGAGATGTGAAGAGTTTTTCTGATGGGTGCCGCTTAATAAATATTAATGTTTGTGAATTTGTCTTGGATCGCAAGTCGAATATGGGATTTATTTCTGGTTCCTTGTTTTGCGCTCGACATTGCCGGAGTGTAGAAATCAGTAGGTGTGCGCCCCAGTTTCATGGTATCGTTGTAATGCCGGGTTCCGAGCACTGGAACTAAAAGCGAAACGATGATGACCTTTTTGGCATCTTATTGTTTAATTATTAAGTACTCGACGATAAGGCTGCATTTGATTGGGTACCATATCATAGTAACTCGTTCGATTTGTAGTCTCATAAATAAAGATAGTGGTGCCCAACATGTACGCCAAAAATTTACATTTTGGCGTTAGCTTCATCGAATTATTTGAACGAAGAGCGCAATTCACCCACAGCACGATTAATTGACTAATATGAACCTTCGTCGACCCTTCGTTATGTTTGTATTCAATGGAGTGTTTTCCCCCTTGCTGGTATGCAAAAATCGATAATTTAAAAAAAAATATATAGAGAAGACATGAAAAAAAGTTAGAATACACGATAATTATTAACAGTCGGCAGAGCTAGCTTAATCTTACATATAGTTACATGAGGGTAAGGCAGTGAAGAAATGAATTTTATTATTATTATTCAATTATTTATTATTATTATTATTGATGTTAATAAATATGTAGATATGACTGTGAAGTTGTTCGTGTATACCTCACCACCTCGCTTGTTAATTTAGTTTTTTTTAATTGATCTGTTTCCTTTTGTACTGCAGATTGGTGGGAATAAGTTTTCAGATAATGAATTCAGTTTAATCTTTTTATGAGTAGCGTTATCGTTCCATGAAAAGTTAAAAACTTCTTCAATTTAAATCCGGAATCTGAGGTCGGTGCCTCATTTGAATTTCTCAGTGGAATTGAATTTGAAGTCGTAAAACGAATTCAGTTCAACTCCGTAGCTTTGTTTTCATTAAACCAGAACCAGAGATGTTTACCGTGAAAACTAAACTTTTCTGCTGAAAATCCACACACTGCAACCTCCGCTCGAAACCAATCCCTTGCGCTTTAAAAGACAAATCGTGCGTTTTTATTGAACGCTGTTGTTTACGTTCTTGAAATTTTCGTTGCAGATCCAAACAAAACGGATGTCCGGTCATTTCCGACTCGATTCCGTGAGAGGGCGGGCTTGCGAGAAATGTGTGCCCACGCTGGCCGCGAGTTCGAATGAAGACCGTTTGTCTGTGAATGTGGCTTTTTCGCGTGCGGTCCAAAAATAAATGGCAGTCGTGGAGCGGTACCGGTCCAGGTGATTCCGAAAACGCTCGCTCACGCTGCGCGTCCCCGTGGCAGTCAGCGTCGCAGCCGCTTAATCGACTTTTCGCTAGCTCAATCGATAAAAATCGATAAAATGTGTTTTGGATCGAAAGTGTGCCAGCAACCCCTGAACGATTAACGATTATTCGCTCGCGTCGCCAGCACACCTTCCCGCCGAATTCTTTCAGTGCGAATGGCAATTAGCTGCCCCCACTAGCTTCCTTCAGCATCGGCACGCCATAAATCAGCAGATTCCATTCGGCTGGATCGAGCCAACATTCCCACAAATCGCTTCCCTGTCGCCCACCCCCAATGAAATTAGTTCGTTCTGCGCCGCCAGGGTCCGTCCACGTCGGTGTGTGTGATGTCGTCGGGAGTTGTGCGCGGAAGTTTGGGAACTGATTGCCCGAATTTTGTTCTTGCTTCCGCGCAGCGCAATGTTGCCATCTTTACGGATTTTCTAAAGGCATATTTCGTTACCACAGATTTCAGATGTTTGCTTCAATGCACAAATTTTAGATGATGCCATTGAAATTTTCGAATAGAAAAAAACTCCCACCCATATTATTTTGCATATATACTTTAACACTTGTTAATATATTGTAATATGTTTCAAAACTCATCGCAACATCAAACTAGATTATGTCAACTATGCCAAATTATATCAAACATTTCACCTAACACACAATTCACTAATACAGAAAGAAGAGGGGGGGGGGTATACTGATATAAAAAATTCGATCGAAACAGAGAGCGAATGTGTAGAGATCTACAGGGTGCAGTCCCTTAAAACGTATTATATTGCTGCTATTTAAACGACCTTACAAGTTCCGTGACCGTATCGAGGCGTTATTTACGGCAATGAGGACAATGTATCCAATCGCAAACGATGATTTTATGGAAGATTCGTCTTCATCAAATTTGGGTGGATAATTTGACTATTGGCAAGTTTTGAAATCCTACAATGTACTTTTCATTGATAAGAATGGGAGGAAAACGTCTGCCAAAAGTGTAAGCCCTATTTATATGATATTTATGGTAAAGATGGCATTGGCCTACCTTTTTATAATTTTTTTTATTTATTGCCAAAAGAAAATTCTATTAATTTTTAAAAATATTTTTGATTTCTAAACAAGTCGAAAATTTAGTCCCCAGAGCAATTTTACGCTCTCATATGATCTCTGGAAATAGGCAAAATAACCATTTTTGAACTCTGACTCGAAGTTTTTATGCCTTAGTAATGGGGGAACCTTCTGCTTTCGATCGCCCCACCTACCATTTTAATTTGCCATATTCCCTTGCAACGTTTTCAGTTAACTGTGCAATTGTCCTGTAATTGAATTGTTTTGTATAACACAGTAGTTAATTACTACATTCATATCTAAGAAAAGAAAATTGCTCATCAAATTTGGTGTCTCTTATTCCTCCAAAAACTTTCGAAAAAACTATTGATGGCCATTAAAAGTTACGAGCGAAAATTGAAGAAAAACTGGTTGTAGGGCAAGTTGTTTATCGGCTGGTTGAAAGAAATACCAGGAGATAGTTTGAATTGCATTTGTGTGGCACGTAACACAACTTTGAAATCAAACAAAACTGATTTAATTGAACATTATAGCAGCACAAAGCGTATTGCATAAAAAGCAGCAAAATAGCAAATAAGCAATAAATTTGTTTCAAAATATGTGGAAAAATCCCGCTGTAAAATGGTTGGACAAATTTAAATTGGGCTCAGACAATGCCAGTGACATCATAGGTGCTCGCAAGTTGTTTAAAAGTCCATTGCAAAAGGATATCGATACACTCGTAGTAATCAATTGCATTTTTCGCAGTGCCAACGCTGTTTTAAAAGTACTTACTCCATTTAAACAATCAATTTGCTGTTGTGCTACCGGACGCGAAAAACGCCCCATAGAACTATGTAGAGAAATTTCAAGCATATTTTAATATGAAATTCAAAAAAAAAAGTTTAAACTTTGCTCTAACCGCCGGCTATGTAAGCAACACTGTATTTGTAGACTTTACGAGAATATACCCAAGCACAAAAGGATTCTAGAAAACTTAAGCGCTTACAAAGTCAAAGCCTGTTTTTATTTTCTAAAGAACACACTGAATCTTTTCAATGATTGAAGTAGAGTATTCTAAACAAAAAAGTATCAATATATGAATCTGAACAATTTTTTCTCAAAGTTGCTAACAATTTTGTGAAACCTGATATTATGCCTAAATTTTGAGTTTTTCGAAAAACACAATAAAAATTTGAATGATGTTTAGAAAATGAATGAAGATTTCATACATTCAAACAACCTGGGAAATTTCAAGATGGTTGAAATAAGAGCAAACCCCTTAAAATTTTACGTCTGCAACGATATTTTCAAATATTTTCAACTGTTTCAACTTTGAGATCAAAGTAAGTTGAGTATCACCTGGACCGCGTCTTTTAATGTTGGTATCTAGAGATTGTACGTACTCTTCGAAAAATATACTATAAAAACTAGGATAACATTTTAATGAAGAATAACGCCGATTGAGGGGGTTTTTTAGAGATCTGCAAAACTTTAGAGATGTAGCAATGTTTCGAAATTTATATAAAATCGTTCAAACACTATCTTTATCAAATGCAGAAATCGGGAGAACATTTAGATAATCACCGACATCAAGTAAAAAAACTATATAAAATGTACAATAAAACGTTAAACAAGATCACACGCTCCCAATTCAATGATAGGAATGAAAACTGTTTATCTTTTAAAACAAATGAAGAACATTTAAAACTCACAAAAAAATGGATGTGCAAGCTGCACATCAGATTAATTTTAATATAGTATTGAGAAGAAGAAAATGTGAGTAATTTTTTGTGTTCGTTTATCATTTAGAAATCAACATATGAGTTTGTACCGAACGAAACTTGTCCTTCTTAGTTTGTTTAAGGTTTGTAAGGAATTAAGGATATTGTTTGGGAAAACCATTGCAAGTCTACGGATTTTTCGAAAATATCCGAATAAAAACTACGGACTTTTTAGCGGCAGCACTGGCGCGGCGCAACACGCACGGTTCCTGTTTCTGTGGGATCTCGCCCCCGGGCGACCAGGCTTCCGGCGAAGGCGCTCCAGGTCTCGCCGTAGAATCGGGTTGTGGGGCATGCGCCTGACGCTATGCGTTCAACCACCCATGCAGAGTGTACATCACAGTATATGTAAGACCCAGTATGCAATCGAGCTGTTAGAATCCAAAAAGAAATTGGGATTTAAGAGAGATTTAAGAGATAATTAAGAGAGAATCATGTGATTTCTATGCGAAACAGAAAATCAAATACGTGTGCTAGACAGAGTAGAGCATATGATTATGTCACGTAGAACCGCGGGCCGTGCTTTATAGTGCGCCTTTATATGAAACATTACATACTGGGTCTACCTATACTGTGGTGTACATCAGCTGCTCTTGTCGGGGAAGCTCGGTTCGCGGCGAGGCACTCGGTATACGTTGCGTACTACAATCTTTCCCCATTCAGCGGCGCTCCAACTCTTGTACATACAACAGCTGTGTCGGGTGGAGGTGGGCTTGTGCGAGTGCTGTGAATGGGATAGTGTCTCAGACGCTCTCATTTCTGGGCAGTTTGGCGTTCGGTTCGCGGTACGTACGTGTGTTGCCACGGCTGCCTGCCTTCCGGTTTCTCGTACACTGTCATCGCCCGTTGTTATTGTTGTTTTTGTTGTTTCGGCGTTACCATCACCATGCCGGAGTGGGTGTTTAGAGGTGGCAGTTTCACCGGTACTATTAGTGAGAGTGTATGTCATACACGGAAAACTTGGCTTTAATCGTTGGACTATCTAAGAAATTCGGGAAACGACTGAAATATGCAGATGTGTCCTATTGTTCGCTCGTACGCCATGTCCTGGGATCCGCCAGCAAGTGCCGATTGCGTGTTTCTGTTGCAGCAAGGGCGGGAGGGTGCTTCCGCGAAGGTCGCGCGATTAGCGTGAAAGCGTCACTCGGCCGTGCTTCGTCTCTGCTTCCCGTTTGGGGCGACGATGCACACATGCATTCCTGCTCCGCCCGGCAGGCCGACCTTTCTCGTTGAGCACACTCGGCTCGGCTCTCGACAGTACTTCGTATCTAGAATGTAATCGACGCTCGTATGCTAATCGCGTTTATTTTGTTCCATGCTAATTGCGCCCATACACTTCCACACACGATAGATCGAGGGACGCCTCGTCGTCGTCGGCGACGACGGGGGCAATCATGTCCGATGACAATAAACAAACCATTCCTCGCGGCGATAAATCAAATCGCATTAGGCGCGTGACGTAGCCGCAATCGCAGCCGAGGATCGGGGCCGCGGTAAGTTCGTCGTGGCCAGAGCCTCGACCGCGTGCAGGCGTTTTGTTTTGGTTCTTTCTGCACAATTTAGGCCAAGAAAGTCGCCTGGCCAAAGTTGCTTGGAGGTGATCGCGCAAACGGAAAACGGATCCAATGCCAATAAAGTGCGACGGTGGGTTGTGCGGAATTCCACTTTCTGTTTTCCTATGAAAACGGCTTGTGTTTGTTCAGCGGACGGAAACGAGTACCTGAGCGCATTGGGCGGCCATCGTCGACCGACAGCTTGCAAAGTGGTGACCGCTGCTGGCTGATCGAGAAAATCGTTTTGTGCATTTTGAACTTCAGATTCAGTCCCAGTCCCAAGTTTGCGCCTCGCAATTTGTTTTGCAGGAGTTTTCGATTCAGCGCCCAACGTGGGCAACTGTCACACGGTCCAAGGCGTCTCATAGTCGGTTCACGCTTCGGACGGTGCCAGAACTTCGAGTGTGTTCGTCTAAAAATTCACTTTCGATATTCTAACGAAACATGAGAATTTCAGTATAAAAATGAATGGGCTTTGGGCAAACGTTTGGCTGAACGCTCCTTGCCAGTGAGATGTTTTCTTGCCCGTAGCCCCTTGACTTTACAATAGTGTTTTGTTTCGTCCATTGTCGTTATCAGTTGTTGATGTCAACAGCCTAAACTTCCAGTGATTGGGTCTAAAGGATGCTAGTGCACTGTGTTCATATCTAAAACCTAGCCATCAACACTTTACTCTTCAGTGCCCAACATGAGGCGTCGCCTGTGATTTTTTTTTTTTGATTTTTGAGGACAAGTCGCATATGGCTACCTCCTTGGGAAGATTTAATCACTTTGTTCGCCTCTGGTTAATGTCAATTGGAATATAAGCTCAATCTATCTCCAAAAAATGACTTCTGATCGTGAGCTGAAACCGTTTGAAGTCTCGCTTAGAATGAAGATCCTACTGATAAATAGTTTCACCGCAAAGAATAAAGGCCGCTTCCTTAGATTTCGTCAACCCGAAATAAATTTTTAGTGGTTTCAAAAAATACCGAAAACCAGATCCGAGAAGCCTTTGCTCCTAGAACGAAGCAATTCCACACAGAATACATTTGTGCTCATCCTGTAACAGATTTTTTCAAATGCTACCGGAAATTTCAGGAAAATGACAAGCATATTCTTGCATGATGCGCATTTTCCGCGTCGACTGTGCAAAAACCACTCGGACGGATAAGGCATCCGGTTAATGATGGAGCGAGCCTTCAATAAAAGTGAGACTCACTTCCACGTAACAATTGTCAATTCCCCGGATATTGGCTTTGACGGTGAGCTTACGGTCATGCCTTCCATCAAAATCGTCTGTCGTTCGTCCGCATTGTTGCCGAGTTGTTGGTTGGAAATTGCGATACTGGGTCACGATGCCAACATTATCGCCTTGGATGTGAACAGCACATGGACGCGACCACTTGATTCGTCCGTTGTTTTCGAACTATCATCTTCCAGATTCACTGCTTCCCCGATTGCTTCCACAATATCTCGTCGACATCCATTTCCAAAGATCGTTGGGCTAATTTCCTACTTCCGTCTGCTTTGATCTCTCCATCGTGTGTTTGGCTTCATCTTTCATTAAATCGCATGAAATGGCACTTTTTATGAGATCTGGAAATTTAAATAGATTTTTTTCGCCACCACCGACACAGCCCTGGGTCCGTCCGTCCGATCGTTCATCCATCTTTTAAATCTGTAATCGACGATTGCCATATAATATGCGCTTTTGCGTTTCCTAAGTGATTGTAAGATGATGTTTGAAATGTAGTAGGTTCGATATCGATTTCGTCTCTGTCGGAGATGTGTTTATTTGGCGGAAGATAACCGCTGCTGTTGCTGCATTTGTTGAAGTGCCGTTGAGATAAGATCTTGGATAAATAATGGAATCAACACCAAAGGTGGCAGTTGAATTTTCGATGACCAATCAAAGCAAAACTAAATATAAGTTGTCGGACATGATCGTCTGAATCTGTGAAAATGGATCGATACTTGTTTTTGTGGCCGAGATCCGAAAATTCTAGTCAATAAGCCACCGATTAGTGAACGATTCATAAGAAGTTGCGTGCCTGAAGTAAATATTTTTCTTGAATAATTGGAAGCTACTGTTGATCGTATTTGTACACCCTCGTCGAATCAAATGCATAAAATCAAATCTACTGTTTTTTGTGTACGTCTAGCATTTCTTTTGCCACTAATAAGATCACCTGAGAAGTGCTAGTTTCCTTGTTATTGAAATGCTATTATCCCAACCGATAACATAAAAACATTCGTAAGATTGCAATTGAATGTTGCTTTCTTGCCCATGAAAAGAAAGTATCATTCAATGCGGCATTGTTCATTTGTAGTAATTCTAGTTCTACACAATGTCCAACAATTAATATACGAAACAGTGAAGTGAAAATGATGTCAACAATGTAACGCTACTGAAAAAGTATACATGTCTAAACATAAACTCGGTGTTCATAATGCCGACACAAACTCACGTCGCGTATATTTATATTTGATGTGAACCTGTTGTGATATCTACCTAAAACAATTCATCTTATTACTTCTAACAACACCCCGCAGCAAAGCAACTTCTTTCACCAACTACCACCACTACTCGCATCGTTTTGTTTCATTTCTCTGCTGAATAGTTATTGAAATTCCATTATCCATGATATCTTAACGTATTTAACTAAGTGTAAACATAAGCGCTTACGTCTTACCAAAAACACAACCAACGTATCGACTAAGAATAACTAGCAGTAACAAATTAACAATAATCGTCGCGAGTCGTCAGTATCAGCAGCAGTAAAGAAATATAGAAATAAATTCCAGAAAAAATGAATAAACAAAATACTCCTGCGCAACGCCGTACGCCAGCTTCGCAACAATCGAAAGGTAATTTTTTTTTGCATACATTTTCATTCGTCGCTGTTCGCATCTCGTGTATTTTTCCTACTTGTTTTTGCATTGTGCATGCACACTTGAACAAACTAAATATTTATACACCAGAAATAATTATCACTCGCATAGTCATGGTATCCGAGTGCAGCAGAGCTTGGATCATACTTGAAAATAATATGCAAGTGACGCCGCGGTAAACTTTCGGGCTAGGAAAATTCATTGGGCTGCAAAGTCACTATAAAATGTACAAAAACATAAGAAGTAGTTCGAAGTAGACTCAAGAGTACTTGAAATTGTATTTTTCAACTTGAACACACATGTAACTGGAGAGTTTATTGGAAAAATAATTAAATGTGCATTGAAGAAGAAAACACATCACTTACCTTTATTTTCACCCAATTTTACAAGCAGTTTAACTTTTCGAATAAAAATTATCGATATACTCTTTTCGCTTTGCTATTCCAAACAATTAGCGTATTAATTTGTTGCGTGCACACTTGCAATTCATGTAGATTTTTTTTGGCAAAATTAAAACTCAATTGAATTATGTTTTCGATTTTGTTTATTATTTTGAACCAAAGTTTCGTGCTTCCTCGAAAATAAAATACATTGATGAATTTTGTTTTTGTTAATAACATCAGTATCCTTATTTTCAAAAGCTTAAAGGGATCATAAAAATTCTCTTTAAATATTTATGCAGGTTTGAATTTTCAATTTTTGCTTTTAAAAACTGTGTCATCGAATTCTTGATTACTTCATTTCGAAAAGTATTCTCATTTTAAAATGTAATACATGTATCAAAATTGTACACTCAAAAAATAAAAAAAATCAGATAATAGTTGTAGTTTCAGTATTTTTTGAGCACAAATCAAAATAACTACAAAACTTTTCGTTTTATAATTTTCACTCGGAATTATAATGAACTATGTACATCAAAGTTGGTCCTGTAAATTTATCACCTCGAAAATTTTATCTTTAGATTGCTTTCTTGCCAAATAGTAATTCTTTTAAACATAGTAATTCTTTTAAAATAATGCAATAAATATTTTCGATATTATCAGCAAATATTGTCAAGTCAGTTTTTCAAGAAATACTTATATCTGCAGAATTTTCAACGATTTTTTTTTATCAACGAGCCGCCACCCTGAAGTGCAAACCATTATTTTGAAATGCTTTTTTACGAAAAGATAAATCCAGTTGTTTTGTACTGCCAACATTTTGCCTTAAGAAATGTTTATTATATCAATAAACTTTACTTGACATTTACAGTCAATTGGTAATTTGCAAACGATTCTCCCAATAGATTTTACAGTATCCAGTTTTTCCAAAAAAAAAAATAGATTTTCCTACAAAAAATGGACTTCTTAGTAAAAATTACTTCTACTTTTTCAGTAACATTTTCGATATGTTGATGTCACCTGTACATCAATTAAATTTTTCTCAAAAAGTTATTCCATGATTTTGTTTAACCAAGGAAGATTATCCAGTAGTGCTGCCAAGTCTTTTGCCGCAGCATTTTTATTTCGTTTGCAAAATGCTCGACTATAGGCATTTGAGTTTTCGCTGTGCGCTTAAATTTTTCGTTTATCTTTTGCTGCCCAAATACTGTCAACTGCATGCCGGCTTTTGATTATTTTCTCAATTTGTATGGAATGTAGGAAACTTTGTCTGACTACATTTTTAATTGCTGCTGAACGAAACAATTCAGTTTGTATTCGTTTAATGGAAAACGTGAAGTGGATTTTCAACACGCTTCGGATTAACAAATATCCTGAAAAAAATGTTTTCCTGGTACATAAGACATTAATGTTTGAGTAGCATTTGATTTTTGAGTAACATCAACTGAATTTCATGCAAATCGTTGCTTAACTTAATCTTGACAATATTCTTTTTACCGTGAAATTCTTTCACCCCACCAACATTCGTTTTTGTGTTTAGTGAACACGCTGCCAAACTGCCTATCGAAAACGATTCCATGTTTGTTTTCAAAAATACTTTTAAAGTGCATTGTTAAACTAAGTGGCTCTTAGATACTTTACGTATCATGTGTAACACCTAGCGCTTAGATAACTTGTGCTAATTAAACTTCCGTCTGTTGCCTCTTAGACGAGATGCCTCTCTTTTTTTGGAACCAAGTAGCTATTGTGATTGTCAGTTTGCACAATAAACCTTACAAGCCATTGAAATATTATTGTTCGTGTAATTAAGGCAGTCGTTGTTACGATTCCGTCTCCATAAATTTGCATTTTATGCTAATTTCGATATTCTAAAAAAAGTTTCGAAGCATAGCGATTCTCATTGAATCACTCAATCCCTCGCTGTTTGTGTAGCACACGTCGTGCGTCGCCACGTTTCCCAGTCATATTTTTATATAAACCCACATTCTGAGTATCATCGCCCTCGAGATCCACCCTGAAATTATATTTGGAATCTATACCATCTGCCGTCTTGGAAAACACGGTCATTATCTTCTGATTCTCGTAATTTCCATACAAAGTGTGTGTTATTGAGCTGATAGTGCGGGCGCTGCTCGACTGCCTCCCCCCGAACATGGAACATAAACTTCCAATAGCCTTCTTATCAGCATTTGCAATTTACATATATTGTTCTGCTTATCACAACTCACTCAAAAATTGTGAAAAAACCTGCTCGAAAGCTGAAAATAAGTTTGCGGATTGTGTTTTCGAGCAATTTGTGTGCGGGACAAGAATACATGTGGGGCATCAAGTGGGAGCCAGGACAAGAATAATTAACAACAATTAGCACATTCAAACAGTTGTTTCTGGTTGGGACAGACAAAGTACATATTTGCTCCGATTGTTCCGTATTTACATCCACTTGGCGACATTGTTGCACTTTTGGTGCTGGAGCCTTCCAAATCGAGCGTGTTGGCTCAACTAAATGAGCTGGGACGGTGGTCGTGCGAACTTCTGTCGCAACGGGGGCTTGCTGCAGCACGTAAGCGATAATGCCATCGGCAGCCGCAAGATTATGTGAGGTTTCTTAACCCTTGAAGTCAAAGTCAGAATGCGCGATGCGATTTAAAAAAAACTAAAATTCGTGACCAGTGACTTAAAACTCCCTCCTCGAAGAATAAGGTGCCGGGAAACATGCGTCCTTGTCGGCGAATATATATACTATTAAACGTTCAAACAAAACAAACAATTGGAAAATGTAAAAACCGGTTGGCAAGTATATTTACCTTTCTTCGTTAAAAGGTTAATATGAGTCTTGCATTCAATGCTCATATCGTGTGAAATTGGCACTTTGGTCGTAAGCAAATGGGCTTGGGCACTCAAAGCAATTGCACGTAAATGGGTGAAGTGCTGTAAGTAGAACTCGAATGAACCATCAGGTTGGATTCATTTAGGAATACATCCTGCAAACCCATGAAGGCCTGGAAAATTGGTAAACTGTTTTGAATGCTAAAGGTAGATTTTTACAAAATATTGAATTCTTATCATACATAGTCTTGAATATATTTAGTTTAATTTGATCGAACTAATCGACAAATCGATTTTGTCTACTCCACGTTCCCCAAACTTTCAAAAAATCACTCAGTCAACTTGCCTTCCCTGTTTTAAACCGACAAAGCCCAACATTGTGACATTGTTTTTGAAATGTTCACACCACAATCCATCAATCTGCTCGCAAATTCGAATATGTTCCGCTTATTCCCAATCTAATATTCTAACCACACGTGAGGAACTGCAAAAATAAATTTCTGCAAGAAGATGATGTTCATTTCCAGTTTCACGCTCACCTGAACCCGATGTGGTACTTGCGTCTGCTGAAGAAAAGCAGATGTGACAATAAGATACGACACGAACTCGCTTTTCCGGTGAATTCGAGACTCTGTGGACTTAGTGAATCGAAAGAGTGTGCCAAACGCAATCAGTATCACACATATGCAAAAAGATGCATCGGCGTCAAGCTAGTGGAAGCTATAAGCGTCGTATGGGCACTGCAAATTGTGATCTTACTGGAAAACAACATTTGTCTTCTTTGGACACGGCATCCCATATCTTGTCAACTCCAAGTCCAATAAAGTTGATATATTATCTAGAGGTGCATCGCTGCGAGGACAGAGTATTCGGCTCGGGCAGGGACTAAAGACGAACTGCTAATGGAACCAGTCAACGGATCGCAACTTCAGTATATAACAACCAATTTACCCATCAATTTCCGCACAGTTACATACACGTGCGTGAAATTCAAAATCAGTGGAAGAAGTGCAACGGAAAAGAAAGGAGCATTGGACCAATAGTTTTAACAAAACTAAAAGGTCATGATGTTGATGAGCATCACTACCGACAGTTGAGATTTCGGTCAAAATTTGTATGCAATGCAGTTAAGTTTTACACTGCTCCCGAAAAAGGTAGAAAGGTGCCGTTTGATCCCTGAGTCCAGAAAAAATTCCAAAGGGAACTCAGCCTAAATTTGAACAGATCCTCTGAGTTAGTAAGGATCCTACTAAGATATTTCTTGGGGCAATATAAATCACTTTCCAACATGGTATTTTTCATTCTAGCCCCGGTCTCACTCTAATCATCTTTCTCCAGCACAGCAGCGTTCATCTCTCGTCAGTCAACTGATGTGTGTGAGTGAATACTGTCGTATTGGCCTGCAAAATTGCCTGTAACGACAATCACTTAAGATTTTTTCCAGCACTTGATGCTGTGAAGTTCCGCCACCGCTGCAGTGAACTTATTATTAAAGTGTCTGGGTAGGACGTGCGGAGTGGGTAGCGTGCAAGGTTGTCAGGTTTGATCACGCATTCCCTGCCCAAACCCATGAAAATATTAGCCTAATTTCCGCCCCAACAAACAAATAATCCCATTTGTCACGAAATATGGTTTAGGGTGCAATTTTCTCATAGATAGCTTCGACCTTCATTGCAAGCCAAATGATAGCACAGAACCATCATCTAAGACCGTCATGATGATGTTATTTTGCCATCATGATAACACTTACCATTATTACGACGGTAAGTGTGTCTATGGTTTTATTCACAGACAAATTGTGGATGAATTTGGGTCTCAAACCCAGCAGAAAAACATGCAAATCAGGAGCAGCGATCTATCAAAAATATATGTACATAGGTATGCGGAAACTTCATTTTATCGAGCATGGAGCATTTGTAAAAGAGAGTAGGACAGAGATAACATTGTACAGATTTATTGAAATAGTTATCAAAAACATGACTGGTCCAGTATTAAGCCAGACTCACTCAAATTTAAAGAAGTAAACTTGCTTATAAGGAATCCCTAAAATACAAACTATAGATTATTCGTTAGTAAAATGCCAATCTCTTCCCTCATTGTCCTTCCCAGGTCCTCCGAAACATTATAATTTTCTTCCTTCTTCGCCTGAAAATCGTCACATCCGATTTCCATTTCAGATTCACTTCTAACCGCCGACAATCGCACCCGGATGAATTACACAATAGTATAAGTACAATTAGAGAAGTTACCGTTGCCTAATTAGATATATAAATGCATATTAAAGCGAGTATGCGACAACACCACACATGAGGATTTCCAGAAGTGATAAAGAAAACAGCACGACAATAATTTCGTCGGCTTTGTCGTCGTCGTCGCAGGCCACGAACGACAACGTGCTTTGCTAAATTGTTGGAATTTCTCTTACATAGCCAGCGCCAACTGTTGCTGCTGCTATGACAATTCCGCGATTAAGCCGCTATAAACATTTTCGACTATAAACGCAACTTACATTGAAACTAACTATCAACTACTTCTGACCTTGTTGTCGTTACGCTGATAAAACGATTTTTTGACTCTGATATTCGACGCTGATTGCCGCTAGCATGACATGAAGGGGATTACAAATCGCTTCCATTTCTTCAGATTACGGAGGTTTGTCGTAAGACAAACAAGAAAGGGTCTGGCAGGCTGTTGTTTTCGAAGAAATTTCAGCGTTTTAAAGTATAAACGAAAGTTGAACTGTTTCACTAAAAAATAGGCAATGTAATTTTCGAATTTAAAAGCTCTTAGAGTTACAAACCTAAACAAAGAACTAAAACAATCGTTATTATCTCCATTATAGAAAGCCGATGATCAAACGAAGAGCAATCAAAATCAATATTCAATCAGCGCTTTCCGCAGGTTTTATTCGTGCCAATGTTTATACATGTCTTTGATACAATGCCCTTTGCAAAACAATGATTAGCCTGAATGAAAATTTCTTGCCCTAATTCCGCACATTTCACCTGTATTGCTGCTGTACACGTTTCGCAGGAGAAAATACTAGAGGTGTTCAGAATATTCTAGCATTCTAAGAACAACAATTAAATTCGTGAACCATAACCCAAAATCAGTGAAAAACAACCAATTCACATTTATGGTCATAAAAAACGTCCCAATAAATTTAACAAACCAGCAGTTCACCGAGTGGTTAACAGACTCAAAAAATAATCGAAAATAAAGTTTTACCAGCTAAAAGCTCGCACTTCAATAATTTGAAGTCTTCATAACTCCAAAGAGCACGAAACAATCACAGTCTGTTACCACAAAAAGTTAGCAAAACGATCATGCGGGATGTATGATACCTCACAATTTAAGACTATCTTTTTCGCTAGCATACTATGTAGACACCAATGGATTGTAACTAAAATTGTCGGGTACATCTACGGAAAGGAAATCGAAACTGATATGCATTGCACAGTTGAAGAGATATTTGGACGTGTTAGGTACATAAATTTGGGCCTCAAATCCTTCTGGTCATTAAGGGGTAAGGAAGCGTAATCGATCGTTAATGCTTAAGTAGGCATAATTGTATTCAGCACAATCTTAGAAAGAAAATCCGTATTCAAGTTTAGAAGATGACTAAAAGGTTAAAAAAAATAATAATATATTTTTCTTTACGTAAAGCTAGAATTTGTTTTTTGTGCTGCTTAAAAGTTTTAAAGGAGAAAATTGTAAAAACTGAGTCCAAGTTTTGGGAAGTCAACTAATGACTTCAAACTAATATAGAAAGAATTTAATCATGCATTATTGGTCCGAATTTTTTTTTAGATCAATATCGGGTGACGTCGATGTATAGCACATTAGTCACCAAAAAATAAGGCAAAAATCCAGCTCTCATGTTATCTTCTTCAACTTTTGGATTTTGCGCGTATCAACCCGCAATAATACTTTATGACATCTTAAAATGTTGAAACGGTCTGACCCTTCTTTTTATTTCCACAGATAAAATATCCAACTGCCAGTCGAATTAGATTGACATTTATTAAATCCTCGTAGAAATAACACCAAGAAAGGGCATCCACTTTAGTCCTAGCTCGAGCAATGATTCTAACACCCCTCTTTCACTCTTGTGCTTCAAGAGTAGAAGATGATTTGCAATCGGCCGCTGAATTTCATAGGTGTCATTTCTGGCGAATTTCTCGTTCGTTCGATTCCAGCATTTGGCGATCCTTTGTTATCTTTTTTTTGTACTCCTTTGCTGTCAGCTTGGCTTTTATGGATATAAAGTGAGAGCTTTCAATTAAGATACACGCGTTTGCCCTTCAATTTACTGCCGCTGTAGGCAGCGCACTAAATGCATTCACGAAGGCTCGCCAGCGTTGCGAGACACATCAACTATAGGAGAAAAGTTCAAGTAAAGCTAAAAATTCTAGTTAAGCTTCTTAGAGGCAGATAGGATTCAATTGATAGATTTTATATATGAGATTAATAACCTTGCCTACAGTGGCTCGAATACAGAAGCAATACAATTGATTTGCCCTTTTTACTCATCAAAAGAATCTCAATAGAGATTTTCAGCGCAGAGTTGGATAAAGTACATAGTCATTGTTATCGCGTCACCGAAACTCAAATGAAAAATTGCAAAAGCATTCGGTCTTCATTGCCTGCATCTACCGTGAACTATGAAATTCTTTGAAAAGTACACAAATCAGGTTTGCATTCAAAATAATGAACGATAGTAATGAATATTGGACGAAATAAGAATTGGAAAGGCTCGCGTACAGAACAATCAAAAACAGATAATGTCCGAGCAAGAAACATCAATCTTCCATTTATTTGGGAAATGCACAAGCAAGCTGTCTTGCTTGTAAACCAACACCTGATTCGGAATTGTGAAATGGCGAATGGTTCGCTTGATTGAGTCAAACACTTTTGTAACCGATTTCTGCTTGCATGTCTGATTCTCACAAATTTATGCTTTTTAGTAAGGCGTGCAATTAATTACGCATTCATCGTCGATGATAATCTGCTGCCATTTGTATTCGCAATAGGGCTGCAATCGTGTTGCAGAAAATGCGAACGTCCTCATTAAATCGATTCTTTGGCATGGACTCATTGCTGTTGTCCTTGATCCAGTCATTTATCAACTTAATGTTGGTGCTAATCATTTGCAAACACTTCTTTCTGCTGCGACACCAAAGATACCATTTGCAAACACTTCTTTCTGCTGCGACATCAACGATACATCTTAGGGACCCATCGGCAATGCCATTTTCACGCACTGTACGTACGCTGCTGAAGTAAAAAGTAAGAATGTGTTCATTTGGTACAGGGACCAACTATTCCCGACTCACCCAACATTTCTGGTCTGTCTTCATGAGCGTTGTTATCACAATAGCAATTTTCAGATCCGCATTTTGATTCCTGTTGTTTTCGCTGGCATGCAAAATACAAGCACAATTAAGAATGAAAATCGCAGAGAATGTTCGTCTCTTGGACTTGTGACTTTGCAAGCATATCCGGGAAATGTTTAGTGAAGCAACAACCAACGAAGATTGGGATGGGATGGGATGGGATTGGATAGAATAGGATGGTCACAGCAGCGTTCTACATCCATCATATAGCAAATAACTATGTGCGACTACTCCGACAAGAATACTATCTGCAGCATATCAAGCGCATTAAGGGTTAGGCCTGCTATGTTGCTTTTCTATGTTGATCAGATGAAATATGAAGTTCAACGACATGCAAGCGCACTACAACCGCCACTAACAAGAGTACAAGTAATGCTGTTAGTGGGACTTATCGCATGATTTCAGACACTGATTGCACTCAAGCAGTTCGGAAGGCTGAATCGACTAAGATTTTATTCAATAGTCACAGAAAAGTGCCTAACAATTTCATATACGAACAACGGCTAAAAAGTTGCTTCTTAATTAAAAGGATCCTTTTATTACACGTTTGACGTGATGAATTTCAAACAGCGTTGAGGATGCGCCGATCGAAATAATTCCTTCCGTTCATTGTGAAACAACTGTCATAATGGGACATAAAACATCGCTTATTTATCATAAATTGTTTTGATGCTTCCATCGTTTAGCTTCGGGTAAACAAGGTTGCGCATATTCAAAATGATAGCTGAATGAATTACGGTCACCTGCTTGATAAAAAGTTTTACCTGCCGTTCAACAATTTCCTAAAGTCTTCCTGGTCAAACAGTGTAGTTCTAAGCTTTAAGGTTAAAAAAGTTATACTCGAAAAATCAATATCCAAAGCATGTAAAAAACATCAGCTAAAGTTGTGTCGTACACGCACATAAAAGGATTCCCAGCCATTTGGTAAATATCTTGCAAATTGTTTTAAAGTCGAAATCAACTTCTATAGCATTTTTACATGTGTAGGATGAGATTTAAGTAAATAAGCATACAATTGTATTAACTACTTATATTAATAAGAACACTTCCTTCAGCAACTAAAGTCAAACCATTCTAGCTTGCAATGGTATTGTTTTCAAATTATTAAACCAATTTTCAATACTTCGGCAAAATAGAATTTCGTAGTTGCAAACTTGAGGCAAAAGTGATTAAAAAACTGGGATAGAAATCACTAATAAAATAATTTAAAAAACTATAATATTTGCGAAAAATGTTTTGAAAAAAATTATAAAAAAAAATCTATTTTAAGCTTTAGTTTTTGAACTTTTCGACACTAACATTCAACTCACAACCATGCATGTGACAATTTCGATGTCACTTCATTGAACAATTAAATTTGTGCAAATTTTCCATCCAAAATGTCCATAATCAAGCGCTACGTTGCATTTCATTCAACCCTAAAATATGCTGGGAAATATTTTTTAGTGTAGAATTTTTGCAGAACAAAAATACACCCGAAAGAGAATTACGAGCAATTACAACTTCGAAAGTTGCTTGTATATGTAGATAAACTTTCAATTTCAATAATGTATGTGTACTGGATTAGCAGTACTTTTTGTAGAGACGTTTCATCATGATAGCAAAAACATTATTTTCCAGTAACTCTCGAAAACAAAATGACGACAAAAAAGCTTCACTGGGTTTTAATAGTTTTAATTTTGGCCTCGCGGTCTAGATCTATTTGAAAGCTGGATATGTAATTAATTTAAAGCCATCTCTGAGCAAAATATTGAAAATAACTTTAATAATTTTAACACCAGGGACTAAATGCTTCACATCGTGCAATAACCATATATCGTTATTCAATATTCCACCATTTCGACTTATCTCGTCTCATTGATGGATTTAAATGGATTTTACGACGTACATTGTCTACGAGCAGCATAAATTTTCATTTTACGAGACAAAATTGTCCTGCATTACTTCAAGTGATTTTTTCGAAACGACTCCTATCATACCAATTGCTTTGTTTGAGAGTCTATCTGGCTTTAATCAATCTCTGTCAATAAATAAATGAATTAATCAAAACTCATAACTAATATCATTCACATGTGACATTCGTAGCATGCCTATTCAATATGCATAGCACAAAAGAACTTGCATAAATACAGAATAGATAAAACCTCAGCTGATATAGAGCGTATCCATTATTTACACGTAAATTAACATTAAACTTTATCGCTTTGAAATTGCTCAATTAAAAAGCCAACAAATCCAGTCATCAATATTTGAATTTTATTATCGTATATTTGCGTTCGAGCTACCATTTTATTATTATCAGCGGTGGAGATTAAGATGACAGCGGCAGTGTACAGCCAAACGCTTTTTCTTCAGCCACGAGTAAGACTTCCCAATGTTGCCATTTGCTTTCGTATTGCTGTTGTACGTTAAATTTTTTTCATCTGCACGCCGTGATAAATAATGCATTTAACATATATTCACTATTGTTACATCAGCCATTTCGTAAGAATCGCCATAGCTGCAGCACGAGAGTAAGCTTCTTGTTCTACTAAAAACAAAACTATGTATTTGTAATTCTGAAACAATTTAGTTCTTGTAACATAAGGTTCTAAATAATTATTCTTTAGTAAAGATCCCGTTTCCATTGCGAACAATAAATATAATCTAATACAAACAATTCAAACATCTAAGTTAGGTTGAAATTTACAATTCACACTTGTTCTTTTGAACATATTTCTAATGCACTTTCCTTGAGACAACAGAACCTGAAAAAAAACATTAAGATATTTTTAAAAATATCATCATGAAAAAAAAATTCGTTTTGGAAGGGTCGTTTTTGTAAAGAAAATAAAATACAAATGTATTCCAAACAGCTTCCTAGTTGACGATGAATTTCTTACTCCGATAGGCAGTCACCACAATAAAACAGTACAGTTATTTCTGGCTGAATTACGTCTTAAACGATATCTTGACTCTACAAAACGTATCTCTTAAATGTTGGCTATGATAAACGAACTCACGCTTCTAAAATTTCATCTAGTAATAAGTGCACACACATTGCGCCCAAACCCTAAACGAAAATGTTCAATCAATCAATTTTGGATTTAAAAACCAATCGACTGCGACAACCCCAGCAACTAGATAAAGTCAGATGGTGGCATTTTATACTTAAGTTAATTTATCAGACGCTATCGCTAAATTTCCTCCATGGAGAAAACATTAATTGTCAAATTTATTTTTTCACACTTTTTATCGAATCATCAGTCATTAAATGTGTCAAATTGTGATAAAATATTTTCAATATTTATTTAATTTTTTGTTACACTGAAATATTCTGAACGAATGGCTTTAATTTCTCAACTCCAAGTAAAACGTAATCTTCCATTAACAATCAATAAACCTAATAAATATGCTCCGATTGAACTAGAACTCTCCACGTCTGCAACAGATATTGCTTTCTCAAGTACTTAACAAAAAAACAATTGCTTCGTCGTTGAAAAAACGTATCAACTGATATGATTTCATCGTTGAGGTATACAAAAGTTATATAGCCAATTCATTGACTGAGTTTTGGTTCTCATTCTCTACTCACTCTGTTGACTATTCTCCCTACCAACCTCTACACAAAAATATCTTATAACCCTTACACAAACTTCATTATCCTTTGGCAAAAAATAACGGCTTTCTCGAATTTCCAACTTCTGTTAGTCATAGTCGAGAAACACTCAAACTCTCTGTCATTATTTCATATCGAATTGTCATCGCAGCTTTTCTGGTTTGGCTATTCTATTATAATTCCTTGACCATCTTGTGAAAATATAACCCCGGTGATGGTATTGGGATGCTGCCAAAAGAGCCTTTTAATGCTCCTCGGCGGCGTCCAACTTGCCATCATCTTCAAGGCGAACATGTTGCTCGCTCGTCCATCCTCCGCCCATGTCCTGAGTCTTTATTCATTCATGAAGAAGTGGCATTGTTCGATGTGAATATAAATTGCACAATTACTTTATGTTGTGTTGATATTATGAATCATAAATTCAGCAGTCATATTGCCGATACTTAGCAACCATTTTCACTTAATACTGTATGCATGCAGAACGCGAAATTATCATCGCTCTGCTGGTCGAGTGTTCGCGAAAAGAAATCCATTCGAAAAGAATACAAATGAAATTCGAAGTGATATGCAAATGGATCTCGCAGATAAGATTTGCATCTCATTACAAAATATTTCGGAATATATTTCGATGTTAGTCCTTACTACACACAGCTCTACACTATGAAATGTACACTGTAAAAAAGCATTCCAATTCGATTCTGTTAACCATGAAAATCAAAACAAAAATATTAGTCAACTGAGAAAATTCAATATAATTCAAGTCCTTTTTAATTCTAGCCAGAAGTAAATTTCAAGTTGGTAATTTTTTGCTCAGCGGCTGAACTTTATTTTATCCTACACTCTTGACTAACAAGCTAACAGCAGGACACCTCGTGGAACTGTCTTTAAACTATAGCTGTATTCTCCGTTCTGATTCAGGGTTCCCATAGCTTTTTGATTATCGTTGCGTGTGCATAAGTTCAACCACCGCTAACCATAAGGCATAACATGTTGAGAAGACGAAGCTAGACAGCATCAAAGTGCACTATGACCTGCAATTCCCAAATGAATTTCAGCATAGCATTTTCAGTATAGCATTCCATATCTTCTACTTTAGTTTGATTCTCATTCTTGCAATTCAGAAAGTATTATCGCATAATGTTCTTTGGTCGCGGGAATTGAGAGAGACTGCATTGGAATGATCCATTCTGTGTAGCCAACACAATGCCAGATAAGTTAAAGTAAATAAATTAAAAATTATGTTGACCTTTAATAAACTGCAGCAAGCGACCCCATTATCTCTCGGTTTGAACATTATTCCCGGTTACATGCTATGTATCTTTTAAATACATAACAACATAACCTAGCTAGCAAGCAACGCCTAAACAAAGTTTCCAAGCATTACTCACTCCCGCGTTACCTTGAGCCTACGATGAATAGAAAAACCCCATAATTTTCAGAGCGTTCGCAAACAAGCATGGATCAGTTGAATTTCTTCTACTTCAAGTAATCAAATGTTCAGATAGAATGTTTTCTTTGGAGCTTATCTCGTTTTACCGCGTTCTACGCAAATATAAATACGTTTGAAATTTCCCTGCAAAGTGTCAAGTGTGCAAAATTGAAATGATCGCGGAATGAAACTTATGACCAATTATGTGTCAATTATTTGCACAAATTCTCATCGTTTTCAACCCAATTTAATTTTTGTTGTGCACCAATTTATTTTTAGATAGTGAGAAAAGTACACACGGGCAAAAATGTAAACAAAATTATTCAAAGTGAACGCGAATGGATTTGAATTTAAGGCGTCATGCGCACTTCTTGACTCAATTCAGATTAGTTTACAAAAATATGCTTGCTGGTGTTTGCGTCGTTTAAAAATCACAAACATAAATGAAAAATCAATAAAAACTCAAATCAATTGGTTTTCTGATTGAATGAATGACGAAGCAACTATTTTCATATAATCTCACACGCATTTTTTAATTTATGATGTTCAATAATTTCGATAAAATTTGGTTCTGTTTCAATGTGTGCATCTTACTTATTTTCACCTCTGCTTTTTGGAGTACAATTCTTTGCTATAGAAATTTTTTCCAAAAGTGTATTTGAGCCAATTTTTTGCATATGTTTGCCCCATCCAATTTTGAATCACTTTTAAAAGATTTCACAGTTTTTTTGGCTTCGGAATCATTTTCAAATTTTTTTTGCATAAAACCTCCACCTTCATAATTTAATAGTCTTAAATAACTTTGCTTTTCAGCCGCATGTTATTTCTGCTAATTATTTAAAAGGAAGCAGTTTTCTCTTTAAAACATACTAGCCAAAAAATCGGACTCGAATATGTTTCGCTCTTAAATTTATTGGGCATTTCTGTTTTAAATTTTTGGTGAACCTTAACTTAAAACATGTAAACAATTTTTGATAAAAGTGAAAATTCATAGATTTTCTACTTCAAATATAACTTAAAGATGTGCTTATTACACTCTTTCCGTGAAAATTGTTTTTTTTTTGTACATTTCTGAACATACTCTATTAATTTCTGAAGGATCTACGTTATTGTCTTGCAAAATGAAGAATTTATTCAAAAATTTATTCATGTAACAACGCTCAAATAGCGTTTAAAAGGCAAGCATCGATATGATATTTTCAGGAAATGTTTTCCCTGAAAAACGTTTTACTCTGAAATTCATGAAATTTTTCTAAACTGAAGTATTTTAGCAGCAAAAAACAAAATGTTAGAAAATTCTACTTTAAAAATATTTGTGACAAACATTTTTGTTTCCCAAATTTTTTTTGGCACAATTGTCAGCTTCATAAGTGTTACAATTTTTGGATGAAGAAATGTCGGAGAAGTTCAACTGTATTCTCTGCCTACAAGAACCATTGTTTTATTATTTCCATATGTTTGAATTTTTTTTCCAAAAATTAATTTTCCAAAAGCATCGTTTTCATGTAGTATGTGTAAAAATTCGAAAGAAACTTTATTCGCTCTTGAAGGTTCGAAAAGAGGCTCAAAAATGCGCTTCGGTGAAATTGCCTCGACGAATTCAGTGTCTTTGCGTGCGGAGCTTGTAAAGTTACTGTCTCCGCCTTTTTTTGTAAATCATTTGATTTCAATATCAATTCTTTAGTAATCAAGTGTTCGTTTACGTTGACAAAGCTTAATAGGCTTTTTTCTACAGAGCAACGATCTATTCCATAGAAAAATTTAAACACAGTTTTCTTGAAACAACTTTTCTAACCTCCATGGCATAGCTAAAATAAAATTTTGATGACCTATTCTACCCAAGAATGTCTATCGTCGGTACTAGCTACATAATTATTCATCACCATATTTTTAACTTCCCAGTATATGGGAAGTTCTTATAATCGCCTCGAAAATCGAAATTGAAATTTTCAACATTTCTTTCCGTTTTGAGGTCTATAGAGTATATTAAAAGTGTATTTAGAAAGAGAGATGTATGTGTTTTTGTGGGCTGTGTATGTGTGTGTACACGTACGTAAGTTCGTGGACAGTTCTTTCTACGAGCATAACTCACGTAAATAAGGTCGTATCGACTTCGTTAAGGTGTCAATCGAAGCGTCTTTGCAATTTTAAGAGATTAGTTTTTGTGACACTTCGGTCAGGGGGTTTGTTGTTTTTGACCCTTTGAAGGTGATTTCTGTCATGCGCTATATCTCGTGAACCAAACATACGATTTGCACCGTTAAGGTGTCAATCGACGCGTATTGTGATTATATCAAATTTTTTAAAAAAATGTTGGCGCCGTTTTTTAATTCATTAAAAAAAGTGCAAAAAATTAGGTTTTTTTTACATGAACAATAAATTTGCAACCTGATTTGCAAAACATAGTAATCAATATTTATAAAATTTATATACTTCAAAGTTTTTGTAAAAAGACCAGCAAAACTTTTTCTAGTGATGATAAAAAAGAATTAAAATAAAAACAAAAACCATTAAAAGTCATCATGACCTTCAAGGTCATTTATGTCATTCACTATATCTCACGAACCAAATATAATATTTGCACCACTAAGGTGTCAATCGACGTGTATAAACATTTTTGTGATGTTTTCAATTCTATAAAAAAATCATTCGAACGTTTTTTTAATTTAATAAAGAAAAATGCAAAAAATAGGGGTTTTTCCCAAAAAAAATGAATTTTTAACCTGATTTGCACAACACAGTAATAAGTGTTTACGAAATTTATAAATGCTTATCAATTTTTGTGAAGAAACCAGCAAAACTTTTTTCCATGATTATAAAAAAAAACTAGATTAAAAATACAAAATCATTCACAGTCACCATGTAAAAAGGGTTTGTGGCGGCCACTTGACAGTATTCAATTTGTGTTCCTGTTTGTATGGTATATATTTTCCGGGACACAAACAGATCCCTTCACAAAAGAAAGTTATCGGAAACAGATGCGACTGCATGGAATATTGGACAAGTGTCCATTTATCATGTGCGATCGTTAAAGCAATGCTAAACAGATTTGGACGCTTAGATGCCAGAAACCACATAACGAAAAGGAGTCGGCGTCGCGATCGCCACAGAGCTCCGCTCCGCACACACCTTTAAAATTAGTAAGTTAGAATAACACACGATTGTTAATAAACGTTGGTTACACTTGGTTATCGTTACAAATTGACTTGTTTATCGTTACAAATTGACTTGTTTATTACTCGGCACCTGTCTCCCCACAGGTTCATACGAATGATATTACTTTATATCTCTTATTCTGAAGACATTGTTGTAAAGTCAATCAAAGTTTATTAATATTTGCATAATTTCAG
Source organism: Oxycera nigricornis (assembly GCA_963942545.1). Classification (NCBI taxonomy): domain Eukaryota; kingdom Metazoa; phylum Arthropoda; class Insecta; order Diptera; family Stratiomyidae; genus Oxycera; species Oxycera nigricornis. Next base: position 436,758 of record OZ012663.1, read on the forward strand.
CAGATTTTTAATAGTTTTCAGTGTTTTAATTTTAATAAAAAAACTGCTTAAATTTTGAAAACCGAAAAAAATATCAATCGAATTTGCATTTGTGGCAATCAACGCTTTGAATGGTAAAAAGTTTTGTAGTCAATATTTTGCAAGATCATATGCTTTACAAAGCGGTAATCAAACAAGAATTAAAAGTTTTTAGTAGTTTTGTTCATTAGCGTTCGTAAGAATTCAATTACTTCCTCCATCATCATTTGTAATACTTTTTACTTTTTACATGCAATTAAACCGATTATTGACTGCATATTCAATGTTTTTCAAGACCAATTGAAAATAAGAAATAATTATTAGTCTCATTGATGTGATATCGTGAAAAAATACAAATTTAGTGATTATGCCGAAGCGATGGAAATATTGAACGCAACTATTCAAAATGGCCACCATGCGCCAAAATTTCTTCAGTGGGCGTAATAACAAAAACTGCATTCATTTTTGCTAGCGCTCTTTTGTCCTTCAAGCATCGATATGAAAATAACAAACAACGTCGAAAAGGCAACCTGTCCCCATCCGATAGATCCGCGTGAATATTCAATAATGGACATTCAATTCAATCCAAAATCCTTATGTAATCGATGGACGTTCCCGTAGATGATACGATTAATATGAAGTCATTCCAATTACTGTTATGAGAACCTCTTATTATTATTATTTAAAGTAATATTTTTTTATAATTATTATTGTGTTTAGTATTTTTAATATTTATGTAAATATTACTGGGAAGTTGACCGTGTGGACCTCAAGGGTCGCACCTCGCGGCTTGTTAAAAAATTAGAGTCACAAAAATAAGCTCGAAAACTTCAAAAGTTTACCATTTTGTTTTGTTTTTGTCATCTTTTGTATTAAACCTTACTGCCGACCAATTTTTCAAAATCTATTAGAATTGCTTTCAGATGCTCCAAAGTCGAGATATTATGAAAGCTGGGGTCTGTTTAGATGGCTCTAGCAAGGAAATGAGCATAACTACATTTCAAAATATTAATATATTAAAAGTAAACGATACTTGGATTTTTATTTCATGAAAACATTTCTTTCGATTTTTCGAAATATTCGCTTTTCGTTGCAATCATAAACTCCAACTATTTTTTCTCAGTAACTTAATTCTTTCAGTAAAATATTTCTACGCATTTTGTCGAAGTTTTCATGAACATTTCAAAATAACTAAACAAAAAGAAAAAACCAACTTGCGCGCAGTTCTATATGTTTACTAATATAAATAGCGGGCTATTATAAAATAGCAGTATAGAAATACAAGTATAAACTTCTGACACTGAAAAAACACGAAAAATGTCCGTTTAAGAGGTTAAGGCTAGTTAGGAAGGAAACTTGAAAAAAAATCTCAATTTGTTTGCAACATTGTTACGCCACACAGTTTTGCTTAATAATTTGTAGCTTCAAAAAGTGTTTGTTGTTTACGTGAAAGCTCCTCAAAGCGACTTTTTGTGGTAATTCGATGAATCAAATAAAAAATTACATGGAATTCTCGGAAAAACAAGCTACAGCAAACGATATGTTCGCTTTCATTTCATTCTCTGCACACGCCAACCCCGGGGTGAATTATTCTGAACCCACGTGCCGTCGTGCGAGGACACGTGAATTGTCAAACCCAATTGCTATTTAGTATCCGCATAAATGATATGTTCAAAAAATTGATTTACATATGATTTGGTCGGATGTGTGATGTTGACAAGGGGGTAGTTAGTTACCATACTGAAATGGGTGCGCACGAATGATAGTAACATTCATGCTTATGGAACGTAACGCTTAGTTCCGCGAGAGAAACTCGCCCGCTCAATATACAGGTTTGCCTCACATTTGAAATTCAAAAGTGTTTGAAGTACAAGAAGCATTCCTAACTTTGGATTTCAGTGCAAACCGAATATTTTCTATTAATCAAAACTCCCCCAGGAAGGCAAAAAAGGTTGGTTTAATATCTGCATATCATCCTGCTGGAAAGGTTCATCATCAATTTTGTTTCCGTAAAAATTCTTACACTAGTTAATTCGAATCCCCGTAATTGTTGATTTCGATACATTAGGATTAATTAATTTACAATGTATTTGAGCACTGAAAACTGTACCTGGTACCTAATACACATACCCATTATCTGTTAATCGCAAGCATTTCAGAATATGACGATTGATCCTCCACACGTATGAAGACAAACATCGTCAACAGAAAAGATCGCCTATCTAATGGAATACACAAAAAATGAAGGCTTGCTTAAATGAATTCTATTTACCTTTGAATCGCATTGTGACGCGACGCTCACTATATTTATTTTTCAATTATTTCCCCGAACTGTTCTATTCCCTCGGATACAATCCCAACAGTATTGAATTCCATTGCGCCATCGTATAATCTAATTGAAATTATTTACAATTGCCACCAAGAGTATTCACCACAAACTCAACACTAAATGTCTTTGGGATCTCTTTGTGCATTTTGTTCTTCTCGTTTCGTTTCTGGATCAATCGAAAATATCTCCAGGGCATTCATGCTCTTGTAATAGATACATGATAAAGTGAGAACCAACTTCAAATACACTTAAATACATCTTGGAATGTCCGCTATCAGCAACTCCGAGTACATAGCTATGAATAGCATTTGCATAGCGGGGAGAAGCATTGTTTCGTGGAACGCAACGCCAGACATTCTCCCATTGCTTCTTCAGTGGTTTGCCAAGGAATCCATTGATACCCGGAGTAATTCGTGGATAATGTGGCTTGGTGATGAGTATATTTACTTTTAGGCTGGAGCCAAGTACAACACCGATTCGACAAGGGCTCCTGGAATAAAGAGGGAAAGTGATTCGAACTCGAATAGGAAGAAGGTTAATGGATATCGCTATTTTGTTGACATGGTGAACAGTTGAGGTAGGCAATGGCTCCAAATAAGAATGTAGTCATCTGATGAATATGCATTGTTCGATTAGATAGTAGCTAATAAATTTTTTTAAATGTCCATTTTAGTTTTAGCAAATCTTTATCTATTCTATTGTATGAAGTTATTGAGGTGTCACAAAGAGAAGGTGCTAAATGCTAAATTCTGATAAATCTTTCGCTCATTTCGGGCTCTATTTGAGCCATAACCTTACGCATTTTGACGTGAAGCGGTTCAAAAGTTTGTGGATTTGTGGCACACACAGGCCCATTCGTGCAATACAGCCGTTGTTAAATTGTTGATCTTTGTGGTTGTTGTGGTTCCAAATTAAAAGTCTCATATTCCGGTCCAAGAATACTATCATTTATCGATATCAGACACTGTTGACTGTTAGATCACTTCCTCATCATTTTGGAAAAAGTACGGTCCAATGACGCCTTCAGCCTAAAAATCGAACGAAACTGTAAGTTTTATAGATTGTAATTGAATCACTTGTAGGATGTCCTTGCCCCCAAATACGACAGTTCCGTTTGTTAACGTGCCCATTAAGTTGGAAATGTGCCATGTCACTAAAGATGATGTTCGTCCAGTCAAATTAATAAATTTCATTACACAAATTTTGCACTTGAGGTCTGCATGAGGTGTAGGTAGAGGGTGCCCGCCGGGTCTAAATCGTGCTATAAATAGAGAGACATGTCTCAGCAAACGGTATGGCTTTTTGGTCTCCCATTTCTAAAAAGGCACTAGACAATCTATTAATTTAATAATTTCTTTTTGGTTCATTGATTTTGGATAAGCCAATTAGAAATACTGATAGTAACCGCGGAGCACTATTTTTAAGGCAATGGTCAACAATCGAGCTGATAACTTAGTCTGGAAGTAATATTTTTATTAGAAAATTCCGCAAAAACTAGTTAAGGTATAGTGCAGATGATTGTGTTTTATATAGAACCAAAAACACTACACAACAGTTCCAAAAAAAAAATTAAATCGTGTTTTTCAAGTTTCCTAACTGGCCTTAACCTTTTAAACGGACATTTTTTCGTGTTTTTTCAGTGTCAGAAGCATAAAAGAGTCCGCCATTTATATTAGTAAACATATAAAACCGCGCGCAAGTTGCATTGTTCTTTTTGGTTAGTTATTTTGACATGTTCATGAAAACAGTAATGAAATTATTCATCTGCAACATTTTCAGCTAAGTTCATCATGTCAGAATGCATTTTGAAGCAGAATTTCCGCTTAAAATGTGTGCTTCGAATTTCGAAAAATTTCAAGATATTTCGTATAAAAAATAATTCTTTTTTCGAATTTCCATCGGTATATTTGGAAAAAATATTCCCTTGAAACTTGTGTCGCATTTTTTTATGCTCGCATGCAATATGATCTTACAATTTTAACATAGATTTTTGATCTAGCTTTCTTTTAATTTGATCGCATCAAAGAATATAGCTGATGATTAAAAAATCAGAACAGTTTCACCGGTGTTGATCATCAGGAGGAATGGCGTTCGCGCCTAGGCAGATTATAAAACTTTCACTTGACAGGACTATAAGTAAAAAAAGATTGACAACAGAATCCTTTTCGTTCCCACAAAATAATATCAAATACTCTGACCCAACTCTTTTCCGCACACTCGAAGCTAGCTGGATATCATTAACAAAACAAAACAAAAACAACCCAAAAGATTGGTACCGTTCCGTTCCTCAAAGAAAAAGGTACTCATTGAAATTACGTAAGCTTTCCGGGCTTTGCAAACTACTTCTATGACAAACTTCTCAATTTGGGGTTCAATTTCTTTTCGGTTAGCTGAAACGTAAGAAAGATACAAACATGAGCTTATGAGTATCGTATCCACATACATACATATGTATATATATTCACATGAATTTTTTCTTTTCTTTAGTTTGTTAAGTCAAATAAAAGACCTTTGAAAATGAAATTTTCATACTTTTCCAATTAGTTTCTAACCCCGTTGTTGTTTTTCATTTGTACTAAATTTCAATTAACGTCAGGAAAATTCCAGAAAAATATTGAATTTTCCTAGAACACCATCAATCACAATTAAGCCGAATCGCGTTGATGTAGAGCAGAAAACCAGATACAGATGCAAATTTAATTGAACATTTTCCAGTTGAACAAATGAAGGCACATCAATCGAACGCGTATACAAACAGCAGATGAAAAGCCTCAATAGGAAATTATGTAGATAAATACACAAAAGCGAATGATGTACTACTAAATAAGTGTAGTTCGTCTCCCCTCCATTGTGAAGGAACTCCAACGCTCTATGGCTAAATGTTGTTGTTTTCTACTAGTCCGTGAAACGGCCAGCATTGCAGATTTACTACTAATCAGAGCATGTAAATAAACGAGGCAAAATGTTTATGCTATCTATTTCGAAACGCAGAAATGGCTTTGAATATGTTTCAGTTTCATATTGACTTATTAAAATTAATTCAAAGCGCCCGTAATTAAATTTTTAGATTGCTTCATTTTGGTAGCTTCCCTAACTAAGTAATTATAGATACTCTCCCTAAGCTGCAGATACAAAAATGCAAAGTGTTTCTGGTAGTCTATTTAAAATTCATCTCATACCGCTGGCACTTCTTCTCAACCGCATTAAATTGAAACATAAGTAGCAAACAAGCGTTCGTTCGCCGTTTATGGACTTCGCCCCAAAGGGATATAAAATAAAATATTTCAAGACCTGACGGGAAACGTTTATAGGCTTCTTGGTGTATGGCTTATATCGGGTTTTTATACTCTCCCTTCTGATTTACATCGTACGGAAACAATTTCATTAGCACATGCTGGGGAAATACGGGCATGCCAAACTTATATCATTGGAATATTTTTATGTTCAACATTTGCTTTGTTTGTCAAAAAGTTGAAGGATGGCCTACATGTCTATTCCACTCAGGATCTGTACAGTGCTCATGATGCCTTTGATGTCCTTGATGCTCGCAGCTATTGATGTTTTAAAGGTAGAACATTGCAGAGTACATGAGATCATGTTCATGGAAATTTATTTTCGCACCTTGAGAACACATAAAATTACCGTCAAGAAATGTGCCAAAAGATTCAAACTAATAAAAAGCTTTAGTTACACAAAATAAAGGCAAACTGTTACAAAATTGTATCTCGAATAACTAATTTCAATTGAGTGTTGACACTTGAACTCAAATTTGACTAACCTCGCGAAACTGGCAATCATATAGATACATACATATGTACATACATATAGAACTCCATTTAAAATTAGAGGCCATTGAGCATTCGGATAGTGCTAAGAATTTAGTCAGCTTTGCTAATTATTATCTCACACACAACAACCCAAAAACGCATACAACTGCATTGGATTTTCCCGCCAATTGTTTAGTATTAACTTCTGAAAAATCGATTGAAAGGTACTGGATTTTGACTTTTATTTCGTTATACAAATCTGAAACTGGCTCGTAATGCACTATAGCTACATAACTTTGTTTCTGTTTGTCGTCAACCGAGAACTTTTATCAAATCAGACTCCATAATGTCCTTTACTGCATTATTTTTGCATATTGCAAATATCAAACAAATCATCGTCGCGCAACATGATCTCTTTAATAACAGACTCAGCTTCCACAGCCATCAACTCGTTTTGCAACGACACAATAAATCGCACAAATCAACAGGACGTGATTGAATTGAAAACATATAATGCAGCATGTATTAAATATTATTTGGTATTGGTGTGCAGGCGTTGGTCCAGACCACAGTATATAGAATAGGCAGTAGGCAAACTCGGCCTTCGGGAGCAAATTTTACCCGAAGCATCTGCCGAATGCTCCCGAAAATTGTCGTATCTTATGTGCTGCCAGCTGTATAGAGAATAAAGCATTTTGGCGGACTTTTTGAAAATTGTTAATCCAGAACCATTTTAGAGGAAGGCAGTGTTATGCGTGTTCAACAATATACCTACCCATATATGTATATATATATATATATATATATATATATATATATATGGCAGTCTGCCGTGCTAAGGCACTTTCGTCGATTTTTAAAATGAAGAGTTTCCCCATTATAATTATTTTTCCGACGTTTCATCATTGAATTCGGTGAATCAAGTATTTTCCCACACGATAAACGAAAATAATATCCATAAACGATGGCAGCACCGTAGCGCGTAAATCTTCCCCACCATATACCGAATAACAGAAACCATGGAAACCATATGCGAAACCATGTGCGTTTCGTCCGTGGTACCACGGATTGTATGGAACGCTTGTTGATAGGAAGCCAACATATGAAACATTATCTACTGTCTTTCCATATAGAAATGAGTACGCACCCAATAAAAGACTAGTTCTCTTCGACGAAAAACTTTATTGCTTCCTTTTGAATGGTTGAAACGCGACTGACTTATTTTCTAATACATAATTCTTTTCATGCAACTTACTAGTGGAGATAAACATACAAAAATGCAACTAATTGAAATTTGATATCTTCTTATACTATCGTTAAAAGGTAATGCTTGCAAGAAACTGTTTACTTTAAATAAATCGGAATTGTTTATCCATATCTGATTCGGATGTGGGTGGTTGTTTATCATCTTAAGCGTTACCGGAAATGGCAACATTGTTACTAAAGTGTGGAACTGCTGGATGCGTAACTGTGGGGCATTTAATTCGTTACCGGAAATAGCAACATTGTTGCTAAAGTGTGGAATTGCTGGATGTGCAACTATGGGGTATGTAACTCCTCCCTCCTCAGGATCGAGCTCCTGATCGACTTGTTTTTTAATGTAAATAACATTTTTCTTAGCGCCAAAACCACGTTGACGCCAGTTGTACAAAAGTATGAAGATTATAATAACTGAAATAGCACTAATTAATGAGAAATTTACAATGTGATACAATGTGATGAGAATTTATTTTTGAAGGATAAAATTTTCAAGATCTTTTAATTTAGCTAGTTCGACTTGCTGATGATGAAGCTGTTCTAATTTTATTGGTTTGATTTCAGTAAAATTTAGGTTTTTGTGGATATTAGGTAGAAGTAGTTGCTTATTGTATGGTATTTTGAAATTATTAAATGTTAAATTGTTGATTTTAACGTTACAATTTACAAATCGAATTAGATTACAACCACTCAATTCTAGTGACGAGGTAACCAAATTTTTGTTACAAACATGAGATATTTTTAAGTCTTGCGCATTTTTTATTACAATAGAACTTTCTGTGGTTTGACTTATTTCTAGATGGTCGTTTCTGGCCATTGTACAATTTGTTAAATTTTTGGCTTTTTAAAGTTTTGAATACATTGGTCGTTAATATACGTAACATTCGGAAAATATGTCGAAAAATGGTAAAAGGTGTCGTTTATTTCCAACATTTTATTTACGCTTACAACTAGTTGTAGTCCATTTTTATTTGGAACTGGTTCAACGTTAATTATATTGTAATTGTTAAGGGTATATATTGGTATACTTAATACTATTATTACAAAATTATCCAAGAGACCTACACTACATTTCAGATCCTGTAATTTATTAATTGAAATGTTAAATTTGTCGACTTATTCGTCCTGAAGTATATATCTACTGAGCTTTTCAGAATTAGAATTTAAATTAATTTCGTTGATTTGTTTAATAAAATCGGATATAATAATTATGTTGGTATTAACTGAGCTGATAAATTCATTCTGTGTTTGTTTTCGTTTAATCTCGTCAATTTCCATATAAATGTTATTAATGTATGACTCTACTAAATTCTGATTTGCGTTTATTTTATTGTTTATTGAATTTAATTTGGTTTCGTATAACTTGCTTGTTTTCAAAATATGTTACTGATTGTCAAGTAAGATATCCTGGTATCTGTGAATATTTTCGAAATGAGCTTCAATTAAGCTTCTATCTTCGTCATCCATAACACCGCCAAACCAATGAAGAAACCTTCCATAGAGATTAACGATACCACGCTTTGAATGCTTTCTGATATATGCAGAGCAATTTTGATCTTGGAGTTTGCGAATTGAGCATTCGTTTGGATTAAAGGTTCTCTTCCCAGACGCTTCCTCTTTCTCTTTATTTTCTAGTAAAGACGAGATAAGTGGGTATATAGACTGGGCTTTGCTTCTGAATTCAGTTTCATTGCAATTGACTTTGCAATAAATATATGAATTAAGGTGTAGTACAATATTACTTTCTATATCGTACTTAGTGTCCCAATATTGGCGTATCCAATAATCGAGAGAATTCATTTGGGGAGATATTGGAGCAGAAATGTTGTTTAAGGGGTCCTTTGCTCGATTTAAAATGAATCGAGACTTGGAATTGTGGAGTTTATCCGCGATTGAAATATTATCATTTGATTTTAATTTAAGGGAATTAACTTCGTGTTCTAAGTGGTGAAGATGAGTAACTACATTTTGCAAATCTGCGTCTATAAAATTATTAATCATAAATTGAACATTATTCTTTAGGGACTTTAAGGTGTCTTCATACTTTGTTACATTGATTGTATGTAGAATATGAACATAGCTTTCTATTAGTTTGGTTGTTCCACTCTGAATTAAAATGAACGCGTTTCCCGTATTTAAATTATTGATTTCGATCTTCTGTCCGGCTACAAGAACCAACATTGACATCATTACCGGAATTACAGGTGTTGACATGACGATGAAGTGAGTTTTCGTTATTGTTATTTCTGGAAATGGAAGGATCATCTATTAATTGATACTTTTTCTTTCGCTTAAATTGTTGTTTATGGTATTTATTTGTGTCGCGTGGTGACCGAATTCTAGCTTTGGGGTTTAACTTGTGATTATGAGGAAGCTTAATAAATTTTTGATTTACTTCGGCTTCGGCTCTATTTTTATTAATTCGGTTTAGATTTTTATCTTTGTTTTCCTGAAGTGTATGAAAAATGGCTGTATAATCCACTTCGCCATGGTGAACGTCAATAGGTTTTTGTTTGATAGTAGAATGAATAGTATAGTTGTAATTACGAAGTATCTCATCCAAAGGATTATTTAACAAAAGTTCTCTATCCTTTTCTTGTCGTAACTTATAGATTCGGTATTGCTCGTTTAGGTTTTTATGAAAACTTTCGATATCAGAGTTTCCCGTTTTGTGATAAGGAGTGGTGAAATGTAGTTCCACATTATTTTCCTTGAACCAATCTTTAGTTTTTTGGCTTTTAATAGAGCTCTCATTATCGACCACGATTTTCTTGGGATGCCCCATTATGGTCAAAGATCGAAGGAGGCCATTGTTTACATCATTCCAGTTTTTGGAATTAAGTTTTACTAGACAAGCGTATTTACTAAATTTATCGATGCAGGATAGATAAGGCTCTTGTTTACTTCTGAACCAAAGATCTATATGATATATTTCTCGCGGTTTGCGAGGCGTTTCAGTTCTCATAAATGGTATTTTAACGGGATTCCTTTCATATTTACCTAACTCGCATATATGACAATTATTTATATATTTGGTAATAACTTCTCTCATTTTTGGAAAGTAGAATTGTCTCTTTAAAATATCGTAAATTTTGTTAATACCGAGGTGATTGGTTTTTTCATGGACTCTTGCAATTTCCTCTAATATTTCAGCGTGACTAACATCTGCAAGCAAGTAATTACACTTTAAATATTTAACATTCGGATTGTCTTCCTTCCATTTAACATACTCGTTTTGGAATTGGCTGAATATATTAACGTCTTCAATCAGAATTCCCACTAAACCTTTTCGAGGAGAATGATTTTGTAGAATGTAATTGTAGAATTTACTGTCAGGCTCTTGCACAATAAAAGTTATTCGCTTTTTAGAGGGATATATTTTTTTGATAGTGGTTTTGTTAGTATGACCTTTTTTAATGATTATCTGTACTTTATGCAAATTAAGAGGCCCTTCTGATATTTCAATATGTGACGTATTGTCCTCCTCAGCCGAATGAACCGTGGCGCCGGCATCCGAAACTTCGTTGATATTAATTTCGACTCGCGATAGGGCGTCGGCGACGTTATTTTCTTTGCCAGGGACGTAGTCGATATCAAAGTCGAACTCTTCGAGCTTTATTTTCCACCTCTGAAGCTTCTGATTTGGTTCTTTGAGATTACTTAGCCATTTAAGTGGTTTGTGATCTGTTAGGATCTGAAACTTCCTTCCATAAAGGTAAGGCCTAAAGTACTTTGTTGACCATACAATAGACAGCAACTCTTTTTCTGTTGTAGAGTAATTTGTTTCATGCTGATTTAGGGTTCTACTTGCAAAACATACCGGGTGTCCCTCCTGAGAGAGTACGGCTCCGATAGCAAAGTTTGAAGCATCCGTGGTTAACTTGAAAGTTTTATTAAAATCGGGATATTTGAGAATGGGCTCACCAATGAGATACATTTTAAGTGTTTCGAAAGCTGTTTTGTAATCATTATCATCAACGTTTATTTTAGCGTTACGTTTTAATCTTAGTGTCAGTGGTTTAGCGATTCTAGCAAAGTTTTGAATAAACTTTCGATAGTATCCAACTAATCCTAAAAATGACTTAATTTCTTTAGAAGTTTTTGGAATGGGAAAATTCTTTATTGCTGCGATTTTATTCGGATTCGGTTTAACTCCATTTGTGGTAATTATATGACCCAAAAATTCGGTTTCTCTTTTTAAAAATTGAGTTTTGCTCAGCTGCACTTTTAAATTGGCTTTCTTTAGCGCGTCAAATATTAACTTCAAAGATTGGATGTGCTCGTCCAAAGAGGTGCTAAAAACGATGATGTCATCCATATAGACATGGCATATCTTCCCGATATATTCATGTAAGACTTTATTCATAAGTCTTTGGAAGGTGGCTGGGGCATTTCTAAGACCAAAAGGCATACGGAGAAACTCGTAATGCCCAAAATCGGTTGAGAATGCCGTTTTATGCCGATCCTCTTTAGCGATTTCAATTTGGTGAAATCCACGAGCTAAATCTAATGTCGTGAAATATAAACATCGTCCCAACTTGTCTAGAATTTCATCCAGCCTTGGTATCGGAAACTTATCTTCCGTTGTAGCTTCATTAATTTTACGGTAATCTATTACCAACCGCCATTGCTTACGACCGGTTGAGTCTGTTTTTTTTTGGGACGATCCAAAGGGGTGAACAATATGGAGAATCGCTATGCTGTATAATCCCCTGCTCGAGCATTTCCTGAATTTGACGATGCACTTCTTCGCGGTGCACTTCAGGATACCTATAGGTTTTGGTATATAAATATTTGTCGGTTTTCAATTTCAAGTTATGTTTTATTTCGTGCGTGAAAGTTAGATTTTCTCCTTCTTTAAAGAATATGTCTGCATAATTTCGCAGAAGTTCAATCAGTTTCCTACTTTCTTCAATATTCAAGTGATCGAGGTTCACATCCAATTTTCCCATTTCCCGGGGTATATATTCAATATCAGTATCTATTTGGTGAATTTCTTCAGGAACCTTATAGTTTTCGTTATATTTTGGATTTAAATTCAGAATGTTATTGTTTATCTTGATAGTCATATTATCAAAATTTATAACCGCGTTGTTACTAGAAAGGATATCGTTGCCTATAATACCATGATAGGACTTGTGAAATTGAACCACCAGAAATTCGGGCGATTTTTCTAAAGGCATGTTTATAAATTGGGGCACTATTGCTTTTTCGGTTGTTTTTACGGAACCTGTCATTGTGTTTAACGTAACTGGATGTATTTTATGAAGATATTGAGGGCTACAGATGCCGGGGTTAAGTAAGCTATGAGTTGCGCCAGTATCAACAAGGACCTTAATAAAATGACCTTTGTGAGTTTTTAATTCTAAATAGGGTAGTTCTTCAGTTCCGAGGCTTTTAAATGAAAATTTTCGACCGGTTGCGTAGCCTCGATATTGTGATGCCTGAAATTATTGGAAGGGTCTACTTCCATTGGCTCATTATAATTGTTATTTCTATTATTAGGTGATGGTCGATTACCACCTTGTTGCATATTTCGGTAATTACTACGATTCCAGCTATTTTGGCTGTGATGGGACCCTTGTAGATTTTGGTTGGACCCGCCGTAATAACCCAGTGGCTTATTATTATGATTATTGTATTGCGTTCCGTTCCTTCTGGGCATGAAGGAATTATTTTGGCTTGGAATAGCCTTTTTATGAGAGATTTTATTATTATTTTGGTGGATTACTGTGTATCCACCCTCGACTAAAATGTTATATGCGTCATCTAATTTATTAGGATTGCGAGCGTATAGTATTCCTCTCATTGGTTCGGGCAATTTATTGCGGAAGGTGTTAAGGGCGACGTTTATATTTTGGGTAGTTATAACTGAGATGTATTCTTTACTTTCATCGCTATGAATAACTTTATTATTTAGCTCGTAGAGAGCTTTGCGGACATAAAAATAGAATTCAGTAACGTTGCCTCTAAATGTAGCATTTCGGAGATCTTCATACAGTTGTGTTTCGGTTTTCGGATTACCGAAAAAACGAATCAACACACTTCGTAATTCATCCCAATTATTAAACTCAGGATAAGAATCTATTAGTTGTCTAGCACGACCAGTTAATTTAGATTTAATTTTACTTAAAATAATTCTCTTGGATTCGATATCATAATTTTCTAATGTTAATTTAACTGCCTCTATTTGCTCGATGAAATGATACAAATTCACGGTTGATCCGTCAAATGTATCCAAACTATTTAAGTACGTAAGGGTGTCCAAAGCTAGGTTTCTCGGAATCCCCGGAAGATCAACGTGAGGTGCATCGACCATATTAGCGGATGTAGTCAAAATTGTCGCAACTACCTGGAAGATTGATAGGAATACCAATCTTAATTGCATCAAGCTGCTCGGTTGGATGTTTGTTCCAATTAGTTTCGGAGTTGCCTTTCGCCTTCTGGCTTGAAGACTTTGACGCTGGTTGGCCAACTCGTAGTCACTTTTAATCGGGATAACAACTTTGCACGATTCAAGATAGTTGATTTGGTTGAGGTACTATGTATGTATATGGGCACACAGGAAACACTGTAATACGGTGACTAGGAATTTTTTAACAATTCTCTAGGTTTGGTATATTATGTATGCACACAGGGAACACTGTAATACGATGATTAGGAATTTTCGACAATTCTCTAGGTTTGTGCTTCCTTTTTATTTTCTTAGTTTCGCGAAAAGGCACTTCGCGAGGTATTACTTTTGGATCTACAACGACTTTGTAGATCCTACCGACTGCGCCAGAAATGAGTACGCACCCAATAAAAGACTAGTTCTCTTCGACGAAAAACTTTATTGCTTCCTTTTGAATGGTTGAAACGCGACTGACTTATTTTCTAATACATAATTCTTTTCATGCAACTTACTAGTGGAGATAAACATACAAAAATGCAACTAATTGAAATTTGATATCTTCTTATACTATCGTTAAAAGGTAATGCTTGCAAGAAACTGTTTACTTTAAATAAATCGGAATTGTTTATCCATATCTGATTCGGATGTGGGTGGTTGTTTATCATCTTAAGCGTTACCGGAAATGGCAACATTGTTACTAAAGTGTGGAACTGCTGGATGCGTAACTGTGGGGCATTTAATTCGTTACCGGAAATAGCAACATTGTTGCTAAAGTGTGGAATTGCTGGATGTGCAACTATGGGGTATGTAACTATATACTGTGGTCCAGACTTTGCAAGCTGTTTATTAACCTACATATATTCGATCGATGTATGCTCGAAACCATGCGGGCTTCGTCACCCCAGCCAGGACCACTTTTACAATTTTGCAAACGCGCTTGTGCTTATATCGCAATTGCTCGAATACAAGCCTCGTCCACAGATCGAATGTGAGCATGCATGTATGCTGTAGGTTTGTGCGCAAACCACGTCAATAAATACATAAATGGAACTCACAGCTCCAGCATTGCACTCCATCCCTGCTATCGGGTTTCTATTGATTTATGCGAAACTTAAAGGGCGTACAGACGACCAACCTGGTTGTCAACTAGGTCGTCAACTTGCCATGTTGGTATCAATGTTGAACGTCTGTAGGCATGTTGACGGTTGAAGTTCATGTTGAAGTTGAGGTTGAAGTAAAATCAAATGTTTGTGATTTTTGTGGGAGGGGCTTAATGTTGACAAACATGTTTTGCCGTCTATGGCCATGTTGGCAGACATCAACGTCAACATCATTTCGAGTCAAGAATTTGTCGAGTGCACATCGTTAAGTTTCAATAGCGAAACTGTGCAAATCGATCATTTTTTGTGAAGAAAATCCCTTCTTCACATAGTTCATCAATAATAAAATATGAGATAAATATTTAATCACTCATTTTGAACAAGGCATATGAAAATTATCTACCGTACATTGTCTGAGCAGACGTCCTCTCACCATGAAATTTTCGACAAAGTGATGTTGGCATTCAAGTTGACGATTCGGTTGTTCAGTCTGCAGTCTCAACCTCAACCAGGTTGACGACTTAGTTGACAACCAGGTTGGTCGTCTGTAGGCCGTTTAAGAGCTCGAACTGTAGCTTCTCCACGTCCATTGTTATTCCTAAGCTATATCCATACCACAAAAGTGAATATGAAAAATCGTCCAGATGTCATATAGGGCTGAGCAAATAATATGGAGATGTTTGTTCAGTAATATCTAATTCAGTTCCTCCTACTTGCATTCCTAATTCCGGGAATTTAATTTCGGTATTGTAGTTGCATTCGTAGCGAGGACAATACTCGCTGCGTTGTTTTTCTAAAAAAATTCGCAGGTTTCGCTTCTGTCGCTGCCGTGCGACAGGATCGGGCTCTATTCCAAAATATGTCATCTTTAGCAGTACCGCCACAGCCCAATTCGAGCCTTGGTATCGGGTAGACTCCGCCTCCAATAGTCAAATTCTCCAATTTACAAATTTTAGTAGTGATTCACCGTCAGCGTCAACAATATTCTCATAGCAATTGCGTGGTTCATCCGGTGTACGGTTGCCAGATGCTCAGCCCTTACTTGTGCCCGCTGGATATCCAAACTAAGTACAAACAAAGAACAGGTTATTCGCGCAAACCTAGCAACCCTTCCGAGTTCGAATGTTATGTAAAAAAATACAGTACCAAAGTTTTGTCTGTAGGTAGACAGGAACATAATTTGAAGTTTTCGTAAAGTATGCTTTTAATATTCATCTTAGTACATTGGAAAGCTCTTTTCAAGAAGATAGGAGATCAGATAAGTTGAAAGTCTTGCTAGACGAATATCCTTGAACTGCATCCTGACGATTGTTTAATGTTGTGCGCAATCTTCAGAGTTCCGATTTAGTTAACATCCCCACTATAAACTCAACTAGGCTAATCCGAATGAATATCCGCCACACGAACCTTTGAATAGTTTGTTAAGAATCAAAATGATATCGAGCGTTTACCCGTTCGATATCATGCTCAATGCCTCTAGTCCCTATCTATTTCTTGTCTGAGCATCTGTGAAACCTAATAGGACACAGTTATGGCTTAGTTATCAAAAACTTGTTTATTACGACGTAGCTTTATTCATTTCCTGGGAGAATTGTGCGGCAAGAAAGATTGGTCGTAATTTTATAAGGGAAAACTATAGGTAAGCATCCAATGGATGCATGGATATTTCCGCAGAATAAGTATCTGCCAGTTTTATGGAAGGACGTTGTTACGTTGCCATAGTACGAACAACAAGCAGACAGCAGCCCTAATGGTCCAACTCAGACAGGCTATCCAATAAACAGCCAGTATTCAAAGAAGCTGTACAGCTGCCAGCCCGGACACTTTAATTTTATTTATTTCATTTTTTTGATAACTAAACGAATTGAGTATCATGATTGCCGTGAAGTTGAAGAAAGCATAAAGCTATTAGGACTATAATTAGGCAGTACTTGCTCGCCGTTTTATGGCTACTTTACTTGTAACTTGTGTTGCTTATATTAACGTTTTGGAGACATGATGCATGAAGCAAGTATTAGTTGCGGTATTAATTGCTCTCGCGAACAAATCATAGAGAATTCGTTGCGCTGGACTGTAGCATAAATCTAAATTTGGTAAAGGTTAACCCGCCAGTGGTGACGCAAAATTATCTTGCATAGTTGGTGACGTCGGTCTCAGAGACCGAATTTTTCGAGTGAAGATCAATCCAAAATAGCACAATTTCTGTAAATGTAGCAAATTGAACTTAAAAAATACAAGGTTAAAGTATAATAAAACACAAAAAATTATTACATCACATCACGTTTATTAATAACTAGCTGCCCGGACAGACTTCGTTCTGTCAAAAGTTATTGGTCTGTCGCAGTCCAATAGAGAGAAAAAAATTTATTAATTAAAAATTAAAATTAATTTTTTTTCAATTTTTTAAATTTTTCTCTCCGTAAGAACCATCCTTCTGCCTTAAGGAAAATATATTTGAAAAAATAGCCGAATCGGTCGAGGCGTTCTCGAGTTTTGCGCTTAGCAACACATTTGGCGATTCATTTTTATTTATATAGATAATAAAATTCCCCTGCAACACTAAAAAATTATGTTATTTTCATACAAATATTTTTCTACGAAACCGGTCTCACGGACATATGCGTCACCGTTCGCGGGAAGATTATGACCGATCCAAATAGGGAGGTGTATTTGCGAAACGTCACAACTTCCGTCCGAAGTGCTAGCCCTATTTATATTACATTTATGGTGTAAATGACATTCAACAACTTTTTTATGTTTTTTATATTTTGCAAAAAAAAATATTAATTTTTTAAAAAGTATTTTCGACTTCAAAACATGTCTAACACTCGCTTCCCAAATCAATTCCACGTGTTCATATGATATCTTGAAATAGGCGAAATAACCATTTTTTAGTGGGGGAGCCTCCATAGCTTCTTTGTGGCCATGGCCGACGCGAACTTTTTATGCCATAGTAGTGGGGGGACCCCTCCTTTTTCGATCCCATTTACCCCCTTCCCAAGGGGGAGATGGCCATAATCTTGACCGTTACCCAATGACTTACTAAAAATCAGGCGAAAGGTAAATACTGCTACTTTGACCATGGAAGGGCCCGAAATTCCCGCGCGCATTCCTGCCAAAATCGAATGCTCGTATTAACCCGCATCGCCCATATCCATACAATCAAAAACCGGACAAATTGCTTACATTTCTTTCTGACGTGTTTCTTTTCTGTTTCACAGACTCGTGCACGACATTATCGTCAGGCGGCCGCTCGTCACAACAAATCAAGAAGCAGCCCGCCGATCAAAAGAAGCCAACAGACGACGGGGTCGAGGGCATAACTGTGACCACTGCAGTAACAGCCTCCACAAATCCATCTTCTTCGGCCAACAGCAAAGACGAAGAAGACATCTACGAGTTTAAGACAACGCCGAAAGATAATAATAGCGGCGGCGGGTCAGGATCTGGAGGTGGTGCAGCAGGCAGCGGGGGTGAAGAGGCCAAGACGGAACCGCGGAAGAGCGATAAATCGGCCGCGACAGAAGATAAATCCGCGGAAGAGACACCCTCGACGGCCACCGGCGGTTCCTCGAGCACCAGCTCAAATGTGGGGGGCGCGGGAGGCGGCAGCGGCCAGTCGAAACGTCCTTATTCGGACGTCGAGGGTGCAAATGAAGACAACACCGATACGGAGGAAACTAAACGTAAGAAGCGGAAAGACTCTGAGAATGTTAAGGAGTCGTCGGGCAAAGTAGCTTCAGGAAACCGCGGCGCCCCGCAACGGCAGGACAAAGGCTCGAAAAACGCAGGCAGTACTGCGAAGTCGCTGATGGGTGGAAACGTCGCGGTGAAAGTGAATACAAACCCCGAGCGCAAGAGCCCATGCCCAAGCCCGAAGCCTGCGGCAGTCAAGCAAACCGACAGTGACGCTGAAACGGACGAGAACAAGGGCAGCGACACTTTCGGAAACGGCGGCCCCAAAGTACCCCCGCTGAAGATCGTGATCCCACAGCAAAGTGCGGGCGGCGATATGGAAGCAGGCTCGCGCAACGGAAAGAACAATTCGAATCGGAGCCACGCGGCTCTCCCCTACGTGGTCGCATCGTCGTCGAACAGCAACGACTCGCTGACGGCGGACAAAGAGAGCGCCTCCTCGCGATGCGCCAGCCCGGCTGAAAGCACCGGGAAGGGGAGCTCGTCCAACACATCGGCTACGTCCGAGGAGAAGAACTCGAAGGCAACGAGCGAGGAGCGGGCGCAGCAACGGGTTTTGCGCAGCGCTCACCGCTCAGGTGGCAGCGGCCAAGGAGTGGATCGCGGCTCGAACAACTCGTCACCCCAGTTGCAGAGCAGCTCGCCTTCGCCGGCGGCGGCACCTGCCGCGAGCAGCGAACCGAGCAGCACCACTACCATCAGCTCCAGCCCGGTGGCAGCAGCCGCCCAGACCCAGTCGGAGAACGAGACGACCACCGCCAACGCCCCCAGCCCATCCGCCTCGTCCACGTCCTCGTCGAAGAACGAACAGCAGAGCTGTCCGAATGAGCTACACCCGCGGAAGCGGAAGATTCGCGCCAAGCAAGAGGAGGGCGGACCCAAGACGTCATCGAACGCGACCTCGAACCAAACCAACCCCGAGAGCAGTAGCACTTCCGTAAGCGAGGTGCACCCGCACGATCATCCGTTCACCAATTGCTATCAAATGTATCTGAACATTCGCAAGCAAATCGAGAAGAAGCATCGCTCGCTGTTCCCCATCCAGCCTCGTCCCCCGCAGGGCTTCAAGGACTATCTGATGAATCGGCGCACGTACGTCCTGGCCGGGAAGGCTCCTGCCGAGCCCCCAATAAATCCGCCGTCCAGCATGCCCGCGCTCATGAAAGATATCTTCGTGGCGCAAGAAAAGGAGCGCCACAAATTGAAGATGCAGCACATTGTGGAAAAGGAGAAGCTGGGATTGACGGTAGAGCAGGAAATTTTGCGCGTTCACGGGAAGGCCGCGCGCAGCCTTGCCTGCCAGTCGGTTCCGTTTTCGGCCTGTACCATTCTGAAGGATGAAGAGGTCTACAATATGATCACGCCCGAACAGGAGGAGAAGGACCGGAATGCGAGGTCGCGATACAACGGACGACTTTTCATCAGTTGGCTGCAGGATGTCGACGATAAATGGGAGAAAATTAAGGTAAAGCTAGCTACGAGAACTGCGAGGATCTTTTTTATCGATGGCTTGGAACACTAAACTTGTACAGAGTTCTCGTCCATCACAGCTATCGACTACCAGATCGTTTAGTTCAATTTGAATTTTCAAAGCATTTGTTCACGTCGCCCCCTGCAATGGCAAAGTTTACAAGCGTCATTGCGACGTCCAAAATCAATTTCAATCGCCAATCCAGCACTGTTTGTACTGTCATCCATAGCAATCCAGAAATCAATCGCAGAGTCTACAACAAGCGATAGCCTTGTTCCCCACTATAGTGATTGAAATACCTAATAGTTTAGTAATTATCGCTGGCATGTTCATAATTGGCAACATTACGCCACACACATACTAACGCCGTATTCTTTGTTCATTTGCAGGAAGCGATGGTTCTGCGCCACCACAACGAAGCCGAAAGCCTGCACGCCGTGCAAAAAATGGATTGGGAGTGGGGTTTGAAGGAGCACTCGCTTTGTGACTTCAATTCTCGACCTGTGATTGACGAGCAGCACGTGCCGATGGTACAGGTCTGCGATTTCGATCTGTTGCCGGCATAATAGATAATTGTAGTGTCATTTTGTAAGTGAGGAAATTTTTTATTTTGATTTGAGGTGAAATTGTAAAAAAAAAATAACCAACGAAAATAAAGAATTTTGTTTGACTTCGAAGAGTGTGTGTTTCGTTTTGATGCCCTCCTAAAGAGGCAATAGCATGGTTTTCGTACTCCTGGTGGAAACTGTCTCGGTATCTGGAAATTTATGCTGGTACAGGATACTTCGGATAATTCAATTGCGCTTAAAACACGCATATCGAGGCTCGGCGTCGTTCTCCGGTCACTGGCCCATTTACAGTTGGTTCGAGGCTGCGACATCAGGATAAATCTGAACCTCACGTTCCTCCAAAAGAGAATACTGCTGCTGGCCAGCATTTGTTCAGGTCGCAAACGTTCGTATTTACCCGGCTTAGAAGAACCGATGATCGTCCTTAACGCCAGCGGTGAAAGGAATCTGCGAGGCTCTTTGCATAAATAGTGAATTGAAAGTGAGATTAATTCACATATTGGACATGAAGTCCCTACTATATCTTTCCAGTTTTTAACACAAAAATACCTACACATCACAAGCACACCTTATCCTCAATACACTTGAACCAAAGAATCAACGATCTTGCAAAGAACGAAACATTCGCATCTATTATTTATTATTTATTTATTTCGACTTCCGCAGGAGCTTGCTAATTTTAATGTGTTTAATGCACCGCATGAACCTGGCGGTGTTTCGCATGTCATCCCGTGCACCGCATGTACCTGGTTTGTACCGCAGGCGCCGCATGTACGTCCCCGTGCACCACATGTGCGATTTTCGTAAAATTTTCGTACACATGGCACCAGGCGGAACACAAACAGGTACATGTGGTGCCGGGCGTGCATGCGGTGCTGATAAGGATCAGCTACGCCTCAATATTCATCGCCGAGTCCCACGCCTTAGCGTTCACCTGCTTCAATATCGTGGTCAGTCCTCGACCCGGTCCACACTCAAAGGTCCTAGGGAAAGCTGTGTCAGCTTTTCGCTCGTACAAAGCATGCAGCGTCTGCTCCCACTTGACTGGGCGAACGATCTGAAAGGGAGAGAATGGCAGGGGTTAGCGTGCAGCACTCGCTACGGATGTACCGTACCTGCTTGGGTAACTGCCTAAGGATGTGAGCAGCATTCTTGTAGCTTCTTCCGTCCACGTTCGAGTGGACCGGGATGACGGGGTCGTCGACTTGGATTGCGCGCAGTGCTTTGGTGAACGGCTGGACCGCCGACGCCATTAGCGCGGAGTGGAAGGCGCCACTCACCGGCAACCTCTTCACTCGTCTAACATTGTAGCTCTTCTGATTAGCCTCTATGTGTCTGAGCGCTTCCAGGCTGCCCGCGATCACTTTGCAGTGCGGGTACAGATAGTTGGCGACCACGCATTGCGGATTGTCCACTCCTTTGTCCAGGCACCAATTCGCGGCACTTTCGCACATTTTCCCCAGATCGGAGTCAGGTCCGTAGAGCACTGTCGCCATTCCCCCCGCGCATTGAGCGCTGGCCAGCTGCATTGCTTCTGCCCGCACCTGCACCAGCTTCACAGCCTTGTCGAAGGGAATCGCCCCGGCGAATACTAGCGCTGTGATTTCGCCAAGACTGAATCCGGCAGTGGCCACGCAGTTGTCGATCGCCCTCGGCCGCTCCTCGCGGAGGCGTTCCAGCGCAGCCAACGATGTGACCATCACCGCAGGCTGGCAATGTATGGTTTGGTCCAGGTCCTTCTTCGGTCCTTCCAAGCACAGTTTCAGCAGGTCGTACTTCAGCAATGAATTGGCCAATTCGAATATATCACGTGCGCCCGGGAACTTCAGGAGATCTTTGGCCATCCCGACATATTGCGCGCCCTGTCCGGGAAATAGTATGATGGAGGTGTCCTTCGGGTTCACATTTGGGCGTAGCGCCTTCCCGCCTTGACCTCTCCTTGGGTCGCTTCCAACCGCGTAGGGAAGCGTGTACCATTCGTCTTCTGGCGAGGCGGGCTTCGCATCCTCGTAGGTGGCTGCGTTCTCCAAAAGTTCTTTGGCCGATCCTTGCTTCTTCTCGCAATGGCTCGCATAGGTGCGGAAACGACGTGCCAGGACTCTCCTCATTTCGCGAACACAAATGTCACCGTGACAGCCGGTGGCAACAAACGTCATCCGGCAGCCGGACGCAATGGCTGCCATAACCATAGCATAAATAATACATATATTTTCTATGCCATGGTTATGACATAGCACATTCGAGATCGAATTTTCCCCAGCACGTTTACGGAGCTAATTCAATCATTTTCATTTGGTATTTATCGCATTGTTTTCGTGTTTAAAATACAATATTAGGCAATATTTTGGTGAAATTCTGGAAAATATCCACATCCAAAAGTGCCGCCGCTGCAAAGTTTGCTTCGAGAAAGTGCGGCGAATGGCGCCGCTGCGAATTGGCCAAGCCGAAAGAGACTGGCTGTCAAACTGACTGCCACATGCTGTTGCTGTTTGTTATGAATGCAGCAGAAATGGAGTCGCCGCAGCAGGCGGACCACACCGAATCCGATGTGGACAACGAAGAGTTCAACTTTGAGTCTGACCATTTGGCGCTTCGGGGGAACTCCGATTACGCAAATGTTCTACGGACGATCGCTGTCCTGCAGGCGCAGCTAATCCAAGCGACCAAGGACATTGATAAGTTGGCGATGGCCGAAAAGAACGCCCTCGAGGACCCCGAGGAATTCGTTCGGAAGCTGTTAGCGCAGGGGGGGACAGGGGATGTGGGACTGCCAGAAGCAATGACGGTGGTCGAGGTTTGTTTAGTGGATTTTTATATGTTTTTTTCAGCGTTAGAAGGTGGAAATGTCCAAACGATTCGGAGCGTTCACAGTAATATCATGCGATATACCGAGCGTCGATAGCGGAGATGCTAATAAATAACATGATCTTGTACATCCTTGATTGCAATCGTAGATGGATGCAGTCCTGTTTTTACTTTATTCTTGCCAATCCTTGTATGTTTGGCTAAAAATCTTCCTCAATGCTTTTATTCAGCTTCCCCAAGTGGACTTCGCCAAATACAACGTAGTGTTCCCAGAACTACCGAAAACAGCAGCCAACGAGGCGACCAGCAGCTCCGATTTAGTTGTTCGTGGACGAGTCTTCGATCAATCCAAGCCAGAAACGTTCAATCAGGTAGGAACTATCAACCCATTGAATAATCCTGCATTCTCGAAGCATTTTCCACCAGCTATGGACCTGTGAAGAGCAGCGCCGACTCGAAGAACTGCTCGTGGAGTACCCTCCAGAACCCGTCGAGATGCGGCGCTTCGCGAAAATCGCTCGTGCTCTCGGCAATCGTAGCACGAAACAAGTTGCAAGCCGCATCCAAAAGTTCTTCAAGAAGCTGCACTCCGCGGGTATGCCCGTTCCGGGGCGCCTCCCGAAAGCCCAGCGGCAATACACCACTAGGAACCATCGCCTGCACAAACACTCGCTGCGCCCGTCGACATTCTTCCCCGCCCACGATGTTCCCGTGAACATGCCCGAAGACGATGACTTCGCGGGTGGCACCCCGCTGGATCCTTTGCAGCGAGCGTGCTCGTCGCATGCGAACAGCGTCACATCATCGTTCGATCGAGATCAGCCAACCCAAGTGTTTTTTCAACTCCTAGTGGACGAGCATAGTGACGAGGAGAAGAAAATGAATTCCAAGTCCATGATAGTGCAGTTGCTGCAGCGCGTGCGCAAAGACAAGGAAAAGGATACTGTGGATCGACCTCACAGCGAGCACAATGGCTACGAATGCGATTTCTGCGCGAGCGATCCGATCGTAGGAACACGGTGGCGTTGCGACTCTTGTGCGGAGTCCTCGGTTGACTTTTGCTCGGATTGTCTGATTTCGCAGCTACTGTCCGACGATCCGCATCCGCTCAGTCACAAAATCAATGGGTATCGAGTGAGCAACAACGTTCCGCATACTTTCGCGGCGCATGCCAACAGTCCTTACGAAGAGGATTCGGACACGGACGAGCCCGGCGACACAGAGAAGACGGTTGGCGATGGTAAAATATACGACCGGGATTACATGCCCTCGAAGTTTTCGAAGCACGAACAGTACAACTATTTGGATCCGAATTTTTTACCGGATTAACTGCGTACTTCTGCTAGTCGTTCGACTCATACGATCTGACCCGCTGTTCATGGAAATCACATAGCTTTTGTATAAAAACGATGTATCGAAGTTTGAAAAGAGGCGGAAAGACTCTTTAAAGTAATCGCATAGTCGCAAACAAACATTCATTTTATGATCACTTAACCACACAAGTGAAATTTCCTCCCTTTCAGAATTATCGCATGGATTAGTCATAGTCGCATTCCGTATCGTTGCCGTCTCACTATCTGCTTGTGAACCCAATTCAACTGATTATTTCCAACCAACAAACACGCACCACATGACGCGTTAATTGAAAATTAGTAAAGCTGTGTTTGTAGAAAGTTCAGGGTCAGCACCGGACAACTGTGTATCAACTTCCAATCTAAATTGGATTCAACATTTTTGGCGCGCCACTAGATATTGACGTGCGACAGCTTGTCCAAAAGTGGTGTGCACGGTTAATTTGTTGTCGGCACGTTCTTTCATACAAGTGTATGCAATCATCTCCGATTTCAATTTAGATGCTGCCACTCAACAACCTTCGGATTTGATAGAATAATATCTGTCTATTGTATGCTACAGTATTCTATATTAGGTTGTAAAAAACGTCGCAAGGTCATGTGTCTTTTTAGAATTTTGCTAGCATACAGCCTAATTGATGTTATTGGGTTTTTCAATGCATCTTACTTGCATTCTGGGTAAAAGTGAGAAATGGGTAAAGACGTGTTGCAGCCATTGTATATTACGCAACAAATTGCTCGGTCTCTCACAGGAATACGAATTATAGGAAGTACTTACTTTCATTGTGTAATATTATGAGGTTGTTCCGAGGCCAGCACGAGGAAAAATTACACTTCGGTTATGTGAGCTGTGCGCATTTTTGCATCGAACTTTGTACAGAATCCATGGATAGACATATCACTGCGGTGATTATTTTGACCATTTCGGACATTTCGTTGCTGGGCTGTATGTTGGTGTCGAGAAAGCGTCGACTATAAAATATTGCGTGGACAAATTTCAATAAGGATAATTTTGCATAGTAGGATAGTTTGCATAGTTTTTAAAGGAGACAATGTTACCTCTCGTTGCAAATTAAACAGAGAAATAAATTAGAATGAGCGTCGTGCAACAATTATCCACAGAAGGCGCCCCTTCCGTGTGTAGATTTGGCGGGAACGTGCGCCGACGTGTGGGAAAACAGCGGGAACGCGCGCCGACGTGTGGGGAAACAGCGGGCAGGCGCCCCTTCCGTGTGTAGATTTGGCGGGAACGCGCGCCGACGTGTGGGAAAACAGCGGGAACGCGCGCCGACGTGTGGGGAAACAGCGGGCAGGCGCCCCTTCCGTGTGTAGATTTGGCGGGCACGCGCGCCGACGTGTGGGAAAACAGCGGGAACGCGCGCTTTTTGGGGAAATGTTTTATTAATCGATGGACACAATGAACGAAACACAATCATCTCCAAAAGGAATTGAAATAAAAACATGAAACATAAACACGTGTTCAAGGACACTCCATTGAACAATTTCTTTTAAAAATTCTGTCAAAAAGAAAAACAAAATTTGCGAACATTCCACAAAAAAATTCGTAAAGTTTTTTAGACAAAAAATTAAGCCTGGCCAAATTGTTGAAAATATTACGGATTTTAGTTTATAAATAGCTCTTTAAAATATGTTTTTAAAAAACTCCACGCTTTGTGTACGCAATATAGAAGCGTGACATGCTCCCCTCGGTTTGACGCACAGTTGGAGTGGCGTGCAATGATTGGTTCCTTGAAGCCGTCCATTATCGTGTATTTTCGGGCTGATTGAAAGTAGCTTCCTCGAATCATTCTGAATTCTTAATTAATTTGTTTTCTTTCAAACGAACTCGCTGCCACCATGCAACGAGTTCGTCTTAAAGAAAAACCGTTACGTGAAATTTTCGTTTTCAAAAGGTTTTCTCCACTTTTTCTGATTCCTTTTTAATAATGTACATACTCGTGAACCCAGCTTTCGAACCTATTTTACAAAACAAGTAAAAACTCAATTTTACTCAAAAACGCAAACGCGACTGAATATGGGCGAAAAATTTAGACGAAAGGATGTTCATTGCTATTTTATAAGTTCATACTGCCGTGTAGTATAGACTCCTTACGACACAAGCAAGTATGAATAGTCGCAGTCTATGCTTGAACGACGTCGTGTGCAGCCGATGATGACTTGCTTTATTTGGCTGCTTTTGCCGCCACTTTGAAATAAAATCGGATACTAGAACATGTAGTAAGACGTGTAAAGCATGGTTACTAAAAAAGAACCAGTTCCCTTACGCAAACCTTTTGAATGAATTAAAGATTTATCCTTAGGATTGCTTTTGACTTGATAATTTTACATCGTGAAATAAATAAGGTGTGCCTCGAATTTCTAATATAGTTTGAAACATGAGTTTATAGGACGATCTAAATAGGTAAAGGTAGATTGTTCCCCACATACTATATAGGGAGAATCCATACAAATCAATACTATTGCTGAAATGTCCACATCGTAATGGGGATTCGAACCACCAAATGTTAGAACTGAAGTTCGCCACTCTATGCTTTGAGCCATGAGAGCATCACAAGAATGTTAGTCCGGGATATAGAAACATCCTTGAACAGCACGTCATAATCCCATTGATTCATTTCATGAAATGATGAAACTCATGTGGATTATGTTGTCGATTAATTAGACTTCATACCTTATTAGATATTAAACACAACATACAGTAAAGTTGATGGTCTATGCTTAAAAAGCCAATCGGTAAAATCATTTTCAAATAAAATTGTTTGTGTGATCTAGTATAGCTTTAAACATATAATATCATGGTCTTAATAACTCGATGGCATTGAAAACGAGAAACTTTTTGTTATATATATGTTACATGAAAAAACTAGTAAATAAAGTCTATTCTAGTTAAAAACTGGCAATTTAATAAGGTATTTTTCTCCGTGTGACAAGGTTCAATGTGTCTGGAAAAATTTGAATTCCAACAGCTTTTACAAACCTCACTGAGTTATGCTCAAAGATGCTTGCACAGAGTCGTGCCTGCATGCGTGTCAAGTATGTAGTTACATGTTTTACTTTGAGAAATTCAAATAGTTTCTATTTTTAAGACCATTCTCTCTCGAAAATGTCTGTGCTTCACACAAATGTTGTGAGGTTTTGTTAAAATTAAAGGGTCATTTTTCGAACTTTCGAAATTTTCTTAACCCTCAAACTCTTTTTGCTTTCTGAAAAGACGGCATAGGCTGTGAAACCTAAAGCGTTAAAATCGTATACTGTTCCCTGGATCAGATATAAGTCATTCGCTGTTCTTACCCATCACCATTTGTTGGTTCAACTGTTCTTCACAGGGGTTGCTGGGATATATGGAATCTGGGAGAGCTTCGGACACATAAAAGTCCATCTGTAGATAATTTTCGTGTACGCCACATTCAACCATGGAAGAAATCCATTCTTGATGTTAACACCGCGCAAACGGAAATTCGTTTCCAGTTTGCGTGCGAACGTTGGTTCAGTATAAGGTCTGTGACTTATTTCACATATAACACGTGAAATGAACTGTTTTTGAAATAGTTTTGATGCCCTCCGCTATAATAGCCCTCGTGAAGTATCATAATAATAGTTGTAGCTGGTTGATAAATAGTGCTTTCCATGGGATGGATACAAATAAAACATTCTATCTTAACGTGAATACAGTCTATGGGCAATATAAGTGTGATCTGAGTAACCGAGTGAAAGTTAATAATTAGTATATTTTACGCAGTAGATGTGTTCTTCACAGTCTATGAGAAACTTCAACCAAACACAAGCTTGGACGAAAACAATCAGTTTCATAAGAAAAGGAGAAACTAATGAAATTTTTTTGAGGCCAAGTAAGTATTAGGGTTTTCTAAGGACAAAACATTGAAAATTAGTTGGGAACTGAAATTAACTTCGCAGAATATAGAATCTTTTCAGTTTTCAAACGAATATTTCGGCACATATTGACGAGCCGAGTAAATTGCGTTTAGATATTACCTAACGTCAACGTATAATGATATAAAGCAGTTGTTTGTTGTTCGCTCGACTACCCATTCTTTACTTACTTGTTTCGTTATTCAGTCCCAAGTCTCAATCAACATTTTACTTTTTATATTGAAGTATTTTAAACGATGACGTCAAACAATTATCAGGTTATCAACTGGAATGAACATCTTAAGTGCCACCACGAAAAAAAATACGTGGAAAATATTTTACTACTACGGAACTGATCGCGAGTCTACAGCGAGTGATGATTGATAATAAGTATTATTTGCTAATAGGAATATCTACAAGCTCAATTGACACAGTATTTTTACTGATTGCAATGAAAAATAAAGCTAGCTTAGTTAATTGAATTATGTAGGAGATGATTTACAAAATGCAATCATAAATTAACGCTCTACTGATGTTAGAAATTGTAATAAATTCGGTACCTGTGTGAGTATTGGAAAGATTCGTAAAGTATATTTCAAATACAACGGCACACTACAGGGAATCAACTGAAATCAAATAGGAGACTATTGAATGAGATCAGGGTCAGCTGTAGATAGTCTATGTATATAGCTACGTATGCTCCCTCATTGAATAACCTAGCAGTTTTTAGAGAAATCCATAATATATTGTCATAAATGTTGAGCCAAAAATTTCTTCTGCAGCATTTATAACATTCTGCCAATAGTAAACACGAATTCTCAATAAAGAAGTGTAGACGTGAAGTTATTAAAGTCGTTAAGATGCTAGTGGTGATAAAATAAGTGCAGGGTCACATGAACCTTTTTTGATAATGAACTAAACTGAGTTTTAATGCATTTTCAAACCCATTTTTTCCCCTTTTGGAGCAGCGCCTAATTTTTTTAACTTTATCTCCAATGAATGTATATTCTTTTCTCTTAACATTTCTGTATTCATATTGTAGAAACCGCTATCCAGAAATAATGTTCAATTTTCAAATTATAGATATAATTTGCGGAACTTTAGATTTTAAGTCTTAGTCCCAAAATGAAGTAAGATAAAACCTCCCATGATCTCCTGCTTCCGACCGAGTAGTGTCACAAATTTCACACATATGTAAGAGTTCAAAAGGTGATTTTAATAAAGTTAATTTCCCTAATGATTACTTTAAAAAATAAAAAAATGTGGTCTAAGTGCGACCCTTGAGGCCCACACGACTAACTTCCCAGTGGGATGAATAAAATGCTATAATTTGCTTTTATTATTAATGACTATTATGAATAATTACTATTATTAAACATTATTATTCTAAATTAATATAATTACTTTTATTATTTTTATCAATTTTTTATCTAACCATAAAAGCTTTGGTAGAGGAAGACGTCTCCACCACCTGGTCATTCTCTACCAAAGCCTCGGCAACCTCGTCCTCGTCATCCTTCTTGTCCTCCACTTCGTCCTCAACCTCGTTCTCCATCTCGGCTTCGGAATCCACAACTATTATTGAGGGTATTTAACTATTATTTACAATAATCATTCGTTATTAAGAATGTTTGATCGTTACTGAATAATTATAATTGACTTTGTATATACAATATCAAATTATAACTTATATTATTTGATTGTTATTAACAATATTAAATTATTTATATCAATATCCAAATATCCAAATATCACCCAAACCTGATAATATAAGTTTGGAATTTTATAAATTAATCTTTATTTTTTTTTGAAATAACATTTTTTACAAATTTGATCACAATTTTGCTAAAACGCACAATAGCAACAACATTACTATGAAGGTATTTGGTATCTGCACGAATTAATAGTGCGTATCAACAGTTTAAAACTAAGTAATTTTTAATCGTTTTTTCAGTTTTTTCATCTTAAATAAAAAACGGCCCAACCGATTTTGCTGAAAAGTCATTCAGTTCTAAGTTACGTGATTACGCGTCAAATGAAATCGGTCCCACGTCAATACGATCTTTGTTTCTTGAGATAATCGAGACGAAAAATTATTCCGAACGCATATACGCACATCCGCACATACGCACATACACACATACGTACATACACACTCACAGACATCTCTCTAAAAACGGTGGATTTGGATTCTAGAGACCTTAAACGTGGAGATATGTGAAAATTTGGGATTCGCAAAATCGACCCCATTACAATAACTTCCCATAGGGAACTGGGAAGTTAATAAGAAAGTTAAAAAGTTAGATTCCTTGAAATTCAAAGAAGCTTAACAGATTATATTTCGGTTCGTACTCGAAGACACAAGAAACAAGCTTGGCTGGCAGAGACGGGATTCAATTGCATCGTCGAGAAGACAATTATCCAGTTGCGCTCGAGGGCTCTATGAAATCGGTTTCCTTCGAAGCTATGTGCATTTTTTCGCAAATCTTAAATAGATCATTGATTTCCTTAACTGAACTGGTGGGAAATCTTCTCAACGCTACGAAATTCAAATTGGGACTTTATGTATATTTACTTCAAGCTCTTCGAAATTATCTGATGGTCATTTTAATTCCATCCAAGCAAGTGTGCCAATCGATTCAAATAAAAAGCGACACTTAATAATTTTCAACCAGGATTTGAGAAAAGATGTATTCAAGTCTTTTTCAATATTTGATTAATGCATTGGTTACAAAACGATTGAAACTTCATATGATGATTTCATGCTGCCAAAATAGAATATGTAATTGAAGTGTGTGAGCTGTATATCTATCTAGTAAGACTCAAATAGAAGGTGCAAAGCATATCGTAAGTAATAACAATGAGAGATATTCATAGCAGTAACAGGAATGAGTTAATATGAATCATATCGTCTACGGGAGGGTCCATTGATTACGTAAGGTTTTTGGTCGATGAGGACAGATTGAATATTCACGCGGATCAATCGGTGGGGGCCTTTTTGATCTTGAAAAATTTTGTATATGCAGTCAAAAATAGGTTCAATTGCATGTAAAAAGTAAAATGTTTTACAAATGATGATGGTTATTGAAATCTTACGATGACTAAAGAATAAATCTACTAAAAACTACAATTTTTTATTCGATGAAAGCTTTTCAAAGCATATGATCTTGCAAAGTATTGACTACAAAACATTTTACCATTCTAAGCGTTGATACCGCAAATGCAAATTTGATTGAAATTTTGTTGGTTTTCAAAATTTTAGCAGTTTTTTTAATTAAAAGACTATAAAAACTATTAAAAATCTGCTCAAATTATGCGAATATTTTAAAACTTTGCATGAATTTACAACAATTTTGTTAGAATAAAAGATATAAAGTAATATCATTCGTATGAACCCTTTTTACAAGGTAACTGAATGATTTTTAACTTCCCAGTATATGGGAAGTTCTTGTAATCGCCTCGAAAATCGAAATTGAAATTTTCAACTTTTCTTTACGTTTTGAGGTCTATAGAGTATATATAAAGTGTTTTTAGAAAGGGAGATGTATGTGTGTGTGTGTGTGTACGTACGTACGTCTGTACGTTCCTGGACACTTTTTTCTACGAGCATAACTCACGTAAACAAAGTCGTATCAACTTCGTTGAGGTGTCAATCGAAGCGTCTTTGCAATCTTAAGAGCTGATTAGTTTTTGGGAAACTTCGGTCGGGGGGGTTTGCTGTTTTGTCCGTTTGAGGGTCATTTCTGTCATGAGTAATATCTCGCGAACCAAACGTACGATTTTTTTGAACAAGGTGTCAATCGACGCGTATTTACATTTATGTGATTCTATTAAGTTGTTAAAAAATTTCTTGGAGCCGTTTTTTAATTTTTTAAAAAAAAGTGCAAAAAATTAGGTTTTTTTACTAAAACACAAAATTTTTAACCTGATTTTCAAACCTTAGTAATCAATGTATATAAAATTTACATACTCCAAATACTTCTTGTGAAAAAACCAGCAAAAGTTTTTTTCATGATTACAGAAAAAATTAAATAAAAAATAAAAAATCATTAAACGTTCAAGGTCATTTACGTCATTCATTATATCTCGAGAACTAAATATAATCTTTCCATCTTTAAGGTGTCAATCGACGCGTATTATCATTTTTATGATTTTTTTATATTTTAAAAAAATCTTTAAAGCGTTTTTTTTAATTTATTAAAAAAAAGTTGTAAAAGTAGTGTTTTTTCATAAAAAAAATCATTTTTAACCTGGTTTGCACATCGTAATAATAAATGTTTGTAGAATTTATAAAATTTTATCACTTTTTGTAATGAAACCAGCAAAAACTTTTCTCATGATTACAAAAAAAATTAAATTAAAAATAAAAAATCATTCGAAGTCACCATGTAAACAGGGTTCATTCGAATCACAATACCCTAACTCTCTTATTCCAAAAGACATGGTTGTAAAGTCAATCAAAGTTTATTAATATTTGCAAAATTTGAGCAGATTTTCAATAGTCTTCACATTACCATGTTTTAACTTTAATGAAAAAACTGCTTTGTAACCTATCTCCCCTCCGATTGATCCGCGTGAAAAATGAATCAAACCAATGCACCAAAATCCTTACTTAATCAATTGACGCTCGCGTAGATGTTATGATTAATATTAAGTCATTCCAATAACTTTTACGAGAAGTACATTTTTATTATTTCCATAATTATTATTGTGTTTAATAGTTTGAATATCTTTTTATATATTACTGGGAAGTTGACCGTGTGGACCTCATGGGTCGCACCTCACGGCTTGTTTATTTTAAATTTAGTTTTTCTTCATTATCATGGAAAAAAGTTTTGCCGTTTTTTTTCAAAAACTGATTAGAATGTATAAATTTTATAAACGTTTATTACTGTGCTGTGCAAATCAGGTTAAAAAATATTTTTTATGAAAAAACCATAATTTTTCGCATTTTCTTCTATTAAACTAAAATAAATGGCTGAAACGAATTTTTATCATGTTAAAAACTTCACAAAGATGTTAATACACGTCAACTGACACCATAATGATGCAAATATTATATCTGGTTCGTGAGATATAGAAAATGATAAAAATGACCTTGAAAATCATGATGACTTTTAATGATTTTTTATTTCTAATTTAATTTTTTACGTAATCATGAGAAAAAAATTTGATGTTGTTTTTACAAAAATTGTTTGGAGTATATAAATTTTATAAACATTGATTACTATACTTCGCAAATCAGGTTAAAAAATTATTGTTTCTAAAAAAACTAATTTTTTGCACTTTTTTTCTTACATTAAAAAACAGCTACAACGATTTTTTTCAAATTTCGACAGATTCACAAAAATATTTATACGCGTCGATTGCCACCTTAATCATGCAAATCATATGTTTAGTTCGCGAGATATAATGCATGATAGAAATGACCTTGAAGATCATAATGACTGTTATTGATTTTTTATTTTTTATTTAATTTTTTACCTAATCATCGGGAAAAGTTTTGATGTTGTTTTCACAAACATTGTTTGGAGTATATAACTTATATAAACATTGGTTACTTCGACTTGAAAATAAGGTTAAAAATTTATTGTTTTTGAAAAAAACCACAATTTTTTGGCACTTTTTTTAAACAAATTAAAAAAACGGCTCCAAGAATTTTTTTAAAAACTTAATAGAATCACATAAATGTAAATACGCGTCGATTGACACCTTGATGAAGCAAATCGTACGTTTGGTTCGCGAGATATTACTCATGACAGAAATGACCCTCAAACGGACAAAACAGCAAACCCCCCCGACCGAAGTTTCCCAAAAACTAATCAGCTCTTAAGATTGCAAAGACGTTTCGATTGACACCTCAACGAAGTTGATACGACTTTGTTTACGTGAGTTATGCTCGTAGAAAAAAGTGTCCAGGAACGTACAGACGTACGTACGTACACACACACACACACATACGTCTCCCTTTCTAAAAACACTTTATATATACTCTATAGACCTCAGAACGTAAAGAAAAGTTGAAAATTTCAATTTCGATTTTCGAGGCGATTACAAGAACTTCCCATATACTGGGAAATTAAAAATTGTGGGCTAAGAGTGAGATAGGCCTGAACCAAGCCTTGGCGGATATACTCGTACACCTTTAAACCAAATTTTAGCGAAAAATTGGAATTATTACAACTAAACCATTTTATGACAACTCATCAACGAGAATAAGCACTTTTCTTCTTACTAGGCCTCACCTCCAAACGTTAAGCTTATTGTTTGATCTAAAAACTATCATACATTTTTACACCCAACACTAACCATCTTCTGCTGTAATAAATTTTCAAATTTACACTTTTTAACTGTGTTTCTGTCCGCCAAGACAAGGATCGATGATCGCATTGTATTGTTCAGGCTATATCAAGGTTTCTACACCAGCAGCTATTACTAGCATCAATCAACCCGCGGCATGTATGC
Organism: Oxycera nigricornis; assembly: GCA_963942545.1. Classification (NCBI taxonomy): domain Eukaryota; kingdom Metazoa; phylum Arthropoda; class Insecta; order Diptera; family Stratiomyidae; genus Oxycera; species Oxycera nigricornis. The sequence continues at coordinate 471,872 of OZ012663.1, forward strand.
AAATGTTGTATGTATTTATCCTATACACTGCTAGATAAATTCCGATCAATCACTATTCTCGCAGAACAACTCAAAATTTTATCGACTCGTCGGCGCAACGAAAATAATACAGTTCTTCGCTAAACCTGGTTACGTGCTACATACGTGGTGTTGAAAAAGATAATCTAATTCACACACTGCAAAAACACTCAATTCAGTAGAAACATGCCACTCGTGCGTCGACTACAGACTGATAAATTGTGATTATTACTATTACTACAGATAATTCAATTCCACTAAATTTACTTCGCAAAAAACTACTGCGGTTTTCCGTCCGTCAACTGACCAGCAAGTCATAATTTCGGTTTATAGGTTTTCATTTACTGCAGAATAATATTCTTTTAAAGAAAAATAAAAAATTAAAGAAAGTTGTGCGAAAATAAAGCAACAGCGGTTCGGCGAGTTCACGATAACTTTGCAATTCGGTGCCAGTGATAAGAAAACCATAATTTCGAGGAGAGTTCTGTGGAGCAGCCCAAGAGCAAATTCCTAAATCAGAAAAGCTGATGTTCTTCAGTGTAGCTTCGGAATGGTGAGTCTCGTTGAAATTTGGTCGATTTTTGTTACACTTGGACGTGAATTGAAATACTTGTCCGATAAAAAAGAAGATAAATATTTGTAGTGATTGGAAAACGAATGTAAATATAACTGTGTATTACTTTGCCGGCATACCACGCAAGATGAGGTGCTGCAGGACCTGACGATTTTCGGTTCGGTAGTCATTAGAGGCAGAATAGTTGCGTGTGTATTTTCCGTTTGTGAGTGATGCTAAATATTATCCTAGGTCTGAATTAATAAATACATATGTATGTATTTGTAAATAAATATAAGCTTATTGTTATACAATCTATGTACACATACTCGTATGTCGTTTCATGAATACTTACGAGCATGCAAGATTTTGTATTTGAAAGTCTAACATAGCTTGTCATATAAAAGATAGAGCCAACAATGGGCATTTCAGCCCTCATTGTCATATTCAACAAATACAACAAATAGTTTTGCTTAAACGGATGCACTGGTCAGATCTTCTGTTCAATCCACCCAAATGTCTTGGAGATGGTTGCTCCCACGAGAAAAGATTAATTGGAGCAATGCTGTGGGACCTGAACTCGACCAAGACACGGAAAAGAGCACTTATCGCATTTGTCGATCGTCTTTCAAAACGCACTGTACCAAAATTGATAACGACAATTCCAATTAAACTATCAAATTTGTTGTAATTAATTCACTGTGTGCAGCAGCTTCGTGTAAGTCCAAGAAATACTGAAACCTGCGAGTAACGGCCTTCGCACAAAGCTGAAAATTTGAATATCGAAGATTTGAGGGTGAAAATAAATTTTCGGCTTTGTTCCAAGACCATTACTCGCAGGTTCCAGTAGTCCTGCGAATACGTCACCCATTTACGTGATCATGCTCATACTACACGCACATTTGTATTCGCAGAGTATGCGCTACTAGCATGTAATGATAATAATAATAATTATTGTTTAATGGAATCGAACAAGACATGAAGCTTCTGTCTGCGGCAAAGGCCGAGGACAGGTCAATTGGTGACGTAGCCTTTTATCGTCCTGATTTGATTTCATTTGATTTGATGCAACGAACAATTGCAATAAATATTTAGCACTGCCGGATTATTAATTCAATGATTGCAAACTGATAACAGCATTGTTATCAACTGCACTATATACTCGTGCCGTAATGTGTTTAGGATTGGCTGGTGGACTCTGAATAGCAAGCTACTCATTGGGCCAAGATTGTGAAAAATTCTTGTAACGTTGCACTGGCAACTAAGAAATGCAATGAACAAACCGATCACACTGGATCACAGCATTTATATGGTAACTAAATATGGAAAAAAAATATTATGCCATTTGGGAATTGTCTAGTATAATTTTTTGAATATGAACATACGATTTATTTTAAAAGTTCATTCAAATTTATACTGCAACAAAACAAAAACACAAATCAAATAAATATGTTGTGCCAAACATATTCTGAATAAACTTAGTTTAAATTGTTTTAATCAATTTGTATGATTGGAACTTACCAAGATAAAAATTCAGCAAAAACACGTGACGGAACCATTTAGGAATTATAGCAAGCCTATTGAAAGCATTATTGTGGTGAACATTATTGTCGAGAAAAGTTTTCGAAAAATTTCGAATTAAAAACTTTATGTGGAAGTCGTACCAAAAATGTTATAAAGAACTGCATGAATATTTTTGCGTCAAATTATCAAATGGAGCCATTACAATAATTCGCATGATTTTTTAGCAGCTAAAGCAAGTATTTCATGTATAAAACTTCAATACAGTATCTTCATAGAAAATTAAGCGAAGTAAAAAGTGTAAAATTCAATAACAATCAATTGTCAAAGTTACAGCAAAACCATATTTACAAAATTGTTGTTGATAAAAAGATCTTAGCGACTATTTGAATGCGTGAGACCTCTTCATGGAAATATTCTTAATAGTTTATATGTTTTTCATATACAAACCCCTCCTAAAATATTTTTGATATTCCAAGATACATCATTATTCTGAAAAATGAGCCAACACCGTTGGGGGCAATTTTAATGTTCAGCTCATTTGCCCAATTCTATTACATAGTCCCGATTTGAGCTTAATAGTTTGTATTTAATTTTACTCCCTCATGAATTGGCTACGGATTCCTTTCTGAGACTTTTCGCAAAGGGTCCCAAGAGTGTGGAAGTGAAACGAGCACAGCAAGAATTTCATTGCGTGTCGGGCATTGGAGTTCTGAGAGTAAATTTTTTTGCTATCTACCTAAACCACAATTAGTAGCAATTAGTAGGTAAAAGATGAAAAATTAAATTGGATAAGACTTGCAAGTGCTGTGCTTATAAACAGTTTGCTAGTACAAGCAATGCAACTTTGCACATGATTTTGTGGCGAAAAAATATTCTGAAAGTTGTAAATGAGTCGACCTAATGAGTTTTTATCGATTTTTGACGCTATCGCGTGCAGTGAAAGTCCGAAACACGTTTGTTGGGTTGAAATACGTAGTCAGTTGATGTTTATATGTGCATATTATGCATGGACATTTACGTCGGAAAATGTATGGTTTCCACAAAAAAATACTACGAGGTGGATGTCAGAAAGAAATCAGTTATATTCGGTGTTTGCCGGAAATAATAGATAGTACTATGGAAGTTCGTGCATTTCAAGGTGAAATTTGTGTCCTTGGTTCGGGGTCACGTATGATTTCTTTTTAGTGTAAAGGATTTACATTATTTGCCATTATGAAGATTTTCGTGAGATAAAGATTATTAGAAGGTGATATAAGAGAGAACCTTTTACACTCCAATTTTTTTATAAGTATGTATTCGCATTTATTGTGTACCAGCGATATTTCTAACCCTTCAACAAAGTATATTGCCACTACAATATCCTATTCCTCGGGAGCCTAGTTAATGACCTGGTCCACAAAATCAAATGTTTAATTTGTTGAGCTGTTCCAGGTCTTTTAGACGCGAAAAAGCTCTTAAAACCACCCCTAAAATAACGAGGCATCGGTAAACAAGCACTCGTATTCCACCTTCATAAATAACTGAAAGGTATTAGCGTATCACTTGAAGACATGGGCTCGGGCGTTTTTCTTCGACTCTAGTTCCCGATAAGATAATATTTTCTAATCAAAACATTTTTACCTAGAGCTTGTGCAACACACAGTATGTTGTTAATTGTTTCCATTTTACAGGTGCCACCACATTCTCTTCAACAATGCTGAGCCGAAAGTAAGGGAAGAAAGCGTGCAGCGAAATTTTTACACTGCGTCCAACCAGCACTATCGTCGAATCCGCTCCTGAATTAAGAACATCGTGGCATCGTTTTAGAAGCTACGGAAATGGGAAGTGAGTGGAGTCCAGTGTTTTTAAATATGTGCGAATTGTTGTCGTAAACTTTCCGATTGAGTTTCCCTTAAAACCTTGTGATGCCACTAATGTGTTAAATATGTGTGTCCGTGACAGCTAGCGAAGCTACTGCAGCATTTCTCCGAAATCCGTGTCTCGTGTATCATTTTCATTGCAGACCAATATTGCTCCTACATGTCCGTTATCCAGGATGTACTATGGATACGTCTCGTGTATTCCTTCATAGTTCAGCTGGAGCTTAACCCCATTGAAGTTGAAGCTTCTTATATATGTACATATGTGCACCATAGCATTGCTTAGGTATGGTTGATATTTAGACAGTGATTATTTCCACTGAATGCAAGTGCTCTGCTCTGGCGATTGTTTGTTTTTCTTGGAAATTGTTTGCTTTATTAGTTTATTGAAAACGGTGCGAATCAACAGCAATATTCTCCCAATTTTTATGCCATAAATGTATTCCAGATGCAATGCAAGTGTTAATTGCAGGATTAAACGAGAGTCTCGATTCCGAAGTGAAATACATACTTCAAATTGAGTACGAATCGCAAAATCTTCCCATTTTGTGCTACCACTCCTATTTTGATGAAAGTTCATTACTTTCTTTATGAAGCTGCAAATGTCTCGGTTCAACAAACGTGTCCTCCAACTTGATTTTTAGTGGTACCAACAAAAGATGCGAGATCCGCTCTGTAGCCGTTTTGACACAATTTAGCTCTCCTATGCATAAGAGTCAGCAAATATCTGGTTGCCAACACTTTCCGTTATGGAGCGCAACCGGATAAACATGGTGCCAAAAATATTCTGAGGGGCCAATTTTATGCTGAATAAAATTACGCAATAGTTATATTTCGTGGGGTGTGAAAACAATTTTCAACTTTTGTAAACCAGCATTTTTTATTTATATTTCTTCCTCAGCTGAAAAAATGGCCAAACCCATTGGGTTGCAGCGGCGATTGGGCCTCCTGGCGGCCGTCAATATAATCATTGGAGTGATGATCGGATCGGGTATATTCGTGTCTCCAACGGCCGCTCTAAAATACTCGGGGAGTGTGGGATTCTGTCTAATCGTGTGGGCAGCTTGTGGTGTAATATCGTTGCTGGGAGCGCTGTGCTTCGCCGAACTAGGAACTGTGATCCCGCGATCAGGCGCCGAATATGCTTATTTGCTGGAGACGTTCGGCAAGCAGCACAAGTTCTGGGGGCCTTTGCCAGCCTTCATTTGTGCGTGGGTGTATGTGGTTGTGCTGCGTCCTGCCGAGGTGGCTGTTATTGTTTTAACGTTCGCCGAGTATTCGATTGAACCCCTGCGGCATGTCCTGGCAATAGACAACTTGCACGGTGATCAGCAACAGCAGATTATCAAATTGATTTCTATACTTGGTCTAGGTAAGTTTCAATCATTCAAATGGTATTGTCCCGAAAGCAGGTGGCGTCGAGCCCATGGGGGACTGAATTGACGCCTCCAAAACGCAATCTGCGCTATCGAAATACTGATATAAGTTTTCAGACGTGCACACAATTTTATCGCGATAAGCTACTCTGCCAATGTAGGTATTTAGGCATTGTGCGTAAGTTTGATAAGAAATTATTTACGATACTTCTCAGTAAAACATGCAGAAGAAACTATCTTCTTGGAATATCGCATCTTTGTCTCCGAGACCGAAAAGATGCTTATGAACTTGAAGCTGCGTTATTTGATCGGCATTTGTTCCAACCTAATTCGATTCTTCTCCACGCTTTTTTCAGGTATCATCACATACGTGAATTTGGTGAGCGTGAAATTGTACATACGCATCAATAACATCTTCAGCTTTTGTAAAGTCTTCGCTTGCCTCGTGGTGATTGGCGGCGGAATCTACGAACTCGCCATAGGGAATACTGGTAATCTGGAAAACGCGTTTCAAGGCACAACTTCAAGCACAGGCCACATAGCGTTGGCATTCTACAACGGATTGTGGGCGTACGATGGATGGTCGAGCGTTACTACAGTCACAGAAGAAATCAAAAGGCCGGAGAAGTAGGACGGAAGCAGTTTTTTTTAATTCTGTTGAGTTGAATTCATGGATTTCTTTGCAGAAACATTCCCCGGTCTATTGCTATTGCAGTGCCGATTATAACCGCTCTGTATGTGTTCATGAATCTCGCCTACATGACGGTGCTGACGCCAACCGAAATGATAAACGCTCCAGCAGTAGCAGTGGCTTTTGGCGAACGAGTCCTTGGACCGTTTGCCTTCATCATTCCTCTGGGTGTTGCACTGTCCACCTTCGGGTGCGCCATGAGTATCCAGTTTGGGGTGACACGCCTGTGTTTTGTTGCTGGCCGCGAAGGACATTTCCTGGAGTCCATGTCGTACGTTCACATGCGGCGGTCTACACCCTCACCAGCAGTGGCTCTGCAAGGGCTCCTTACTCTTGCATTTATATTGGCTGGCGACATTGAGACTCTCATAGAGTTTGCATCCTTTCTTATATGGTTCTTCTACGGATCGGCTGTGGTATGTCTGCTGGTGTTACGAAGGACTCAGCCAGATACGCTTCGACCCTACAAAGTGCCTTTGATCATTCCAATTTTCACATTGGCTGTTGCGGTATTCTTGTCGGTGACGCCAATCATTTCCGAACCATCGATGAAATTTCTTATTGCTATTGGCTTTATTGTGAGTGGCATTGTTGTATATATACCATTCATCTATTATCGAAGAGAACCCGTGTTTATGGGTGAGTACATTCTTCATGATTGCAGGTTTTAATTAATTTAATTTTTAATTTTTCTTGAATAATCTTGCAGACAAATTTACATACCTGGTTCAAGTTCTGTTTGAAGCTGTGCCAACTGATATTAATAAGGAACTTTAATATTTGCGGATCGAATATAAACCTGACATTTTTTTGTCTATCGCTTATTTGGATAATTTTAAAGAGTGTACAACTAACTTTTAAATATATTTCCCGGTTGTTTTTGAGACTGGTTTGAATTTGAAACTGTTTTTTTTTTAATCCTTTGGGCTGTCATTTGAGGTGTGTCGTTACTTTGTGTGGCAGCTTGCTGCTAGCCGATAAAGCATGACTAAATTAGTAGGCATTACGGGCAGGCGGGGAAAGGCTGTTGCGATTCATAAAACTACTTATTTCACACGTATGTCCCCTCATTTTGTATCGTTGATTTTTGCATGTACTGAAAGCGTTTAGAGAATTGGTCACAAATTAAATCAGTTGTCCTTTTTGTACGAATGCTGCATGTGTTTATAATAGTCTTGGAATCTTTACCGTTCATTTTATATAAATAATATTAGTATATCATTTTGTAATGAGGAAACCGCAATAAGCTTCCGTCGAGAAAATTAAAATATATTCCTAGTGAAGGAAAAATGTATTGGTCAATTCAGTCGAAACGCAGCTAACTCATAACCACCAACAAACATTACTTTTCCGATTTTAACTGAAAACGCTGGGCTTTTTTTCCAGCTGTTTTTAAAATCACCGTTAAAATGCCGCTGCTCATCACTTGCGGCAAGTCTCCCAAAAGTACAGCACTTCGCCGCAAGAGTAGACGAGGCTGACATGACAGCTCTGCAAAACGTCATTCGAAAGAAAACAAGAAGACAGTTTCGTTTCTGGTGGTGGTAAAGAAATATTTTCACGGGAACGAGTTTGGTCCAACTGAAAGTGTAAGTTTATTCGCATCATTTTTGGGGCTCAGTACATAACTCAGTACATAACAATAACAGGTTTTCCTGCGTCTTGATTCCTTCGTCACTAAATTTTGCTTCGATGACTGAAAATAGAAATGGAAAATGGCTTCGTTCCAAATCCAAGTTTTAATGCTCCCTTCATTCTGAAGTGTTTGGGACATCCTGAGTGATCCTCAAGCGAATTGCCAGGTGGCATTGTTAGCAAAAAACAAACCAGAATTCTACGCATTGCAGCTGCACTACGCTGTCCGCATTTTTAGGAAAAAGCCTGCCGTTCAACTCTGCTCTTCATCAAATTCCAACAATCCCCGAAATTTATTGAAAGCAGCAACTTACGGATGCATTCTTCATACTACATATCGGTTTTAATATAAAATCAGTAAACCCTTTATAACTGTTGACTCGTTTCATAGGCTATAAAGGATTTTATGTGTAGCATTCCCAGCTACTCAAAATGACACGCCACGCTCGAAACTGCACTGCAGGCGCTGTGTACACGTACCACGAAAAGAAAAAGGACGCCTCTTCGTCGGGCTACGGGACGAAAACTCGTCGTATTGGCAAAGACTCCGTAAAGAGTTTTGATTGTTGCTCACTATCGCTGCAGCCATGTAGAAACCCGGTGGTCACCAAAGACGGTTATCTTTTCGATAAAGAATCTATCCTACAATACATAATCATAAAGAAAAACGAACACAGTCGCAGATTGAAGGAGTACGAACGATTGCGTCGATCGGAAGAGGGGAAAGAAGCGAAATTGCATGTGGCGGAGGAGCAAAAACGTCTTGAGAAATTCATCAGCACCGAAAAGGACATCGTGAGCAAGTCGCCGTTTGTTGTTGGCAGTCGGATCGACAAGCGCCAATTCGCCAGTACATCGTCGTCCATATCGAACATGGCCAACGGCAACGAGAAGGAGTTGCCTAGCTTTTGGGTACCATCGCAAACGCCGAACGCAAAAATTCGGAGAGCCTTGAAACCTGATTCTACTATCTACTGCCCGGTTTCGGGAAAGCCGATCAAAGCGAAGGATTTGATTGATGTCAAGTTCACACTGCTGAATGATCAGGATGACAAGAAATCGCTGATCCTGAAACAGAACAGATATATGTGCCCTATAACGCATGATGTGCTTAGTAATGCCGTTCCCTGCGCCGTAATTCGTACGACGTGAGTTATCAGCTTGAAAGCTAAACGATTTGTTAAAGTTAAAATAAAATTACAGGGGCGACGTGGTTACGTTGGAGTGCGTCGAAAAGATCATCAAGAAGGATTGGATCCATCCGCTGACTGGAGCCAAACTAGCGGAAAAGGACATTGTGGTGATGCAACGGGTAGCTATGAAGCAGAGTTACCCTTCGCAACTTTGCTCTACGATTGTTTGTTCCAGGGTGGCACGGGCTATGCAACAACAAATGAAAATCTTGAAGGCAAGGATCGAAGGCCAGCTTTGCAAGCCTAAAATGAAACTGTTCATGAAATTTATGTCGGGATACAGGTGACATGCGGTGGCTTTCTATGAAATGCAGTCGCCTTGTTAGCTTTTTAAAGAATTTTAAGTTGATATAGGAGTACAAAACAATAAATTGGGAGGCTTAACGTAAAAAACATCTTTGCGGAGAAACAATGGTAGAACAAAACGACTTAGCATTTAAAAGAATTCTAATGTGTTTTTAAATACCTGATTTTATCGCTGTCTGGTGCACAACTTTAAAATGAGATTCATAGTGAATTGTGTACCTTCTAGAATTACAAGAGATACTTCAAGATGCTGTAGAGGCAGCACTCGATGTGAATATTCCAGTTTGTGATTGTATTCCACAATCGTTGCCTTAGTTCATGAAAGAATTGCAGATGCAAACTAATCACACAATATTTATCAATGTTTCTCAGCAAACTTCGAGGAATGAAATGTAAATTTTATTTTGAATGATTACTAATAACATGAAAATATTGATTTTCTACAGTAAAAGTGTTTTTGAAATATTGCGTCTTGATTTTCAGTACGCGACAATAAGATAGCACATCCCCTGTTTATTTTTTCAATTTTAATGGGATATATACGACGAAATCTGACTTCTAATTGAATAAGAGTATTCACTTAGGTGCTATGAATATTTTACGAGATTTCCTAGGAAGTAGCAGTTTTCAAAACGTTTTATGGTTTATGACACGAAAATAGTTTCTTACTTTTAAAGACGAGCCGGTTTTATAATTACTGATCTTGGGAACATCTCGAAATGTTAGTTTAGGAATTTTTCGTGGTATTTTGTCAGAATGGGTCGCGGAAAGAAATTAACCAGCAGCGAAATTAAATTAATCGTGACTAAATGGTTTTTTTCAAAAGTTTCTCGCAAGTATACAGAATAATTATCAGTGAAAAAATGAAAAGAAAATCGCTTCTTCGCAAGTTCTGGACGTAAAGTGATTTAACTGCATGTTATGCTTCTTCATTATTTGTCGTGGAATTTCATCTGGAAGCAGATTTTCAACCGACGGAAAACCAGAATAGAGTAAATATTGTTGGATAAAAGTAAATACGGATACTGGTACTGAGTAAGTGTGGAGCGGTTCAACAAAAATGTAAATTTACCGACGCCACAGCTCTGTCATGGGCATCGGCGCTTCTATCTCCTGCGGTCGGAATGACTTCCAACAAGCGGAACACCCCTTCATGTGTGTCTCACTTGTTCATCAATTTCGGAGGTTCCTCAGCTTTTGCAGGCAGGTACTTGCCCACAGCGGCTTTGCACTATTGTGCATCGCTGCCACATTGCACTTGGCGCGAAAGCTTTGCGGGTTTTTGCGCGGGCCGACTCAGCCTATAAACAAAACGACATGGAAAACTTATTGTGCGATTTCAATTGCCGCGTTCCGATCCGAGCGTTCTGATGTTGATAACAGCGCGAGTTGTTTGTGTGGCGAAAGCTGAGCTGCCGCGGCTGTGACTTGGCAAAGTCGTTGGCAAAACTTTCAAGGAAACGTCGCGACGGATCGGTCTTGCGAAAGTGCTGAGTGCGCAGCCAGGCCGCTTTTGGCGGATCCACGAGGTGTCAGAATTTGGCGGTTTCGAGTTGGCCCGTAGCCACATTCCCGCCATCCGGGCGCGCTGATGTTCGAAAGCGGAAGTCAGTTCCAGTAAGTGAACAAACATCCCTTTATAGGTGCGGGTGTACCTCGGCAAGGCTGCCCGATTCTTCGAAGCCTACCCTGTTCCGGTGCAACGCCAACTAGTGCCCACGAGTGCAGCCCCGTGGCTGGTTCCGCGTCCATATGTGCGCCCGCCAACGGCACACGAGGCGAGATTATATTAATTTTCAAGGTAAGAGCCCCTCAATGACATAATACCTGCGCAGTTGCATCATTTGCACTATCGGGCGAATAATTAGAGGCGGCACTGTGTAGTGGTGCACTCTACGAAGAATAAGTGAAATGGCGCTAGACGTTGCCCTTCAAAATGAGTAGTCGTATGCACTCATACCAGTACATTGATTACTTATATGCTTTAATGTTACTCTTCCGAGTGAGTGCAATGTGTGAATTTGTATAGTTCGCGGATTCTACGAGGCCAGTGGTTTATCCAATGTCTGTAACCTCATAAAAAGCAGCTATCTAGAGCTGGGTGAGCAAATCATCGCTTCCTGGACCTTCCCATTTACCTAGCGCGATCGAGATAAAAATTCAAAGGATGAAGCGCTCGACTAACTCAGTGGTCTTGGCCGAAGTTTTCGTAACTTTTTGTGACTTCACTGAAGATTCTTTTTCTCAGTATAACGAGTCCGTCTTCCCATTTTACTATCTCAGCAATAGAACGCGAAATTGTCGCAAAATTGATCTGGAATCAATAGGTGATATTGGTTCTACTCTCAAGTCGTTTCATGGTATTTTTACCTAACAGCTCGAGAATTCTCCAGAGATCCCATACTTGCGAAATTGTAATTCTTCCCTATTAAACTCAATGACGAAAGCAGCCAAAAAAACTAATTTCTTCTATTGTGTGACTAAATGACGAATTTAGATAATCTTTTTATCTGTTTCCTGCCACTCTTGGTTAACTGGAGTGAAGAGGTTAACCTTATGTTAGACGTATGCGTTTCATCGACTTAGAATAACAATATTTTCATGTTCATGGATATTTTTTTGTAAACAATTATGGAGCAAATTTAGCTAACACAATTCGTGCCCCGCCAAGGATGATATGTTTGATTTCGACGATTTGACTCCTCAATTTAAGTTTCTAAAGGAAAGATAGATACGAATCCCAAATCACCTAGCTCCCATTAAGTACGGAACATAAACGGCTTCAGACGACTATTTATGCGTAAAGGTGTTGCTGTTAAACGCGACGTCTAATTAGACTGCATTAAACAAGCAATTCCACTAGTTGCTGTTGAGCTGCGAAACATTGTCCGGGACAGAGTTGCGCGTGTTAGTAAATACTCGATTAGTATCCCCACAAAAGTTCATCTAAATACTCGCGTCGTCATCTATTCTCGAGTCTACAGACTGCAACAGACCTTAGCGATTCCAAGTTATCTCATCTTACCGTGTCATTCGCTTGGAGGTGAACTCATTGCGATACTTAATTAGTGAATCGTGTAGTGGTCGGGCTGTTTAACTAACGTAGCAGTAGTTCATATATGTACTACGTTACTACGCTGAACAACCAGCACCGCATGCACTAAGCGAATTTCGCATTGACTTTGAAAGCAACAAACACACTATTAAAGTTCAGGGGCGTGACGTACTCTGATGCAATATTAATTGCAAATACGAGAGTAGCTTTGCTAGAGTCCATGGAAAGTGACTATGATACGAAAGTACACCAGAGCAGATTTTTCCGTAAGCTATCTATAATTTGCAACTTATTTTCGATACCAACGCTGGATAAAAACTCACAACATTTGGGGATCGTTTCTAAACGCATTCTTATACTGTTGCTGTTTATGGCAACCTCAGCATCAATTCTCAAATAATACTATGAGAAGCTTAGGTGATCAAGATTTATCCTTATAATCTGATCAAAATGTCATTTTTTGAGATTATGCTTAATCTACATGGGCTTGTTCTTTAGCATTGTTTCCTTCTTCCTTCGTCTTAAACGATCATCTAGCACCACTTCTTTTCTTGACTATAAAAAATTAAATTAAAGTGTGAATTTTTTACATATTTTCTTTTGATTTCTAAGAATTCGTTTCGATAGGTTTTTTCTTGAACAATACTAATCCATAGAAACTTCACCTATAAATATGACTGAATTCAATCACTGTAGAAATTTCGTCCAATACTTTATTCTTCAGAAAATGTTTACTCTTATGTCCATCTTCAAAATATAAATCATTTTCCAAGTCAATGCAATTTTTTGATGAGAACTCTAAGAAAATTGTCGAACACAATTATATAAGAATTTTTTTAGATTTCATCTGCAGGTCAGTATGGATTAAATAACATTTTGAGTGCAAATCCTCTATGTATTTGCGTAAAATGCAACTTTTTGCCAGTTTGAAAACAAATTCAATTTCAATTTAGTATACTATGTTGTGAGATATGTACATAAGTCAATTTTTAAATTAACTTGATACTTAAATTTCGATTAAGATAACATCTGCTGTAGAGTTTAACGTACTCCTGCATCCTAACAAGTTGGAATTTCCTTTAAATATTAGTCAAGTGTTCAAACGTAAAAATATTTCATACGGCTATGAGATTTTTCCACTCAACAACGATTTCTAGTTAGTTTCGTTAGAACTGTTGTGCCATATGATGATTTCAACCCCTATAGACCCTAAGAAATAATAAGCTACATATTAAAAATGAAATCAATTTGAATTCATGGTAGCTGACAATCTAAAAAGGTCACAATCTTAGGTAGCCTTAAAGGGAATGCAGTTTAAGAAAGTGTTCTGGAATTGCATTCTCTTAAAGGATACCTAAGTTTGTGACCCTCAAATCAATGCTAAAGTTGCTAACACAAAGGCTGTATGCTTGATTCCTGCAATCAAACTCAAAATAGCAACCGAGCTTCTGAAACTTATAAAGTTAAACAACTTAGCCGTGAACGAAATAAAATATTTCCATAACAATCCTTCCCTCTCTCCTGCAAAGCGGGAAACAACTAAAAGTATCAATCGACCCAATTATATTTTGAAAACATATACCAGTTCATTATCATCCCCAATTGTCGTCTTAACTGCTGCCCTTGGTGTCCATCTCACTCTGATTTTATATGCATATCGACGAACAAGAATAGCGTAAGGAATCTCTTAGCCGAGGATCATCATCCTTTTGCAGACGGTTCTAATAATAGGACGGTGCGTTCGAAAAGATTATAATCATGCCATCATTACCTCGGAGACGAGATACTTTGCACCTGCGATGCGGAGGAAAAAAATCCTGGCGAGATTCTTCGAGTTCTTTTCGTTCGTCTTAACAATGACTTAGTGGAAAGTTGAGCGGCAGAGACACCAATGCGACACCACCATACGAACTAGCATTGTTACCTTGGCACAGAACAAATCACCTCCTTGGAATACTGCTGATTATTCCGTGATTTTCTTCACCAGGATATGAGCATTTCCTTCTAGCCTTAAGCCGAAATAGTCCTCGAAGCTGCGATGAACAAGAGCTTTGCCATTTGTGCGGACATGGAGGGTTTCTTGCTTTCCTTGAAACAATCCATCTCGTGCATATGTTTGTGTGTTGATTCAAATGGAAATCAATAGCTGCCTCGGCAGGTGATTATTCCAGATCTGTTTATTGGCCAGATGACATGCAGCACTGTGGATTACATGGATCCTGGGGGTCGATTAAAGGATTCGTGTAACGTTACGGTCCATGGCAATCTGTTCACATTTCATGCACATGTGGCCGTCGCTGAACGAGTTATGTAAGCCACCTATTCCAATATCCATCCCCGAACTCACATATTAGTTTAAATTACGTAAAAAGGACACAAGGAATTCATTGCCTTTGAGGAGCTCGAGCCCGAGACTGCATCTGCGGCGGTGCAGGATGGGGAGAGGTGTTTCATCCTGGTCCTTGGCCGCCCGACCCTCGCCAGTTGTCGGTGCCTGTCATATTGCTCATATTTACGACTGTCAATGGCACAATATTATTTGAAATCGTTTCAAGGAATGCTTCAGCCTTTCAGGTAATTTTGCTTTCATTCATGAAATATCTGCTGGTGACATTTATCCACGGTATTGTTGATTCGTTCAGGCCTTCTTCGAGGTAGGTACGTGGCAACTGACTACCATGATTGCGAGTTAATTGTTGTTAAGCCGCGGCAATGGAGCGACGAGACGATTTAAAATTATGTTTAATCGCAGACTTTCCCAAAGCCGTGCAAAAGCATTATAAATTAAGGCTGCGAACTACAGAACGCATTTGCTGCGACCTTTTGACGCGGTCGTAAATAAAAAGCCCGCGAAACAATAGGCGATAAAAGAAATGCTAGACCTAGAAAAGTAGAGCTAGTCTCAAGCGATTGATTAGCTGCCGCTTTTATTACTGGACGAGAATTCGTCCAGTTAAAAAGAGTGTGATTTTCCAATTACCACTTCTTTTCACCACTGAAAGCTTGCTTTCCGTTGAACTATCAGCACTAAAAATATGCTCCTCAACCCACCAAAACCCTTCTCGAACAGAATCGGAGGCTTTGTATTTCGTGGCATGTGACAATCTAATTGCTGGTTTTTTGAATTCATCTCTCGGATTATTCTTAGCTCATACGGATAGTGCTAGTCAGCCGTTATATAATATACTTATAAAACGCAGCCGAAATTCGCGATTTTGTATTGTCGTAAATAGCTTCCGGAAATTTTTAGCAATTATTATAATATTTTGGTGTCATTTATCTTTCTTTAAAAGCAATCCACTCCACGTAACTTACGTCGAAAACTAAAAGTCCAAATAGTCGAAGTTATATCAGATATAATGGAAGATAATGAATGAAATTGGTTTTCAAAATGAAATTACCGCATATTAAAGCAAGTATCTTGCTCAGTCGTGCTTCTTTCTTAGCGATCTCTGGGTTAAAACAAACCATTCGTATACCTACATACTGGGTTTCATTCAAGAATTCAGGAAAGATGACAACCAAACGCTAAGCTACTAAGTTTCTGCTGCAAATTATTCTTCCCCCATATAAATTCGCTGCGAATTTTCTTCAAAATTCACATAACATTTTCATTTGGTGAATCACGCAGGACAGCTAAAATACTACTCAGTTTCTACTAGAATAATAGTTCCGATCACAACGGAATCAGAAATTACATATACATTCATTGCAGGTTAGAATTAATAATCCCAGCAGAGCATCGATCCAAACGAAATATTTATTCAATTTAACGTTAAAATATAATATAATTACATCAGCCGCGTTCGCTCACGGCACCCATATCACAAAGAATCATTCAAGAAGTTTCCTCCCCATTTCGGGGAGATGAAAAGTGAAAGGTCATACAACATAGAAAGTAGTAATGAAACCTTTGAATAGAGAGAATAAGGAAGCGAAATCAGCAAAGAGAATTGAAGCAATTTTCGACTTTCGTAGAACGAGACAGAAAATCACACAAAATGCGCCAGTGCCGTAGGGGAAAATCGTTGATTAAAATGGGTTTCATTCAAAAATCTATATTGCCTAAAGAAATTATTGGGATATTAAAGTCTTGAATTAACAACAGGAAGTGCACCAAAAATTTATTTAACTAATTTATACATTTATAATTGGAAAAATGGCTTAAATAAAAGACCAACATACATAATTACGTTTAAAATTCACATCCCCTTAAAATGAATTAATTTGCTATGCTTATTTCTAATTGAAAGCTTTTCGGAGGAGGTCTTACATATGTAGCCATTATGCGGCTCGACTTGGTGACTTCGGAAATCTGAAAATAAATTCAAAAAGTTGATAACCCCACTTCATGATATCATTGTGCCGACACTGAACTGCCGATGATCATATGTATCGAATTTGACAACTAAGTCTAGCATGGCTGGAAATGCAATTACTTAACTTTGCACTTCAAATTTTAAATGAAAACATCACAAATATCTACTTAACCAAAACTTTTTGTACAAAGTGAAATGTTATTTACTCACTGAAAGAAAGAAAGTCGGACGGCTTTGTTTCCCTGCAAAGATTTGCATCCCGGGTAGCAGCAACGCATTGTCTTCTTACTATACAGCAATCTTTCACTTTTTCACCAATGAATCACTGAAACATGATATATTATTCTGTCGTTTCGCGATTACAACACCAGTTTTCCACTAAATAGTTCCTTTTCGGCGATTTTTTATAACTTTTACACGTCACGCTCGATCCCGCCAAAGAAATTTCGCAAAAAAAATGGCGGAAACAAGAAACATATGGGACTAAGTTTGACACTCAAGTTTGACCACGGTATACTATCCGTGAGGGAATTTGTATGTATTGTACACCTTGCTGTATGACTAGGCAGCAGTTTAGGTGAAATGTTTGGGCCACGGGGCGAGTAAGGGGAAATGTGTGCTGCTTTGCACTCTCATGAGAGCAAGTGCTTTGAATGTAGTAAAATTGCTTCACCGCCGCTTACAGGCCGGCATAGGTGACTTCGCTTCCTTATTCTCCTTATTCAATGAATGAAACGCAAATACCACGCGTCATTTCGATCATATTAATGTAGCGTAAGCCATTGCGCCTTTTCCATTAAACTACGTCAATCCATTTAGAAGGACTTCATAATGTAAAACACCTCAATAATAACAATAACAATAATAATCGCGGTTGAATTCAAGAAGCTCTGTAACTTTCTTACATTCTTTCCACTTAACAGAACTCGATACGGCGGATACGTTCAGCTGGGACGAGACATCTCGACCGCAAATAACACCTGCTCGTAGTTCAGCTGCAGCCGACAATACACCTAGCTAAGTAAGTTGACTGTAATTATTTTCTTTAATTAAATTTATGTCTCCGAGACGCGCACTAAACGAAATCCGATATTATAATTGCAAATGAATGTCACACGAAACAAGCGTGGCGTGGCGTGGGAATGCGTAGGGTTGCTGCTAGGGTAGTCGCTGGTGGGGATGAATGGAGTCCTGATTTTCGACGTGAGAAGTTCTACGTGTGGTACTTGGCGGGCAATAAATATCCAATTGGGGTGAATCGATGATTTTGAACAGTTGTTGTTAGGGTTCCCGAAATAATTCTAGTGAAGCTAAACACAATGGTTTCTGCAAGCTTGTTAGGGAAAACATTTAGAGCCTACGATCACGATGAAGCCGTTAAAATCAAGTTACGAAATAATATGTTAACTAACAGTTCTCTACTAGAGAAGAATGAAATTAGTATAGCTTTGTCGCGGCAAAAATGTCCGTTGATTTTGTCTGCGATATCTTTAACAGTTTATGAGGAAAAATTCCTCATTCGGAATCTCGTGGCGGCATCTAATTTGCCTTAACACCTAACTATCCTGTTTTCATTCAAATGTAAAGTTGGATTCTTTTCTAAGACTATCTGTGTATAATTTAATGAGATGATTTTTCATTCACAAATATCAAATTCGCCACTTAGACACAACGATTTAATATTGCAGGATCCCCAAAATTGTTCAACATCTTGTTTCAGTTTGGCTGACAATGCTTTTCTCAATCTACTTGGATACCGTCTTTGTTGACAATTTTACTTTTCCAAAAAGATGCTACTTGCAACGTCACATAAATGCTCAGTGCCAAGATATCATTGAAGTTTTACTAGTAAGTCTAGACAATTCTCCCCTAATGCTCCTTTCCGTGCACCACAACTTGGGTGAGTGAAACATAATAATCCGCAACAAGTTAATTAACCGATTGTTAGATAACAAGACTTGGTGCCATCTTCCGCAAATATATTTTCAGCCCACAACAAAGAAGTCAATAAATTCACAGGATAGGTGCCGATAAACATAGCTGTGCCCTTCAATTTCCAAGAAATTCCATGTTCTAGCACTGGCGCTTCAATAGCTGTTGCGTACCCCACACCGGTGGTTAAAGTAGTTTTTGGGGAATTATTCTTGGATAGAGTTGAAGCAGATGGATTTATAATTAGCGAAGCGCAAGCATCACTGCCGGACGAGGTGCGCCTCATCGAAGTGCGGGCGAAGAGACTCGCATACGGTCGCACTAATTCGGCAGGAAAGCGGTGAACAAGGACACAATCCAAATCAACTTAATTTGTCAGGCCATGATTATTGCGGAGATAACGAATAGATCAAAATATTAAAGGGCGACTTATCGGACTAAGCCTGGTTTAATTCCACAATGCGTTGTTTCAGTTAGAACTTTCGAGCAGATGCTGACTACAAAAACATTGTTCGTATACGGCTAAACAAATAATTGGACAATTAAAATCATTTTCGTGAAGCTTAAAACCGTTCAAATGAAAAGTCCTTCGTAAACAGTACAAACTGCTGGCCAACTTAAAAACGCACCCAGCGAGAATATCTGCGTGTTTGTGGAAATGTAGAGCGGGCAAAAGTGGATTGCAACAAGTTCAATCTCATTGATTCAGGCAGTAGCCAAACAGACAGGGAAATCATGGAGAGATGTTGGGGTCATAAACCTTGAATTGCGACTTGAAAAGAAATTGTGTCAGAGGCACCCGCTGCGTGTGATGCATTTCAATGGGGCAACATACAGAAACGAGTGGAGTAGTGAATCCTTTAAAGATGTTCATTGTAAGTCCCACAGGAGTCTTATTATAAGTCTCATAGCTTCCTGTTGAAAGATGCTCGCCCACCATTGAATATTTGAAGATACTGAAAAAGTTCTGTATTGTTGGCTGGATCTCGCGACATAATGAAGAATATGAATACGACACGTATAACTATTTTATTTTAATCTATGAAATGATTTCAAACATCACTAGAACTACGCTCGTCAAATTTCTAATTCTGACAAGTTTAAGAATGCAAAAGTGTGAAAAGCAAATTGGCCGATACAGAAGATCTCGTAATGTATACTAAGTTCCGAAATCCTTTTCATACTGCATGTTATAATTTAAAATCCGTTGAAAACCTCTGCAAACTGGAACCAAAACGAGATCACTGTAAATGCGATGTGAGTCATTTGCAGGGACGCAAAATCGGAGGAAATTCTAATTAGTGACCAATCTTGGGTAAATTATGCGACAAGCTTCAATCGGAACTTAATGCAGGCTAATTGCTTACTTTTGTACAGTATGTATGACGAATGTAACGTGAAGTAAGACTCCATGTGTAAGGAAACATAGGCTCTGAAATTTGATTATGAGCAATTTAAAAAACAGGTTACAACGTCGATGTGCAAAATGACGATTTGCTTTTCAACCTTCGGTGCAGTGGTACCCAAATAAGTGAGGTCAAAAAATTTCAAAACGACTGCGCTGCGGAAAGATTCGAAAAGACGAAAGCTTTGAAATTTAAAAATAAAAAATGTCGATGGTATCCATTAATAGGATTTTTAAAATTCATAACAAATTTAAATTTAAATTACATAAAATGGTTAGCTTTGCAACGATTTTGGAAAGCTTGGAAAACCAAAACAGTACGATTATTTACAGCGATGAATATAAATGCACAAGTTTTTTCAATTACAATAAGAAATGCAAAGAATCTCAGTTACTGTCTGCTTGTCTTCGTTCCGGAAATCCACTGTTTTAGAAGTGTTCCAGTTACAAGAGACACTTTCGCAACATGCTCATTTAACTTGGTAGCCCTACATAAGACTCACCAACGGGCTGTATTTTATTTTCCCGAAAAGAAATCAATTTGAAATTCGATTTCTCACAATTTTCTTTCGCTTAGAATTGATTTGCAAATAAAAGTAGGCAAGGATAGTATCTGAATCGACTGGAAACACTTATCAAAGTCAAACATGTTATATCAATGGTGGATAGGTAGCTAGTCCTACTCCTACCCCTATCGACCTGGATCCCGGGAGTCGACCAGCGAATATGAATGATATGATAGCCTCATAGTCCGCGTCTATGGCACTTGAATAAAATGTAAATACACTCAATCTCGGTACTTACGGCAGATTGGAAATATCTTGTTTTCAACGGGCGTCCGATTTGAATTGAAAATCTTTTCCACGTCGGGTTTGAGATTGCTCTGAAAAAGATCCGAGTTAAAGCATAACACTGTTGTGTTGTGGTCAATGATGGAATATGAAGAAAAATCTGCTCGATTAGACTAACAAATGATGGTTTCAATTGAGAGAGTTTAACCCGTGAGATAGACTTCAATTAGTAGTGGCTACTGCTTGCGTGTGTATGAAAAAAATGTGCAGTCCTAAAATGCAATTTTCATCGGCTTGTTAGTTCCATAGTGTTCCATAGTCAATACTTGTTCACTGCATTAATTCAAAAACTGATCATCTCAAATTCACTTCGAAATACTTTTGATTTCAGGGGTTAACCATTTCCTCCAGTTTTGATAGAACACTTACTAGAAACTATTTTCTCTGGCTTTTAGTGCATGCGTTCCTCGTTTTGCGTGTCCGATCAAACGCGTCTGAATATTTTAACCACTTAATTTCTTGTTTTAATAAAAATCAAGAGAAAAACAAATCGAACCAAAGACTGTCTTCTTACTTCGACTTTTCCACTAGGCTGTGCAAACAATGACAACCAAGTGTAAATGAGTTCACGTATGGAAACCCAGCGTTTAGGAAAAAGTATTTTAGAAATCGTGAGATTCAATCGAAGTTGAATAAGTCAAACATTATTTCAGGGTGCGTTTCTATTATCACGGACTTCAAAATAGTGGAAAACAGCAGCTACAATTCATTTAATTCCACTCGTGGAGGTTTCCATTCCCATGAATTCGTTGCAATTTCCTTGACGTGAAGGTCAATGTTCGGCAAATTACCTCCGCCCAAATAATCTTAGAGATATCTATGCATATCTGTCACTTGGAAAATGGGTCGCATAGATGTAGAATTATTTCGGTGTGGAAAAAAATACAATTTTGTGGTAGAAAACTACTTGATACTGCCAATAATTTCACTCTGGGTCGTGCAGTTAGATTATGGTCTCAAATATATTATGAAATCCGCATCCCGGCAAGTTCTTGTATTTCGCTGAAAGCCGTGAAAACGTAGCCCGACGTGGTTAGAAATTTGCTGAAACTGCAAGCATGCTGAAACTGCAAGCGAGTCCACATCGAGTCTCATTCAACGTCGTAAATGAAAGCACGAATTAAATAATATCTAGTGACGCCATTGCTACTGGCTCGGACTTGCAACAGCGCCTTGACAACACACGCGGTCTGCCACCTCACATTATGAGCCCAGGCCACTTGAGGTGAACGAACCAACTGCGGGTGCGAAGGCTTCGGCGCCCCAAGTAAACCCGCAGCGCCCTCAGCGGGTGGCAGTGGGCAGCGAATGAGTATCACACTTTCGCTTATGCAATGCGACAACTTGTGGAGCGCGCCATCAAGGTGCGCTCCAGGTCCTTCCAGATTCTAGAAGCTTTCGCCATTGTCCAACCCCTAGCCTAGCCTACCTGTTGAGCACGAGGATGGGTCTTGCGCGAGGAGTAGGGGCAGGCACGCGCTCTACAGGGCGGCCGACGAGCTTTCACGTAACCCCATGCCGGGCGGCAGAAGTGGGAGGAATGGTCTCACGCTCGTTGGGCGAATCAGCGTTCTGTCAATTGCGGGAAATGTGAAAAATATAGGAAAAGCGGGATGGAGCCTTGGACCGTAGGAGTCTTATCTGAACGGTTCGTGGAGTCAGTTCGTCCGGAGCTTGGTACGCGATCGGGCACCTTGGAAGTCATGGGCTCGCGGTAGGTCCGCGCTTCCTTCGAATAACCGTCTTGGCCATTTCGACGTTCGGTCGCCTTGCAAATTACAGTGATTATTCGCGGATGCGTGCACCGTGAAACTGCACTTTGGCCGTGGTCCACGTATACTCGCAAGCACGCAATTACCGCGTTTGCCGCAGCGCAGCAATTGATCCCGTTCGCGCCAACGCTTTACAATCCGCCAGCGTTTTATTATTATTGTGCACTCTTAATTACGTTCAAGCTCGCGGTGTTTTGCAGCAGATAACAATGTTTACCTGTCGCCGTTGTCGCCAAGGTCACGCCAATTTCTCTCACTTTCCTAGCTGTTAGCATCTTCGCCTCGACCAGCGCCAGATTGCCCACCGCCTGAAATAGTTACTCCAGTGTAGTCTTTGGCCTGTTGTTGCTGTTACCAGTGTTCCTATCGAAGACTGTTCCACTTCTGCTGATCGCTCCCGCAGTGTTATAAACAGTGCACTTTTTCGACGGAATCTAATTGTCCTGTGGAGTGAATAGTTAGTTCGTTACTCGTACATACTCTGACGAAAAGACTTACGCTTCAATGTTATTCTGGTGTGATATCGTTGATAACGTAGTTACGTTCAATGACAAGCAGTGCAGTATTGTAATATGAGTGGTTTACAGTGTTGTCTAGTTGAAGTTCGATGTTATTCCTTGGCCAGCTGAAAACCGTCTCGGCTCTTAATTATACATTGCAAATGGATAAGAAGTCGCGAATCAGCATTTTAAAATGTTCTAATTGTAAGGTTGCACACGACTAGCTATTTTCTATGGCTGTATAAACACATCTCACTACACACACAACGCTCATCCACACGATTGCACTATTTTTCTGCTGAAACCTATTTGAAACTGAAGTTTGGCCGAAAGCCGCAAGAGAATCTACCCACAAACATTCTTCTCCAGTTTGATATTTTTAGGATCAGTTTCAGTCTTTTTGTTCGATGGATTATTGCGCTCATTAGTTTTTGCAGGTAATACAAACAACCTAATTTTAAGAGCCAATATTAACAAATAATCGAAAGCCTGCAGGATTAAATAGCATTCTCGAATATAAATTCAATTTATTTTTCCTTTGCCATTTGCAGCAATAAATTAAATACTAACCTGTTGTGTTGTTCATTTTTTACTGAAAAACGCATTACTAGTTGATGAGTGCTTAGTGGAAAGGAAACCATGTTGATTTAGAATAGTGAAAATTTAGGAACTTTCTTTGATAATATGAGGAATGCAAGAGACAAAAAGAAGTAAAGCAAAAAAACAGGTGTACAAAGTAGTACAGTCGACCTATCTAAAGTACGTCTACGACATGAATAACAAATGTGATCATTTGTTCCATGGCTACATTTTTCTCTGTTCAAAAATATGAATTTCATTTTCACATTCATAGTTTTCTACAATGAACTTGATACTAGTTGTCTGAAAATGAACTTAATATTTTCTGTTTTGTAAACCACAGAAACGAATACAATATATGTAAATGCAAAACGAATTTTAACAAAGAATCCCATCATTTACGTTGAAAAGCATACTGAAATGGCCCACGCTTGAACTTTTTACGTTAAAACGAAATGACTGCTTGTTCGAAAACAAAAGCTAATCGAATTGAAACTGAAACTGTCAATTTCAACTGAAAACTCTTTAGCTTTGTTAATTTTCTTTACTTATTTTATGAAATATGGACATTACTCATCTATTTTGCAAAATAAATGTCTACCATTTCATGCAATTGAAAACGGAACAATCATCATGAAATGAAGAGTTGAAAAAATCTTTATGCATCACGGGTTGGGTGTGAGCCGTAGACCAGTTTATCACTTTGAAAGACACTCAATTAGTAGGTCGTTAGGCTGGAAAAAATTCACGAAAAGTTAACTACTTTATCTACTTAATAATTCTGTCATCACCTTCTCGTGGCACTTGATCAAAACGTGATGGCTAAATACAGTAATGTATTTAGTTCACAATGAAGGAATTCTTCTCCATTCAATTTGTAGCTGTACGTTATGAATTTTAAAGAAAAAAAGTAGTAGTTGATAGTTTTCCGACACAAGATAGAATTTTCTGTCGGACAGAATACCAAACTACGAAATACTGAAACTGTTCTCACCCAAACTAGGATACTAAACTTCGAGGTAGTTTGACTTTGATCAATCTATAGCAAAGTTCGAGTGCACCTGTCTTCTGGCGCGATTCCTTCTGTCACATGTACATACCTTCAACCTTGACTCAATCCTCGTCGCGCGTCACAAAATTTTTTTTGTCCGATTCCAAATCAAATTACTTGTCATAGTCCTTGCGACATTGTTACATAATCGAATAATTCTCAAGCGTACAGCCAAATGGTTTAGTTGCTTGTGTTTTGCATACTTCCGTTTGGTCGAGTGAATGTTCGAGTGTTTACATAAACAAATCGCAATAATCCTCCAATAGGCGTTGGTTTGAGGATGACACTTGGAGGATGCGTGTAGGTCGCACAGAAGATGGTGTTACCAAAATTTCCACTTGAAAGTGGTGTTGACGAGCAAGTGCGCAATGATATGGCGTTTCTCAAATATCTTCCTTCATAGCCTATTTGCGCTGACTTTAAAGGGAAAACTTACGAATCGCTAGTTTGCGGATAATTTGTGATCTTATATGATTAAATTTGGACAACAGAAGCAAGTAGTCTCCCAAATGATGAACTACTTGCAGCAAAAAACTATACGCAAACTGGAAATACTTAAAATTAGTTTTCTTGGAAATCACATGCGTAAAATTAATATACATTAGAGGGGAAAATGTGGGATAACTATGTAGTATCTTACTGATATTACAAATCATATTTTGCCTTGACTACTTTATACTGCTTCTTGTGATCTTTTGTCTGGCGCCAAATTATCATCAGACCAAAACAACTATCCTGAGCATCATCCGCTTCTAATGAGTAGTAACCAAACAAATAGTGGAAGCATGAATCTATTTCCCATAAAAAACTTAAACCAGAGCGAACCGAGCAAGAAAAACACGAATCGTTATCGAAAAAGAATACAAATTTTAAAAAAATCCGCATATACCTATATAAAATAAAGAGGAACGTGTAACCTCGAAATTCACGTAAGCATCGAAAAACAGTCAATGTGAATAAATGGAAAATAAAAATCTTCGGTTCATCTCTAAGAAAGCCATCTTAGCTGGTTTGCATTCGTTTCCCAATAAATCATTGAGAAGGACGCTCGTATTATGCTCCTGAGACGATCAGCCTTTACAGGCGAATCTTTGTCGTTTCTTCCAGCACGTGAAAACTTCACGCGGCTGCGAAATTTAAGTTTGACTGTTGTTTTGAAATTGACAAACTTGAGTGAGGATGACATCATCGAAACTTGAATGGGAGCAGAATTCTTCACAAGGACATTTTTCGGTCGTATGCAAATGTTTGATTTAAAATGAGTGCACAGTGGGCAACTGGACCGACGGTGTTTCTTATTTGGAATCGAATAACTCAACATTGTTTGTTTCCAACAATCGCAAAACTGACTTCGATTCAATCAATCGATATCTGAATAAACATTTGCTATTGTAGTTTGGAGTATGTGGTTTGTTTAGCGGTTAGTAGTATAAAAAATAATAGTAAATGAAATTTTATCCAGTCAGGCTGATTCAATTTTTGACTCTCAAAGTAGGTTCTATGCACTTTTGATTGATCCGCCTTCTCGTAAGGAATTATTTATTTTTGGATGGCCAAAAAAACACAGTAGGCGATTTCCGCAGAGGGTGATAACACCGAGAAATTTCTTTTAAACTCAACAATAAAAAACGGAACGCACAATTCTCTTAATTACAAATAAATCACATTTGCAATATCGGTGGATCGTTACGATATCAGTTAAATTTTTCTACAAGTAAATATGACAGACATTATTTTAGGAAATAGCAAGATGGAAATTTCTACAAAAACAATGCTGCAGATCATGTTCAGTCGGCCCTGATGATTTCTTATACTTATATCATCAAACCTCCGAAAACTTTGGTAGAAATCCAACAAGTTAAAATTATACTAATAACAATTCAATGCAATTTTTTCAAGTTGCACAAATCTTTGTCGAAGTAGAAAAAGAAGCTGAGATATATGTACATATGTATCCACAATTTTTTGTATCCTTCTGGTAGGTATTTAATTTTCATATCGTGAATAATGAAAATTTACCTACATTGTACGAGTGAATAATGGCAGAAGAGAGTGCAATCGTGTAGGCAGAAAAACAAAATAGCATGTTAACCGTTCCTTATCTCACTCTTGGCACTTGAATTTGATACCGTCTTTTCACAGCTACCTCCAGTTGATTTCAGGCGTCTGGTCCGCTTAGTCGAAATTAATCCAGAATGAGATTGGTTAAACGTGAAGCAGATTGTTATGGTGGTTCGAGACGAATCCTGAAGCGATAAATCCTAAAAAATTTAAACTTTTAAAACTCAATGTCTGGATATCAAACTCAACTTTCATCTGAAAGTATTGCTGAAAGCTGAAAGGAACATATCCAAATTGAATGGCACAAACGAGTTCACGCATTGATTTTTGGGATTTTCATTCTATTACTAAATTTTATTATTGACTGCTTTGGCACTTCCCGACACAACATCTTCTGCTTAAGAAAGCTCTTCTCAAATCTGCTGCGCTTCAGCGTTTCTTTCCTCTTTAATAATATGACTTAGAAAGCTGCTTACCTACAAAACTTTCAACAGTGTCGAATGTACTTCACAGATCACCATCCCTTTCTGGACAACTGTTTCCTGTTTGACATCTTCAAAAGAGGTAAAATTGGATAAACTTGATGAATAAAGGAAGAATGAAACGTCGTGATCCCGAAAGGATCGTTGTCTGGGCCGTGAAATAAGTTTAGCACTATCGAGCTCCCCGTAACATACTTAGTTGCCCAACATCGTGAGAAAATACTACCAATACTAACACGCACTCACAACTCCATCTCGTGACCCTTGTTCTGTCCAATCTTCATACATTTATTCACGCACTCCTTTCGCCATCACCATCAGTTGTGTGGATTACAGCCTGTCTTAAACGTGCGATTTGAATTAAAGTAAAGTGCTTAATAGTTTGATTCTCCGTTAAGTTACAGTGAAGTACAAAGAAATGTTGAAGCTATCAGCGACGAGGACAGCCCCTAGCAATATGCATAGTGATAATTATTTAAATAAACATGCTCTGAAATGAACACTTACTGCTCAGTAGCTAATGTTGTGAAACTAATTCAAAACAGATGAATCGCAAGCGAAAAATCTAGCATAAGTCAAAGATGGTGGCTCGAAATTTTTCCCTCCAAGACCTTTCGTACTCTCGCCTGTTACAAGTACCAGACGAAGAACGTGAATTTCTTGCTCTCGAAGAACTAAAACCATATCAATTAACAGAACTTGGGCTGTCGGCGCAAAATTCCTTGGTAGCCGACCAGAACAGTCAGCCTCATGAGCCCAATCCTGAGGGGAGCACGGTGACCGAGCAAAATACTGCTGCCAATGCAGTGACCAATGATCCCCTAGACGCACCAGGAGGCAATCAATACGGACAAGTTTACTACGATTTAAATGCTCACCAAACTACGAAGTAATTGCACCCTTCTTAGCAAATAATAGCTTATCATTAAAAGGACGCAATGTTAATTTTGGGTTTTCACTAGTGGTAGCTGTGTCACATCGATATACATGCAGCCCAATAACATGACGCAGACTCGTCATCATGTTGATCCAGCAACCATCGGATCCCAATTGGAACCCCGTTCGGGAGTCACAGGTGCGGGTCCTAACCACCAGCAACAACCCCAGCAGAACACATCAGCGCAGCAACAAATCGTAGCACAGCAGCATAGTTTGTCAAACTCCCACTCACAACTCGGAAGCTCGCGAAAACGGAAATGTTCCTACAAGTAAGTAACATTCAAAGTAACTTAGGATGCAATATTATTGTTAGAATAAACTGGGTCGACAAGACTCGCATATAACTAGATCAAATTCCACGGTAAAGTCCGGTTTTAAAAAACCACTAAAATTGAAGAGTTGGCAAATTTTGAAGATTCAATTGGTTTGATTGAAATAGATGCGTAAACTGCCAGTCCTACAGGAAAGTTAGAGCAGCTACTGAAACATACCCATTATATGAAAAACACTAGGACAAAGTACAAAAATTGCCGCAAAGCGAAGTGAAAACACCAACTCTGTATTTTTTTTTAAATTTCTGAGATCAGCAAAAAATTTCCTCGAATAATGCTGGGTAGCGTCAACAAAAACCAGGGCGGATCTGTATAAAAACGACTACATTTGGCTGTTGAGAGAGAGCACACTGATTTACGCCGAAAAAGTTGTGAAATAACTCGTATAACAATAACTGACTTATCCTCTCTCTTAAAAAAGTCGGGAACGTTAATAAAAAAATCGAAATGTTTATAAATTATAAAAAAAGTCAATTTTTTCCTACTTTTCTCACTCCTAACTTTAAAACAGTACATTTATTTGTAACGAAATAAAAGTTGCGTAATTAATAAGATATGATTGGTTGAAAATTTCAAAACATTTTACCCTTGCCGCAAAATAGCAATAAATAAAAAAAATCCTTTTTCATTTAGTTTTTTTTAATCATTTAGAATGCATTTAGGACCTTCATAGTTCGCCTCGATAATCTTTATAATATAATAAAATGGCATACGAATTTTCATCACAATCGATTAAGTAGATTGCGCATAATAATTTGCAATCTAAATTTATTTAAAAAAAAATTAAAAGTTTGGAAATGTTTGAGCGGCTGAGGGTTCAGTCTGATAACCACTGATTGAATCCGCAGCCACGTAGCACTGTTTAAGAGTTGATTACCAAGTTTAGCAAAAATTTCTGAGGCCGCTTTAATAATCGGATTTTGTAAAGTGCATTTGATAGGTGAAGTGCTGTTTCATATGTCAACAAAATTTCAAACTTCTATATGCTTTAGTTTTACTGTACGCTTGAATGTCACGATTTTTTTCGAATGTTTTTTTCTTGAGTAGTTTTAGGGGGTTTTATTGGAAGCATTTGAAAATTCCAACAGAATTAGAATGCTATCAAAACCAAACTAACCACATTTTAAGGAAAAAATGTCCAAAAATTATTTTTTAAAAAATTATAACGATAAAGTTTCCTAAAGTATTTTTATAGAAAAAACTAGAGAGTGACATAATATTTCTAGGAACAAAATACGTTGCACATAATTCTAAATGATTTGACTGGAAAACCATTGCGTGAAAACTTTTCAGAAAAGTTTTATGAGGTAATCAACTTGATGAAACTACGTAAAAATATTTCAGGAAAGTAACAATGAATACAAAACTACCAATTATTTTGATTTGATGCGTTCTTGAAATCAAATATTTTGGACTTACATACTTAGCTCTAAGAGAAAACATCATAGAATCTTACTAATTCTACCCACACCATAACATCCTTCGGATCATATGCATGTGGCTATGTGCATACGTGTTGCTAGTCTTTTTGCGTTAACCTTTGCTGCCAAATTGTAACGCTATTTTCCTGGAAAACGGGCGATTAAACCTCCACAAAACGGCAATTGTTTGCGACATTTAAATTTCTGTTTCGGCCGTAATTAATTGTTGCTGAATATCTGCTACCGCGAGATGAAAGCCCAAAGAAAACGTGAACGTAAAAGAAACGCTTCTAGAACAATTTGTCGCCAGAAGCCAAACAATTTTCAGGCAAACTTTATTAAGACACAATTGCGCTACATTTGCATTGACGTAGAGCTCCTTGAGCGTTTGCAAACTCGCACACTTCAAAAGAAAACACCTCACAAAAGTCCGACGAACTTTTGGTTGAAAGCATGGGTTTCTCGAGCAACTGGTTGTAAGGACACCAAAGTGATTATGTCCTTTGCGAGAACGGGTAGCAGCCCGCGCCGCGATGAATACATTCTTGAAAATTTATTGCAGACTTTATTGGGCTTCTACAGGTCATTGATGGGGGTGATGAAATGACTCCCAAAGGGTTCTGCTAATAAATGTCAGCAAATTTCCTTACGAGGAAAGTGATGGGAAACGGAAACTAATATTTAGTCTGGCAAATGGATAGAAGCAGCTACCATGCGAAATAATATTCAAATTTATAAATTTTGATTCGATTTCAATCGGTACATTATTTACACGGCATTATTTCACACTATTATTCTGTTCATGTGACAAAAACAGAATTTTCGCAAATACTGTACTCACACACAATAAGAAAATGTTGTTAAAATCTCTTCGAATTCGCCTTGGGATCTTCTATAATTCAGTACGCGAGTAAACATAGTACCGGAGCAGCCAATTAATGACTATTCCCAAAATTCCAAGCTGACCTGAAACCGTCTCGCCCAACTTATAGATAAGGGGATGGAGATTTATAAATGACATGCCAGGAATATGAAAATATAAAATGACTAAAGCCCAACAGGTCCTCATTTGCCGGTAATCAGTGAAGTGTTACCTTCTCGTTCGCTATAATGGGTCAAGGCACAATTCCGTGGAGTACATTCAGTTAATTACACACCTTTAATTCCCACAAGTAAATCATTGGTTTATCTAATGAAACATTCAAAGTTAATTATCCAGAGCAGCAGAGTTTAACGCTATAATCAGACTGTGTAATGTGAAAAGTTTCATTGAAATCGATCGAATGACGTAGACTACTTTGTTGCACTATTTTTGATGCGTTACAAACATAAACTAGAAAGTCCTTTGAAAACTCCTGGGAAAATTGTGGCTTGATAATTTTCCCACTAATAGTTAATTGGCTTTTGATCAAGAATACGTCTTGAATTTTTTTCTTCTTCAAGGACGTTTTCTCGTCTGCTTTCTCCTCGTCAAGAGTAGCAAATACATAGCTGCAATCAATTGAGGCCAAAGAGGAATGGTAAGATGTCGTGAACAATTAGGTATTTTTTCTTGGTTTGAATGCGAGTTTTGCAAGAATTCCGTGCTATTATTTGGCTACAAAGGTGAACCCGAAAGCTAGATAAACATATTTGATTTATACTTGGATATGTGTGGACTTTCTTTTTGAAAATAGTCAGACCCATTAGACGAGTTTAAACATTTCGGGACATCTATGTAAGTCGTCTGGTAGGTATGCTTTGTGGATGTCGTGCAAGCACACATTCTGTGCTTGCACGACATCTGATGCCGTAAGTTACCTTAACTGTAGTTCCTTAGAGCTCTAGTAATTACAAAAGAAAACACCACTAACGTTTCTAATGTCAACTTTATCGATTATTTTCCGTTTCAGTGACGCCAGCGATATCGAAGACGATACGGGAGATGATGCAAGATCGGTCAAGACCACTGACGAGAGCAAAAAGTAAGTACCTGCAAGGAGAGATAAAAGATAGATTCAGATAGTAGATACGGTAGTTGGAATGCAATTCTGTTGAGAAAGCTCTGGCGGTGGCTTCTGTTGTTCAAGAAATGCGGCCTTGGGATACATTACCGCCCGTGTAAATAATGTTGAGTAGTTTCGTGGCTTGGTATAGGTAGAAAGATACTTTTCCCATCAGTGCAAGTTGTGCCACTGCACTTGACTCGTTTCGACTTAGGAAACCATACGACTTCGTTAAGGTATCGATCAACGTTCGATCCGGGCTGCCCGCATTGAACTTTAGCGCGACCGTTTGCGTCACACCTCACAGGTGTGATGTAATTATATGTACCATTCGATTTGTGTATTGAATAATATGTGTTTCCATCGGCGTTGCGACAACGTTAGAAACATGATAACTGAGCGGCAGCCCAGGAAACGTTTACATCGCGACAATTTTCTAGTTGTTAAATAGCGAAATATAACATACATATGTGTAACAAGCCGTTCAACGTTTCTTGGGTACCAAGGAATTTTACATTATTCAACGAAATTAGCTGACTATACTTCTTAACTTACTGTTCAGATTTTGATAATATTTCCATAAATTTACGTAAACGGCATGAAAAAGGATTGGACTAAGGGTCGTGCACATTATGAGGAAATTCACGCCCCGATAGAAAATTTGTAGCTGAAGTTATCAAAATGGAAAATAATGCGGCAAGAAGATTTTTAGTAAAATTCTTGAAAATATTCTCGATATCAACTTTAAAGGAAAAAACCTTACAGTGATTGTTCGGAAATGAGTTTTTGTCAAAAATTCCATTAACTTGAAAATAATTACTTTCCGATTCATGAAGCAAGAAATGTATTAAATTGGGTGGAGA
Organism: Oxycera nigricornis; assembly: GCA_963942545.1. Classification (NCBI taxonomy): domain Eukaryota; kingdom Metazoa; phylum Arthropoda; class Insecta; order Diptera; family Stratiomyidae; genus Oxycera; species Oxycera nigricornis. The sequence continues at coordinate 504,574 of OZ012663.1, forward strand.
AAATTTACAATACCAACTTTCGAAATAAATTCGTTTATAAGGAAACCTTTCTTGAGGCAAATGACAAAATTGACCTAAAAACTAATTGTGAGAAATATTCAAAATGATATGCCTAAAGAACACAAAAACAACTTTCATAATAATTAACGAATACATCTTCTGAATACATCTTCTTTCCGATGAATGAACGGAAAAATGTTGACGCGCAATTATTTCAATATAAAACTTAACACGTTGAGTGCCAACGCACCCCGCCGGCGGGATCATTAAATTTGCCTAAGAGGCCACACGCCCCGCCAGCGGGATCAAAATGCATACTTTTGCATCGCAATTGAAAACTAGTACCCAGATTAAAGAAAATTTGCAAGAGCACCGCCGGCAGGATCACAATATTTTATATGGTGGCCTCTGCGAAGAGACTTTGTTTTTGTATGGCGGCACTCAGGAAAATGTATGAGAAAGGATGTTTTGTAAGACATTAAAGAAATGGATTCTTAGGTGAATGTTTGTGGAACGTTTTGGCCTAAAAAAGCTGATACCGTGCAAATGAAAACACTAGAGTAGAGTCATCCTAAGCTGATTTTAATAATTTTGGTTGCAAATGATAGAAACTCGCAATTGTATTCTGATACCGCGCCGTTTCTAGTTTCTTGCACGTTCATTTCGAAAAACAAAGTAGTTTTCCCATAATCCAGCCACTGGGGCTGAGGCTAGGATGTCGATTTCCGTCGAAAGCACACTGTGTCGTCCTACTTCCGACAAACAGCCTGTTCGCAAAGCTACCGCGGCTCAGAAATAGGCTTTGCTGCTAAGTCGGCGCTAATCCCATTAACGTAACTTTGCAGCGCTGATTTGATAGGTGAGGGTAGTTTCCGGCTTGAATGCCACGACTGCAATCAAGTTCAGGGCTAGGGAAATCCCAGCGTGCTGACATTGCAAGTACCGAGCGGGGCGGCTGCTCGATTTTGCACATTTGCATTTTCTATTCGCACGATAGGCTGAAAATAGCGGCGCGTGCGTGCGAGCCAGGTTACCTCCTACATGCCTGAATGCCGTTTGCTGCGGAGCTTTCGGTCAACTGCGTGCTATGAGTATGTGGGATAGGGATTGGTTGGTGGCAGGGCTGCCAAGTTGGGGGTTTTCACCCCCATTTTGGGGTATTTTACATACCTTTGGGGAGAAATTGGGGGTTAGTTAATTATATTTTTATTTTGGGGGTGAAATGGGGGGTTCGTTATTTCTTCAATTATATGAAGATTTCCAGGTCCAGCAGCTGAGATAAAGCTCCACACTAGCAAGGAGCTTTCACCAAATTTAATTTATTTATATTTTTATTACTTTCAGTGTCAGTTATGCTATTATAACGTTTTATTTTGTTCAATACTGTTTTGGGAGCTCGACCAACTATTTCAGCGATTTTATGCACAATCTTACCGATTTCAGATTGCCAAATTATGGCTTTTTTTAATTCAATTGAAGTTTGAGTTCCTCTTGGTGTCATATTGCTGCCGTAATGTTTTAAACATAGATTATGCTCAACAAATGATGAAGAAACACTTTCTGATGATTTCCCACACCCTTCAAATTATGAAAGGGAAGTCAGCTCTAGTTCGTTAAAGCAACGCAAATCATGTTAGTGCGTGTTCCATTTTATCTTTAAATTTTAAATACTTTTTTTATAGATTTGTTTGTTTCAACCCATCTACAATTTAAGAATATCATTTAATTTTACATATTTCAATAAATTACACATGAAACTCCAAAAATATACTAAAAGTTTTTCTTTAATTTCCTTATGCTGCTACTTGTGTTAATTTTAAGTCTCGAAAGTATATTTGTTCTATTTTGACTTTAACTCACTATGAAATACAGATAAAAATTTACTTGTTACATATAGTTATTTGACAACAATTTTTGCTAATTATCAATGTTTTTGTATGAACTTTGTATAAAAGATTGCTCTCAAATTATTTGGGGTTTTTTAAAAGAATTTCGTCCGATTTGGGGTTTTTATTGAAGTTTTTGGGGGCGAAGAGTGAGAAAAACCTGGTAACCCTGGTTGGTGGTGGATAGCATGCGACCCCATCCCCCCCACTGGAATCGTGCGTTACAGGAATTTTCTGGAAGTGCTGCGATCCGACTGTGCAAATAGGCTTCAAAAACAACATGACGGCTTGGCTTAAATGCGCGTTCCGGTATTTCATAAAGAGCAGTTCAACGTCTTCAGTGTGTGTCTACGTCGATTTATGAGTAAATTTCCTCCACAGCTGAGTGAATCTCGTCGTGGAAGTAAAACCAGAACAGAAACGTAGAAAATGCCGTTCAATTGGAATAATTTTTCAATGTGCAGCGCCTCGTAGCATTTTGAAACAGATTGTTCATGCCTACTGATTAACTAATCAGTATGCATGAACAATCTGTTTCAGGATAACTATCTTTTCAGATCTTATAATAAAGTAGCCACCAAATGTTAACAAAAATTCGCACTATATTTGTTCCTGCTACTTTTTCGTCCTTTATCTCGCGACAATTTCTTGATATTTTGCTTATGTGCGTTGAAAAGGAATCATTTGTGCACCACCGTTTCAGCTCAGTATCTTTTCCAGACAAAACCACAGTGAAATTGAGAAGCGGCGCCGCGACAAAATGAACACCTATATCACCGAGCTATCCGCCATGGTGCCGATGTGTCATGCGATGTCGCGCAAGCTGGATAAGCTCACCGTGCTTCGGATGGCTGTGCAGCACCTGAAGACGATTCGGGGCGCGGTCCACTCCTACACCGAGGGCCACTACAAACCCACCTTCCTATCCGATCAAGAGCTGAAAATGCTGATCCTGCAAGCGGCCGAAGGATTCCTATTCGTGGTCGGCTGTGACCGGGGTCGAATCCTGTACGTTTCAGAGTCGGTCAACCAAGTACTGAACTACACACAGGGAGAGCTGCTGGGACAAAGTTGGTTCGATATCCTGCACCCCAAGGACGTGGCCAAAGTGAAAGAGCAGCTTTCGTCGTCCGATCTGAGTCCCAGGGAGCGACTGATCGATGCAAAAAGTAAGTTTTCTCTTATTTACAGCGCCTGCTGGCTACTTGGGCTAACAACATTACAACATATTGTAGCTATGCTTCCCGTGAAAACCGACGTACCGCAAGGACTTTCGAGACTATGTCCTGGCGCCAGGCGCTCATTCTTTTGTCGTATGAAATGCAAAGTGGCCGCACAAATCAAGGAGGAGAGTGACTCGACGTCGAGCAGTCATCGGCGGAAAAACAAACTAAACTCGGATAAAAAATATAGCGTTATTCAATGTACAGGATACCTGAAGTCGTGGGCGCCCGCCAAAATCGGCCTCGAGGAGCAAGAGACCGAGTCGGATAGTGACTCGTGCAACCTGTCGTGTCTCGTGGCAGTAGGCAGAATTTCGCCGAATGTCCTCACGCCCAACGTGAATCCACCGGCAAACAATTACCCAAATATTAGATCAATTCAGTTTATGTCTCGGCACGCAATGGATGGCAAGTTCCTATTCGTTGACCAACGGTAAGTCAGGATGGGTCCTGCGTGTAAGGGCATTATTTTCAAGATTTGTCTGATTTGTGCTTCTCCGTGTGATTGTAGAGCGACGCTGGTGCTAGGATACCTGCCCCAAGAACTGCTCGGAACCAGTATGTACGAGTACTACCACCACGAGGACATTCCCTCGATCGCTGAATCGCACAAAGCAGCTTTGCAGAGCGCCGAGAAAGTCACGACGACGCTTGTATATCGATTTCGAACGAAGGAAAACTACTTCGTGCGCCTGCAGAGCGAGTGGAAGGCATTCAAGAATCCCTGGACAAAAGATGTAGAATACTTGATAGCGAAAAATTCAGTTATATTGTAAGTTACTCGTGGAAAAGACAAGCATTTTTTGGAATATTGACGGTCTGCTCCTGTCGTTCTAGAGCCCCCCCTTGCTTTAAGCGCACTAACATGAATTTTATTTTGCAGGACTGACTTCAGAGAAACTGCGGGCTATAGGTCAGAAGGTAGTTCCAACGTGTCGTCGAATTTTGACTTCTTTAATCAACGTGAGTATTGCGGGGACAAAACTAGGCAGCGAAATTCACAACCTGAGTTCATTTCAGCCAATGGACGTGATATTCATAGGATTATTAACACTCACATAGAAGCTAGCAAAATAGGTCGTCAAATAGCTGAACAGGTTCTAGATTACCAGAGACGAATAAGCGATTCCTCAGCAGGTAACGATCTTCATATGCTTTTCAGAGTCAGTTGCTCATTCTTCGCATCCATGATCATATCGTAGAAAGCAGTCCAGATCCGGATAGTCGGCCGAGCCTGAATGTGTCGTCCGGGGAGAACAGCACCTCGGGCGGCGAGCTGGGTGTCGACAGAAGGCTACCGCAGCCGACAATGAACCGGCCCAACGGGACGCTGCCGACCTACAACAGCGTGCGGAACAATTTCCAATCAAACTCAGACAATGGTAACTTCTTCGCCGGCGTTCAGCTCGCGTACAGCTCGTATGCTTATAACGATTTTAACCTTTTGTTCTTTTGGATGTTGCAGCTAACGACGGAGAACTATCAATGATAAGTAATGGTTATAATGACGTGTCCAACGTCACGACATCCGACGGGAATGACGAGGCCGCGATGGCCGTGATCATGAGCCTGCTCGAAGCGGATGCCGGGCTGGGAGGACCTGTGGATTTCACTGGACTACCTTGGCCATTGCCATAATAGACTAGACAATTTGTAGTTTATTTGTTAAGTGACTAATTATAATAAAGCAATTATTTTGTTAAATTTATGTTGAAACGTTATTCGTTGGATACTTCTTGTGGTATGCGGTATGTAGTTCGATTCACGCTCCAGTTCAAAAGATACTCCAGATTATGTGGTTAAGAATTTGGACCTCAAACATCACATCCTTTGTAAAAAAAATCGACGGTAAAAGCAAGTGATCAAATGAAATGAATGAAATATATATATATATATATTGTGTCTTATTTATATATATATATATATATATATATATATATATATATATATATATATATATATATATATATATATATACTATTCAAGACTGTGTGGATTAAAAAAAAAAATATTGTGTCTTATCAGCAACATAACATAGCACTGTTGAAATTTTATTAACGAAAATTAGTTTAACTGATTTTCCACTTAAGTTCGATATGGGAACTGAAAAATTATGAGAAAATACACGGTTGAAGGTAGGCAGCTTTTCTGGCTTTTTCTTTACTGACACCTTTTACATTTGTTTGCTTCGAAAATATTTTGACGAAACGCTAATGAATTTATCAAAACATTGACATGAGTTTCGTTACTTTCCGCTCAATAAATTTCACTCGCCCGGGAAGCTAAGAAATAAAACACTCTATTTCTTACATAATTTACAAGATTATATATTCGTTTCAGACGTCCAGCTGAGAAGCATTTGAAGCGCCTATCGGGGGACAAAGGATACTTGATAGGTCCTTGGCGACAGCGTAATTCCGGGTAGAAGATGCGTCGACGGCGCGGGCTCGCCTGCCACTGGCAGAAGGCGGAAATGCTGCATGATGCTCACGAAGAAGGTGAAGAGGCAGGTCCGGGCCAAGTAGTCACCCAGGCAGCGTCGCTTTCCCTGGCCGAAGGGCATAAAGTAGTCGTTGCCCATCACCTTTCCCTCGTCCGAGATAAATCGTTCCGGCCGAAATTCTTCAGGATCGCCCCAGTGTGCCTTGTTCATATGCACATTTCGTAGTCCTATCAATATCGTTGCTTCCTTCGGAATCGTGTACGGGCCTAACTTGGTCGTCTTCAAAGCCCTCCGCGGACCCCCCAAAGGTACGATGTGAAAGTATCGCTGGATCTCCATCAAATATGCCTCGATGTAAGGCATGCCAGTTTTCTCTGCGTACCTCGGGACATTGGGTTTAGGCAGGTGAGCGTCCACTTCTCTGATGATCTTGTCCTGGATGTCGGGCCTCACGAGCAGCATCATCAGCGCCAGGTTGAGCGTATTGCTGGTGGTCTGGGACCCTGCGATGAAGATGTCCAGTATTGTCATGGTGAGCTGAGCGTCGGTGAATGTGTTGTTGGGCGAGTCCTTGCGCGCCAGCGATTCCTTGATGAAGGCATAGACCAGGTCTTTCGAAGAGAGCTCGTCGGAGTAGCTGGCCTTGTGTTCGTTGATAATTTCCAGGAACATCTCGTGCAACTCCCTGTTGAAGTTCTGGATGAGATTGTAGCCTGACTTCTCTGGAATGATAAAGCGCAACCAAGGAAGCTGCGAGAGCAAACCTCCGGCCATATCGAATACCTTGGACCGCTTCTCTAGCATATGCAGCAACTTGTTTAGGCGAACATCGTCCCTCGCGATGCACTTGCCGGTAGTGAATGTCCACAGCACGTTGATAACACTAGATGCCAAAAAAGTAGCCGGGAATATCGGCAAGGAGTCCAGTTGTCTCAAGAAAGCCAGCAAGCCCTGCAACTCCTCTTGCACCTTCGCCTCCATTGGATACCTACCGTATCCAGCTTGACGCAAATGGCGCGTGGTGAAGCTGCGATGCTCAGCCCACAGCTCTCCATCCGTGCAAGTCACCCCCAAGCGCGTCCCCATCGTCCTCAGGCGAATGAAAAAGTTATCAGGGCGACCTTCAAATTCTTCTCTGGTATGTATCTCGTGGACCATGTCATATCCTTGAGTGTACACTACGTAGCCGTTTCCTAGTTTCAATCCGATGATGGGGCTCTTGTATTTCTCTGCCAGATGCTCATACGCGAGGTAAGATCCTCCAAGTTGTTGTGCCAGTTGTTGGATTTGGTGTGTGTTGCCAATCCAAGGAATCCAATCGGGACCTGAAAGCACAACGAAGCAATTTTTTAAAAAAAGTGTTTGTGCATTCTGAAAACAAGGGAGGACAAAATAACCACTTCAGCCCAGGCACATGTCAACATTCATCTCGTACCTCAACCCATGAACGATCCATTTAGCACGCCATCTAGGCATGCATCCAACTGGTACGCATGTAAGCTCATCCAGGTCACAGTATAGGTACACCCACAGTATAGGTACACCCAGTAGGTAATGTTTCATATAAAGGCGCACTATCAAGTACGGCCCGCGGTTCTACGGGACAACGTCAAATGTTTGTTTACATTTTGCATATGTTTGTTTACATTTACTGCATTCAAGTAAGAGAACTTCAATGGTTTGCTGCCATTTATGACAAAATGGCAGCTATCTACTGGTGGGGGCACTGCCAGAGCTCGTATATGCTCGTTTCATGCTAGGCGTGAAAAACGCCGTTAGAAACTTCGGTTCATTGAATTACAATGGTGAAACGTCTTCGCTGACACAAATTTCATTTACTTTCGACAAATTGATTGAGAGAAAAAGCCGAAATGCCTGAAAAATGTCTCATGTGTTGAAGTGAACGATGAAGTCCGCGAAAGTGCTTTGTGCCTCTGCAAATCTGGCAGTGCTTGGCATTCCCCAGCTTTTGCAAGCACATGGTCAGCACATGGCGCCATTTCTTGGAAGGAAAATACGAGCTTTGGGGCTTCGATTGCATACTGGGTCTACCTATACTGTGATCCAGGTGTCCAATTACAATAGTTGAATGAAAAACTCTTTCTTTGTTGACAGATAGCCAGACGCGGTCGAGTGGTTACTGACCTATTAATATCGCCGCCTGGTTATTGCCCTGTGCTGTGCACTGATACTAAATCAATTACTCATAGCCCATATCGATAAAATGGGCTGACATATGAGCATTGTGAAACATATAGAAGAATGTGGGAACCTAACCCCTTTAATTTGGACTGGTTGATTCAAGTTTTAAAGTAAGCATTTTTGTTATGTATTTAGAATTAAAATTTACATTGTATTTAGAGTAGGGATAGAATAAGTAAATAGAATATTGTATAAATTAAGAGAACTGAATAAAGAAAAAACAGTCTGTCTAATAGACTCAAAGCTAATTGCTGTTTCATTTTAGCAACTGCCTCCTTTCGGCAGAGTTAGACTTTGATTAGACTTTGCCTGATAAATTCGGCAAACCAGACTTCAACTTGTGTGCAGATATGCTTTTTAGTGGCATCAAAGTACATAGGCTGCTTGAGCATTGTCTATGCGCCAAATATGTGGCAATCTTCGGAATGCCGGTAGGTGGTTTTCCCTTTTTCAAAGAGATGTGAGTTTTTCAATCTCCACGTTCCCCCCTTTACATATATTTAATAGAAAGAAGACCTGCATCACCCTGGAACAATACAGAGCTAGGAATAACTTCCAGAAACAGAAGAAAACTTACTATGGCGATTCTGAAACACAACATGGCGATCCTGCCATTTCCAAAACACAACAGGATTGCTGATGACGTATACGTATACTGATCTCACTATGCTGTTTATACAGCCCGCTGATAACACCGGTTTATGGAAATGATTGCTGCCGGCGTTATACGCGGCACGACGTTATAAGAAAACAAGCCGCGTAGTGCGACCCTTGAGGTCCGCACGATCAACTTCCCAGTAATATTATTAAAATCCACAAAACAATATATTCTGCCCGTATTTGGGTTAAAATGGAATCAAAATTAGATGACGTTCTTGTTTTCGCCCTCAGCTCAAACATAGACTCTTCGACCATTTCCCACGAATCTTGAATCACCTCGTATCTAATCTTGCAGAACTGAATATCCGATTGATGCTGCATCACAGTTCTGAACTGTAAAGGAACCTTTATCAGCCCAATATCTGATCATTTCTTCTGTCATTGCATTAGTTCAAAAACCAATATAATCTCATCATCCACAATATTCAGCTTGCGGTGGATTTTCTTCCAAACTTCTCAAAGGTGCTGCGATTTCTTTCATTGAATCAATTGGACCCATCTGTAATCGTATTAAGCGATTATGATTCGAATTTTATGCCCGACACACTTAAAACTATCACTTGCCTTTTCTATAAGCAATATTCAATTAGGAAAAGTCTGATAAGAAAAAAGTACGTCTTATCATTTTGACTTTGAAAGTACATCTATAGAAGAAAGTAGGGGAAAGTGAACGTATATGAGATACTTGTCTAATATGATGTTAATTATACGCTCAGCAGTCTCCGCAGCCACCAATAACATACGCTTGCCCATTGCAAGTTAGGAGCATAGGTGACAGCCCGAGCTAAATAAAAGTTTACGGCGCTAATTTTCGATGAGTGTTCCAACGTACAACGTCAATCATTTTTAAATCTCTCAGAATTGGTTAGTACTCAGATTTACATATAATTTGATGATTTTGTGTCGATTCCACAATCGTGGTACATTTTTCTTAATTTATTCGATGGTATTTCCGAAAAAGTAAATGTGCTCAAGGACTGAGGGAGTACAACGCCACAGACAAAAACGACTTGAATGTGACTCCATTTTAAGATCGTAAGCGCAATTGTACAATAACGAAACGATATCTCGTGTCACGACGTTTTTAAAACAATGCAGGTTTTCACTTTTCCTATGTCCAATAGCGTCCTATTTTGCTCATTCATGTCGACGTAACATATTATTGAGGGATACCCTTTCAAGATTTTGCACCTGTTTACACTATAATTTTTGCAAACAAATTGAGCCTTGTATTGGTCGGAGATTTATTCCATTTCGTCTGCGTTTTATATTACATTACTGATCGACCCGCGAATAAAGCTGGCTCTTTTAGCCAATAATATGCGGCTGGAAAATCGGATACACGCTTTTCTCGATGAATATTTCGTAAGTTGTGATAACGTAACGTTGATCCGTTTGCATCAAAAAGCTGAATTTTTTGATGCAAAAGAATCACCTCCTCACCGCCTTAAATGGACATCTTCTTGTGAACCTGGTAAACGTTTCAGGATCTGCATCCTTACCACAGAGAACATTTTGAATCTGTCGATTTTAGGATTTCTAAATTGTTCATCAGAGACGCGTCATTACAGTTTAGATACAGTATCTAATATTAGTTCACTTTGCCCTACAGAAAAATCAGTTTTTACATTGGGGAGATGTGTGCACATGCAGGGCCCGATCTAAGAGAGGGGGGGGGGGCAAGCCGGGCAAATGCCCAGAGCGGCAAAAATGAGGGGCGGCAAAATTGAGGACAGTTGGCGGCTACTAAAAAAGGAATTTTATTATTTCCGTAGCTAATGGAGGCATAAATAATTATTCGGATATATTAATCAAATAGCCTATTAAGTAAACTGTTTAAAATTGATTTTAAACGAATTCGATAATACAACGACAACAGAGTGTGTGAATCCAAGTCAGAAACGAAGAATAACCGAAATGAAACTAAAAATAGTACTTGATAGCGTTTTCACTGTTCCATACATAAATTGATAAAAAATAATTATTTCTATCCGCAGTGTCTGAGAAATTCTTGAGCAAACGTACATCTATAGAGACACGCATGAAATTTTTTATACTTGTTTAGAAGCCCTAATGGACTAATATATGTGAATATTTCATACACAAAACATGCTTATGACTTACAATATTTCATTATAAAGGGCGGCAAAAATTATTTTTGCCAGGAGCGGCTAAATAGCTAGATCGGGCCCTGTGCACATGCATACGTTTTGTCTAGAAATCAACGAACACAATCTCGTAACTAACGAACCGGTTATAAACAAACCAGCACCGCTCGTGTATCGCTCTCATTGAAGGCCCAGGTTCGATTATTTTTCAATTAAAATTTATAATAGAGTATATAAGTACTATTGAATACACAGTACATAATGATTATGTAAAGAATGGGTATTCATTATGCAAAAGACCTGATATTATAACTAAGCTCGAAAGCTGGTTGTTTGTTTATTACGCTAAATTTTGTTGTTATGGAAATCGAAAATATGAAAATAAGGGGAAGCTGCCCTTATATGACGCCAGTCCCTAGATGTCGCCCTGGTTCGGAGCATAAGGGTGCTTTCTGCAATTACTGTTAAGCCGCGTCGATAGCTCGAAAACAGAACCATCATCGAAGATAGTTAGCTGGCTTACCAGGCGGGAAGTCCGCAGGCCTACGTAGCGATCTCGCCAACCACCAAAACATTGTGCCGACAGCAGTTACAACAAGGAACACCAACGTAGCCAGCATATCGGCGATCTGATTCCAGTCCTGATAGTCGCAATAAAGAGTTACATACATAAACACTTGACCGACAAACGTGACTGATAGTAATTCTCTTCCACATATGTATGTATGCCCGACTCAACAATTTCGCTACGTGATCTTTGGGGTGCGTAAGCAGATATTGGCAGAACACGCGGCGGCGCCTTTGAATCGCTGCACCCGACTAGCAATTCCAGTAATTTGCAATCACCCCCGCTCGGCTTCCAATTTTCCGGCAATTTGTGGGGCAGTTACCGACCCAACATACTTAACTTCTCGTAGGTCGTCTCGGCGGGCGGCTAGAATATCGAACACTCACTAATTTCGCCACTTTCTGGCTGGGATGCGAGCTGGAACGGGACTGAATGCTGGACCGCGATCTGCAAGCCACAGCCAATATAGCTGGGCGCGGTATCGGACCCGCGAGCGCTTGCTGTGGCCATGCAACAGTTATTGCTAGCACTTATCAGCAAGCGGCTACTAATTCATATGCAGATTGATGGAACTACTCTAGGCTAGCCGCGTCGCGATTCCCGGCCAAGTGGTATTAGTCCTACTGGTCAACGATTAGCTGCAGTCGGCAAGGAAGTCGCATCAAGTGGCCGGCATTCGCACTTACTTTATCTTGTACACTGGTCTTCGCATGAGATTGGCGATCCCTATATTACTTAAAGTTTTCGAGTATCCAGGACCATAAGCTATTCCAGAGATACATACATATGTAGCTATGAGCAATTACAGACCAGCAAACAAACATGTAAAATAGTTGAAAGTCAGTAACGCCTGTGAGAAACAGTAATTTATTGGTTTCTTATCCTTAAACACACGTTATATGGCTTCGGCGACAGGGTGATGCCGTCGATGCCTCGCATGTCCGGCAGCGACTCGCCGTCCGGCACGGCCACATCGAATTTGTGAAAGAATGTGGAGAAGAACAGAAACAAGCTGGTTCTCGCCAAATGTTCGCCCAGGCACCGTCGCTTCCCTACAAAAGATTTATATCAGAATTGGTGGAACACTTGCATCGTCCATCCGATGCGACAGACAAGACAAGACTCACCCAACCCGAAAGGCATGAAGATGTCATGGTGGATCAGACTACCGTCTTCCGCTAAGAATCGCTCTGGGCGAAAGATCTCCGGGTCCTTCCAGTAGGCGCGGTCCATGTTCAAGCTGTGTATCGACAGCAGGACGATGCAGTCCTGCGGAACCACATAGTCGTGCAACTTGCTGGCGGTTCGCGTTCGATGCGCGATGGCCAGCGGCGCTACATTTGAGAGCCGTTGCACTTCACAGATCACGGCCTCGGTGTAGGGCAGCCAGAAGCGATCAGCTAGAAGCGGAGCTCGTGATGCACCCACCACCGAGTCCAGCTCCTTGCGCATCTTCTTCAGCACTTCCGGGTAGTGCAGCATGTAGATCACGCCGAAGCCCAGCGTGTTGCTGGTGGTCTCCGAGCCTGCTTGAAAAAAATCCAGGCAAATCGACAGCAGCTGCTCGGCATTGTAGATGGTATGCCGCGGGCCGTTTTTTTCAACCTCGACCAAAAACGCCTCGATAATACTTTTTGGTGGAGTGTCTGGGGTCATGTTGTTCTGTATCTCAGCAATGGTTTCAACCAGGAACTTCCAGATGGGCATATGTGTCTGGATGATCTTTCGGTAGCCGCTTTTACCGGGAAATATGTGTCGAATGAATGGAAACTGGTTCAGAATCCCACCCGACATGTCGATCACCCGGAAGCTCTGGTGGATCAGCTTCAGGATCGCGACGAGTTTGTTGTCGTCCGCACGGTAGCGAAATCCAGCCAAAAGTAACCACATCACATTCAACACCGGAATATCGAAGGCATGGCTCATATCGATGGCCTCGGCCGCCTGAGCTTTTATACGAAAGTGCTCCACCATTTCCGACGCTTCCTTCTCGACATGGCCCACCACTCCATGGTGACCAGTTGTTCCCAGCTGCTTCATGGTCCGCAACGAGAAGCGTTTCAACGCTTCCCAATCCTTGCCGTCTGTGAAAACCACTCCCTGTCGCTTGTCCATCGTTCTCACGCGGAAGAAGAATCCTTTGGGCCGACCGTTGAACTCATCGCGGCTGTAGACTTCTTTGATTGCTTCATGCCCAGACACCACGATCAGGTTGCCTCGCCCAATGCGGAAGCCAACGACGGGACCATAGTGGTTGGCGAAATACTGCCAAACAAGATGGTAGAAGCTGTGAACCTCGTGCAGCCGTCGAATCAGAGGAATGCATCCCACGATCGGGAGCCAATTGGGGCCTATGGGGAACATATATGTGTATATATATGCAATAAGCAGAGAAGTTTAGAAAAGCGCTACTCACCTGGCGGAAATCCTTTCGGTTTCCTGCTGTCGCCCCATACGAATAGCAAGAGGACCGTAGTCAGAAATAAAAACGTAATCATACCGCGATTAACCCCGCAGTGCAAATAATCATCCAAAAGAAGAACCTTTTCAGCGAGCTCCCTAGCCACGTATGGCTGAGATCTCCCAAGCAAACTCACCTTTTCGACTTGAGCATTGGCGTTGGCGATATGTCTAGAAGTGACCTTAACATTCGCCCTATAACTCGTTTGGCCCACTCGAAAAAGCGTTTCGACTGAAAATAAACAATAATAACAAGCTCAGCTCCTAACATGTCGTGATAAATGTATCTGAACGATATTCGCTCCGCACTAGAACGTTCTTCTAGTTGAGCGGCGTTATGCTAATACAATTGCGTAACTCATTTCCTGTGGACCTTGCAGCCCGTCGTGCGCTGCAACTGACTTGAAGACTTGTGGCACTACATGCCTTAGCTGCTTCTCCACTTCCGAATTGATGATGCAGATGCTATCGGTCAACATAGGAGTTTAGAATCCAAAAGATCTGGAGGCGCTACCTCCGCACTCGAATTTCAATTATATGCAAATTGGGACCGAGGAGTATCTCCCATTTCAGTACCAAATTATTCTAGTTGACGCACGCCCGCATGCTTCCGTAGAACGGTTATGTTATGTTCGTTATTCGCCTAGCAAATTAACACGAGTCAAATGATCTTGATTTGAACAAAATACAGGCTCTCCTGTCTGGCACCTTAAAATCTTTCAATTTTCATAAAGCAAGTACAATAGCTTAGTCGCAAGCTGACACTGCATCGATGAAACTAGTAACGACTAGAGGACACCTAGCTATGGAATAAATTTACTTTTAGGAAAACTGACTATTCGACATTGGAAAAATTTCAGTGACATAAATTTGATGTAATAATTTTAGAATAAAATTCAACGACACACAGACGACAAATCATTCACATCTCAATTGTATGGACTTCGGTGAAATAATAAATTTAAGAAGTTCCCGAAAAAAATGAAAACCTTCTACGGAAATTTATTGTTGCAAACGAATCAACGTCGGTTAAAACAATTTTTATGCATATTCAAAACATCGACAAATGAAAATTCTCATCTTTTACTAAATTTTCATAGGAGTGTACTTTTTTTTATTGAAGCAATCAATCTTAAAGATGAGGGAATATGAATTGTGGGTACATTTCTAGAATGCAGAATCAGCAAAATGGCAGTGTATACGCCATGCAGTCATTTCCAAAACGCCATGTACACACTCAATATGTTATCATAAGCTGTCCGCCGTAAAATCGTTGCATAAGTCATACTATACATTCCTCCCAAACATTCATTCGATTCTTCAGGAAGCACCTAGGTGACGCTAGAGCTCTCTATTTACGGACTATTCCCGACTGACCAAAGGGTCAGTTAGATTCGAGACTAATTAGACCACGACAAAACGGTTCGAATAATCGTTGCGGCGGAAGGCGTTATAACTGAAAATATTTATTGTAATTTAGTTATTCGAATTCTATAAATACCTGACAAGCCAATGGCGGCTCGTGATGCTAACAACAATACAACTTACATTAACCACACGGCGATAACGCATGCACAATAATACGTTTTCCACTCATTGATACATTTACGAGTGACGAATCTTACTACGGCCCGAGTCGCTATTTGACACCACATGTAACACAAGCAATGTGTGCTAGACCGATCCATAGGTCAGGGTAATGGAAAGTAGTCAATAAATCACGGCAACGGGTTACGATGAGTCAAATCCTGCCTTACACTGGCATGATACAATAAGACCTCACGAACTAGAACCGCATTAAACCGAAAACCTAACTACCTATGCAAATTTGTCCATTCCCTTCCCGAATGAAGGAAAAAACTCTGTGCTTCAAAAAATGAACAGTGCTTGCTTCGAATTTTGCATCTATATTTTTCCAGATGTAAGGAATATTTTGCCGTTGAAATATCAAAGTTTCACTTGATGCGTCTTGAAGAAGATCCTTGAAGACATTAAATACACTTCACACCTACAGAAACAAACACCATTTTACTGTACTGGCTCAATAATACCAAGCAATTGTATTTCATACTTTCATATATTTGTTTTTAATTTAACATCCTTACCAGCTAATGCTTCATTGGCTTTCAAAGCCCTTAAAACTGAATGAACACTTTTGTTTTGACATTTTTGCATTTGTTTTTTTTTGTATCTCTTAATCGTTAATAATAATTCATCCATTTTTAAAACGTCTTAGTTCGATCACAAAATTATAAATTCTTTTCCACTTGGGTAATTGGTAGATGCGTTCACAGGGAAACAAGTTTCATTCTAGTAGTAGCAGTTAATATTGACCATAACAATAGTTATCAATACATGAAGACTTACACATTTGATTTTCAATGGAAACGTTAATTAAAATACGCTCTAAAAACAGTGATACCAAGTATCGCCAAGGATAAAAATATGAACAATCGTTCGGTTACGATGTAAAGCCTTATAGACAATTCACAAACAACCACACCTCACACCTCTTGATTACTCACTCCTGACAGAGTTAACGGAGCGCGTAGCGCCTCAACACACTTTTTTTTTGTTTGAAACATGTACGAGCGTGGAACGCTTTAAGTTACTTTAAGCAAATGTAAAGACAACAACTGCGACTTATCAATATTCATACATACATGCATTACATACTTTCGTGTTCAAATTGCAACTAAACAGCAAACGATGATAAAAAAATATTGGACGCATGATATGTTGATCTCGAAAGTGATACTTGATTTTTCAACGTACGCATATTAGACGAAGTATTGTAGCTTAGACCGACTTTTTTGTGGGTTGACAAACGGACATTAACTTCATCCCGCGCCATCCATGCCGTAATTACGTGGCACGTACGGCGTTCTCCGTTATTTTTTTAAAGTTTTTTAAATAATTTTTTGTCTTAGTTTTTAACAGTTTCACCCCATATCATAAATGGGTAGTGGAAAATCAAACAAACTCAAGTCTACCGTGCACAAACCTCACGCCATCCCATTCCAGCCATGGACCATCTTACACTTGGTTTCCTTAAAGGTATTAGCTAACACTAGCATTCCATCACAAATTGGTTCTCCGCCTCGTCCTTGCGTTCATCCGTACAGGCTGATCTGATCCATTTCGGAACACGGGACTTAGGACACGAGGGGAAATATAATGTCCTTGGCTAAAATTCTGCAGAATCCAATACGTTAAATTCGGTTAAATTCAATCATAGCTTGGCTAGTAATTCAATTTAACATTTGCATGATTTGTACTTAATAAGGCATTATGTCGTGTCGAAAAATTTCTACTCTCGTCTGGTATTTTCCGTTTAAGTAGTTTCACTTTCATTTTAGCTATTGTTCTTTACAAAAATATCTCTTTTCACTATGTGCTTATCTAGACTTCTAAGTTGCTAGTTTTCATCTATAAATATGTTCTACGCTTTCCTGTACATACCATTTTTATCTTATCCAGCGCTACATGATCACAATTCGGTTTCGTTCCATAAAAGATGGGAAACGTTCACAAGCAATGTTCGTCGTTCAGATTTGCATTTCTCGTCCGACTGAAGAGAGGGGTCAAAAAATAGGTTTTCATTTGTGTCTAATACTATGTGAGTTGATTTCCGCTTTGCAGATGCACAATATGTAAGTACTTTTTGAACGATTAAGGTATATAGTTGCGCTAAATCTACTATGCGATCACGTATGGCGCCAATGCGATCGACTGCCACATACATACAAATTCATCTATTGTCCTTATTTACTACTGGTTTGTAGGTTTTCCTTGCAATTTCAGATGATTGAGGAGTTTATTGACGTTTTTTCCAAATGAAAGTGGATTGAAATTGCGAGACGACAGTGCCATGACAAGTCGCCGCTTGATAATCTGATTGGTTTATAGGATTCAGTGCTTAGGACTACAACATTCAATTTTTTCAGGTGATAATTATTTACAAGATTTGTTGTACTTTTGGTTTGGGATTGTTAAAGTAATTTGGAAGATGAGGACGACTGCATCAATCATTTTTGTGATGTCATACTTGCAGGTCAATCATATTAGAAATTTGAAATTTTGTTGGTAAATCTAATCATAATATAAATAAAGTATAATTCGATGCCTTTTTCATGGCAAACAACCGTCAAATCTGGTTAATTTCATGCGGCGATCTTAAAACGATAATATGCTCGTTAAAGCTATGATCGTCAAGCAGCGCAACAATACCTAATATCGAACTGAAATACAAGCACAAATTTAAGAACATACCGTTGGTAATTTTGATAGAGACACTGTTCAAAAACTATTGGTTAAAACAAACCATTCGATTTATATGAAACTGTTCTGAATCGTGATATCCAAAATTTATAGGAATGAATTTTTCGTACGTCTCATTTTTCTACTCTGTCAACAGCAATAACTCAACAATGCTTGTATATCTAGAGAAAATTTTGCAATCTATGTAATTGTGAAATTTGGCTAAAACTGAGAGTAGATGAAATACTGCAGCTTTTCGACGTAAACAGAATATTTTCAGGTTATCCTTTTATATTTTTTTAAAAAAAGCGGCAAGTAACTTATTCGGAAATTAATTATAAAATGTATAATGATCGAGCCGAAAGCGTATTTTTATTCAGGGCTGCCAGATAAATTATTGCAACTATATTCGGACGGAATCAAAATAGAGAGTTACAATCATTTTCACGGCATTAGGAATCCAAGTTTGGGAAAAAATCATACAAGAATGTAAAGCTTTCACGTTGCCTTTCCAGCATGGCATAGTTATTTGTCAAAATTGATACTTGCGACAAGTAGTTCTTTGAAAATAATTAACACAAAATTATTTTCAGATTTTCTTCTCTGTTACATCACAGATTTTGCCCAATTCTATACAGACAAAAACATTGATTTTCATTACGAATTTACTCAACGACAATATTGGACCTGCAAGTATTCATTTTACCGATTTTCAACCATACACACCATTATCTACATGCAAAGTATCATCAACAACTTACGTCGGAAGAAATAACTATTGGATAATTAGTTTTGGCTGTCGTACGTTCGTCATTCAACCCAACAAATCGAAACCACTAGACATACACAAATATTGAGCGGATGAAAATCAGCAGACAACACACAGAACTTTCGTTTATATTCTCCTCCGCATTAACTAATCGTTTTCATTTTATTGGGTTGCCCAACGAGTAAAAAAAAGTAATCAACACATTTTTGTTCTTTCTTCCTTCGTTATACAACATACAAAATAACAATATGAAATAAATACAAATGTACAAAATTTTGATCACAGTAATATATTATTATTTTTTTTTGTTGATTTTATAAAAGAAGGGAAATAATAGTAAAACGAATACTTAACAAAATATATAGTTTCCACCACCGAGTCACACCCTCATCTCCCAAGCCAAACAAAATTTCAATGTTCATTTCTAAACTTCTCTCTTTCTTTCTTTCTTTCTTGCAAGCTTGCTTTCTTTTCAACGTGCAAATTGTATTGATGTTACTTTTGTTAATAAAATATAACTCGCTTCGTTCCGCTTCAATTACCGCTTTCGGTTGAACCTCATATTTTCTAATTCAACGCAAAGAATCAAAGGAAATGTCTCTGAGATGAAATGGTAACATAATTTACAGGAAGAACATTTAAATTAAAAAAAAACATTGGATCACTATTTCTCAAAAAATTAATATTAAAATATATAAACTTTTATTAACATCCTCTTATTGATTTTGTTTGCTCTAACAAATTGGTTTTAATATTTTATTCGCTTGTAAACTAATTTCTCCTCTTTCTTTCTCCCTTTCTTCCTCATCGCTTCATGTGTGTATGTTTCCTTTTGGGTCTAACGTAACTAATAACTAGACTTTAGATTTTATACAGATTTCCTTTTCTTCAGTTACATACATCATAATGTACACAATTAAATATATTTATATGTTGATAACTTGGTATTTCATACAATTTTCCATAGAAGAATTTTAAACAACATTAATTAATTGGACGAACTTAAAATCATCTCTCTTACCATTATTATAATTACAGAGAATCGTTTTAACAATATTTTTTGTCTGTCGGTTTTTTCGCGTGTAGATTTTTTGTTTTGTTTTCTTCATTTTTTCTTTTTTTGTAATGTGCTTGGTTAACGGTAGTTATATACAAGGTATTTAAATAATACAAAATAATATTAACAGATTGGACTTTAATTACAGGTGAAAGTAGTGTAGAAAAAGAAACGAAATAATTACAACATTGTCGGAACGACATCGTTGTCCACGACGAAAAGGGATGGTTTTTTCAGGACAACAGGACAACGATCTCCCTATCATTTTCAATTTGCTTAGTCGGTAGTTCGCATTGAATTTTTACTAAAACTAAAAGAATTAATCAGTAATGCAGGCTGTAGCAGCCAAATATCGAATTTAAGCCTACAGTTAGAAATAAACCTAAAAATATATTATACAGTTAGAATAATCCTTGCTTTACTGAACTCCTATTGGCGGCGATTATGTGGGTTATCCATAGCTGGTTGCTGTTGCAGTTGCTGCTAAGTGCGAGGCTCCTTCCCTCCCGGGCGGACTTACACTTTTCGCTTGGCGTGCAACATTTCCATGAGGAGGGTCTGCGTGGGGGCGCTGCCAGCGCAATGCTTGATGTACAAATGCTCCTCGCCACGAGTCGCCATCGCGTGGATCTCGGGGAGTATGCTCAACAAGCGGCTGAATTTATCCTGGAACATAGAAAGAATGTGTTAATCGAAGGCCTCTCGACTCGAAGGAACCGTTTCACAGCAAATGGGAAGCAGACAAAAAATGGTCTAGTTCTTATTTGTCTCCTCTTAAGACTCCTTTAAAATAGTATACACCGTCCTGCGGCAAGGCGACGATCGATCGCTCGCTGTCTTCAAATTTAGAGACTACAAAAATGCTAGAGCAATCGTCCTTCGGGAATGTGATCAGTACAGTCGCTTGCATTTCTTCCAAGCGAAGATTTTAACTCTCGAGTCCGGAGATGTTATTCGAGTCTAAGAAAGCTTATTGTTCGTTTATGGACACCATGCCCCATTCCTTTTTGCTATCTCCACGCAAAAACCAATAAAATATGATTCCGATATTCGCTTAAAGTAAGTTTATAGCAAAACTTTTGGGTGGATTCTAGGGCTACATATTTTCAGCATGACCCAAGGACATCTCAAATTGCATTTATGTGGGCACGTTCGAAATAATGAAACATAAGCAACCTCTTTGGCAATTAACTGCACTTAATTTTTTTACTCACCCAACAAATGCCATCGAAACTTATCGAAACTTACCGAAACCGAAGGATAACACGTCAGCGTGTAGTCCAGTAGTGCCGCCTGTACATTCTCATGTCCTTCGAGGACCGTTTTCCGATTGATGATTCCTCGTACATCTGCAAAACAACAATGGAGGAAGGGCAAAATACAATTTCAGAATGGTCAATAAACATTACTTAAACCGTGCAACGTACTTGGATTAAGTAGTATCAGGAACTTCATGCACACGTAGTCGCCCATGTCAAATTTTAATTCCTGCAATTTATTCTGTAGCTCGTTGAAATAGTCGGCGAGCTGTGGAACTCCGAGGAGGCCTAAGTTCAGCAGATTGAAGATTTGACCGTTGTGCAGGGGCGTCTCGTCCGGGAGACCGTTGTGTATCCGCTGGTGTAGATGATCCAATACTAACATATCGGACCACGAGAATTGGAGCAGCTTCATTTGGTCATCAACCTGAAACGGGAGCGAAGAGGCATGGTCAAAATATCCATTCCATATTGGGACTCAGACGAATTTCTTGATCGGTCTTGAGGTAAGTTAGTTTAAGTTTTATATCCGCAAGTCTTATCCATTTATTAGTAATTTATGACCAAGACTCCTTACACACAAGGAAATTGGGTTAAGAAACGGAGAAACGAGCATTTTGGAAGGGACTTACGTTGATGAAATAACAAGTTAGACTTGAAAACGCATGACAATACCATTCGCCAAAAAAACAACAGCCGCGAATTTAAAAACCACACAACGTGTGGAGAAGTTTTTGTGTCTATTCTTATTTCATTAACAAGGCGTGGAATTTTTTAAAAAAAAAGTTGTTATTCATGCATTTTTGGTATCTCACGCGTGCATTGAATTTACCTTTATTTTGTCATTGTTTACCTTAGTAAATGTGTGTAGGTCACGTTAATGAAAAGTGAAATTGTAGAACGTACATTTCGAATAAGTAGTAATAAGTACGTTCTACTATTTTCCAAAAAACGTGGGATGCCTTCATGCCATAGAAACAAAACAACGACGGTTGTATTCAACGAATTAACATGCCAACAATTTTATTTGATTTTATTTGTTTTGTTCATGTCGAAATTACTTTTTACAATTTGGAACATTTTCCCTCAAATCTACACTATTTTCCGTTTTTCGACTTTGCGCAACAAAGCTCATTTTAGGGAAACAGAAAAAAATTAAAAACAGGATATCCATTTTCTCATTTCTCGATTTTATGTCATTGTCCGCCTCAAATCTGTCCTATTTGTACTACAGTAGCACCTCGATAACAAGACTCTCAAAGGGATCTTTCAAATAGACTTGTTATCAAGGTACACTCCTAGCCGAGGATCGTGTTATTAAGGTTGTGTAGACAATAAGTCGTGTTATCGAGTTTTCACGTTAAATCATGAGCCCAAAACTTCCGTTCTTTTCGTTTTGCAAACGCGGAAAAGTTAAGAGTCGTGTTATAAAGGTTCAGTGACGGAGCTCAACGTGATACTGAGGTTGGAGTCGTCTTGTAAAGGTTTGTTTGCTTAGAGTGACGTATTATAGAGGTTGTTATAGCCAAAATCTGAATTAGGGAATACTTGTTGTTGAGGTTTTCATTTAAATAATAGTCGTGTTATAGAGGATATACTACATTAAATCCTATGATTATTTCACGGGGACTAGAAAAAAGGACTTGTTACCAAGGATGTCTTGCTATCGAGGGTCGTAGTATCAAGGTTCTACTGTATTTCCATTTTTGCCACTTATAACTTTGCGGCCTCAGTCATTTCGGTCAGTGAAATAATTATTTTCACGCACAGCCACTTACAGTATTTGGCGCCCAGAATTCTGTAAGTGGCTCGTATTGCTTCTCGGGTAGAACCGCATGCCGTTTCTGGAAAGCGCCTCGGGTTGAGCACCCGAACTCAAAGTTTTTAAGTGTTGTGCCAAGGGTGCGTGTTGCTCGAGCGTTTTCGTTGTCGCCGAATGTGCGCGTTCACATCGCAGAAACAGAAAGGTATAAGTGGCTGATGGAGATGGTTGTGAAATGTGCTATTCCAATGAGAATCTGGAAGTGCGGTTCGCAGCCACGCTGCCGAGCAGTTTACTCCACAATACTCCGTAATGATTGGTTTGGGTACTGGATAGATATTGCGAGTTGCGTTTTCCAAAATTCGATTGGGATATTTGCTAACAATATAAATTAAGCAATTATTTCCACCCCGCGCCTTGAACTGATTTTATAAACAAAACATAAATGAAAAGCAGGAAATTAAAATTGCGGGCTCGTTTCTTACTTCGAATTTCAACCTGTTGACAGTTTTGATGGATCACTTGTAGTGTTCTACTATTGTTTTAAACTACAATTTTTATTTGATTGCGTGGTGTACTCGCTTCTGGATGAAAACAATTTTCTTGCTAAAAAATAAATTTTTCAACATAATTTTTTACACAGAATATTTATATGGTAGTATTTAATTCAAAATACCAGTTGAACATGGAAAGACGAGCACTGCCCAAAATATTTAAGTTTAGTATTGCTGGGAATTTTTTGAGATAAATCCTATCGTCTGTTAAGATTAGTAACTAAGTAATCAAATTGTTTCAAAATGTTCCAAAAATATACAAGGGCTCTGAGATAACAATGAAAACAGTTTTATCATTTCTAGGAGGCAAATGGCCTGCCTATCTCCCATTAGAAGGTAACAGTGCAATGTTCAATTTTCGAACAGCTTCTCGTTGATTATAAGATAGGAAAATTTCAATGTAGGGACAGGCAAATGTATTTTGATTCGTGACTTGATATCTATACTTTCAAAAGTATGTCAAAGTTATTGAAATTGATTATATTTTCAGAATATGTATTATGCGTTTACTTTTTCCTTTGCAGCTGTTGTGGCGCATTCACAATCATAGATCAGCTGCATGATCAATTAAACAAATCTCAACCTGACAATCTTTTTTCATTCTCCGCGTAAACCCACTCCGAATCTATCTTCACCAACGAAACTGATGTGGCGAATCACAGCCACTGATTGATAGATCATTTCATCGTATTGTTAATCAATGTAGGACAAGCTTTTCTCACAGCATTTTCCACCAGCACTCAAACAAATGTGAACATCGCGACGTGCCCACAATCGAGCAGCTTCGCGTGCAGATACCATCAAAAGTCTTTTGACACGAATTTCTGCTTTCCCGCTGCCGCGACTACCGCGACTGACGCCGCCGCAACTGAAACGCAACACTATTATTTCAAATGCTGCATTGTGTAACAGCACACCTTACTTACTGTTGGCTTGGATTCAGCAGACAGGTGTAGGTGAGCGAGTATCTGAGTATCATGCGAGCGCAAACGTACTTCTACGTAGGCCATGACTAAAGAGTCAATCGTATCTTTGTAATATACAACAAAAGTGAAGTCATCGCCATCAGTGTCGGCTCTGTCACAGTCACAGTCGAAGCAGGCGATTGCAACAGTTCTGGCAACAGCACCAACGACTCCACAGAATGAGCATGAGAATGCGGATTGCCAATTGTCGAACTGTCGACAAGACACAAATCGTCGAGAGCCATCAGCAACTACTGCAGAACGATCGGACGCTTCCATCTAAAGATTCCATCCTCAACTTATCCCGCACTCCGAGTGAAAGATACGCAATCGGGCATTGAGACATATGTGTGTACCTACCAAAGAAACACTCGTGAGCAGCAGGAGCTACCACAGACTTCAAGGACACCGAAAAGTTAGAGCTGGTGTGATGCCTCGGTTTTGAAAACGCGATCTACCAATTTATGAAATTGATTGGAAGTCGTTGCACAGCCATGAGGCAGGCAGCCAATGCCGTAAATGCAGACCGCGGATCTAGATCTTTCATCATAGTGACTGTAACTTTCGGCTCATGAGTTTATTTGAGAAATCTACCCGAACGACACTTTTTAGCGGATACGACGAAAAGTGAGAGTGGCTTCAAGATATGAATTTATGTTTGCCACACATTTATTTATTTATTTATTTATTTATTTCGCCAAAGCAAGGCATTCTCATGTCAACATTTAAAAATATAAAAATATAAACTATAAATTACAACAATATTCTTAACCCTAAAATACGTGCTGCATTCAACGTTAATTTATACTGTTGTATGAACGTCATAATTTAGGGATGGATAATGGAAGGGCTTTAGAAATGCTGGATTTAAAATTGAACTTGGAGATGGTAGGGGAGTAGTGGTTGCTCAAAGTGTTGAAGATCTTACAGCACCCATTAACTGGTTCATTATCTGCATACCTAGTAAGATGCTGATATTCAGTTAGTAAACGTGTATTACGCGTACTTCTTACAGGCACATTAAGCTTTATTTTATTCGTCAAATATTCCACTGCTCATTTTCAACCAAATGGGTACCATAATCCAACCCCTTTTCACTGGTACGATTCATGAAGTTACCTGCAACTAGCAGGCAGTAGATTACATGGTCTTTTTAATGTACGTGGCTATCGATATGAAATCGACGCTTGAAAAACGAAAGGGCGTAAGAAAATATTTTGGGGAAATTTAGATTTAAGAGTTATTGAATGCATATGCGACATACATATGTAACTAGATCGTTTGTGGTAGCTGTGTCCAAAATCTCCATAAGTGCAGCATTTTATTTTACTATTTCACCATTTTATCTTAGAAAGACTAATAACCATTTCCTATTTAGCAGTTCATCTTTAAGCAACTTGTAATATGTAGTTAAACTTCGACGTCCGATTATATGTAAAACATATAAAATACTGCGTTAGAAAGGGGCGAAACTAAATGAAATCGTACGTACCCTTGCACTAAATGAACTTAAAAATTTGACAAATGATCTTTACGTATTTAATGGACGCACCCTTATTCATTGTCTATTATACTTATATGATCAAAATTTGTGTGTTTCCGCTTTTATCGCGAAATACATCCAAAATTCACTTGAGGAACATTTTATCGTGAGTCGTATGCATCGTTTGCTGCAATCGATGTACATTGGCGGCAATTAGTACCATCAGAAAGGGAAGAAATCAAGCAAAACAAGCATTTCTACGTGTCCCTTCGGAATAACTCCAGTGAAAATATATCGATTGTAGCAAGTGATACTTCAAACACATCTAGATTAAGGGAAAGGAGGTAGTTGAAATAGATATTTTTATTCTAATTGCTTAAAGTAGACGACAACATTTGAAGCTAAATATGAAAGTTTTCTGACCACTCCAAGTGTCTTGAATATAATATCAAAGTTATGTGCCTTACAACTTCATCCAAAGAGTCAACGACTTATAAAACGTTTGAAAGTTTAAAAAAATTATTATTTTTACATTTTATGGTTTGCATTTCTTGTCTATTTTGCAGCTCCTAGTAGAGCAGTACAAGGAAGCATAATGTCTCATTGCAGTCAGCGAGAATATCATCCTCGCATTCCTGTACTAAACTTTTCTATAAAAAATATCCTCAAATTGTCGTTCCTTTGGATTTTAATCGAAAAGCACAAGCCCACAATCGCACGAATGTAGTTCAATTGAAAATATGTTTTTATGCTGATATGAAGCTCGCCAAAGGAGAACCCAACGGCTACGAAAATAAAGCACACATAAAACATATTTAGTGTATATGTAGCCCAGATGGAATCTTGGCTACTTTGTAGAGCGGAACATGACTTAAGCAGGCGAACAATGTGCACCAATGTCGCTAACAGAAACAATTTAGAAGACATTCTGCGCCCGACACAACAATAGCAATGGCAATAAAAATCTTTCCCATTGCGCGGCCACAAAGATACATATAGTCATAACACCACTTTCCACAAATCCCCCTACATCCATAAAACCACTTTCAACTTCTCCTTCTACTTCTAAAACATCGATATTCTGAAACATCGCATCGATACCATTCCATTTATAACCACACATTAACATTCCTTTACCATTCATCTTTCTTGATATTACCAACCTAAATTGCATGCATTTATAATTGTCGCTTATTGTTTTGAAACTAACAACGAAAACATAAAACACATTTACCGTGGTCCAAATGCTCTTCGCTTAAATACAATCACCCACCAGATTGAGGTATCAAATATCTTTTTGCATGTACTATCGGTACAAAGATAAATAACTTGAATTTTGTTGAGGATGCATTTCGAATTGCATCCAAAGATCATTCCGAGAATTTTGCGATGCAGAAAATCTTATCTTTGTTTTCTCCAAGAGTATTTAAGTGAGTTTTGTAATTAAATTAAGTGCAGTCTAATTTCCAAAGCGGTCGGAGACTATGATAGTCTAAATTGCGAAATAAATAAATCGATTTTAAAGTTAAACGCGGTGTTTTATTTACGTCAAAGTACGAACGTACGTACGAACACATTACTGGCGCAGTCGGTCAACCTACAGTTAATAAAATTTGTAAAATCGCGTTTAACCACAAAAGTGAAATCAACAAAATAATATATAAATCTAAAAATATTCGTATCTAAGAATATTGTTTTAATCTCAGCCGCGATCGCATTTTAACTAATTAGACGTGAACCGTAGACACAAATTGGTTCGCAAGCCTACTGCTGAGCCTGGCAATAGGGCGTCTTTAAAAATAATAATAAACAATAATTTAATAAGTTTTAGCAAAACCATACCGATTCTCATACCCTGCAAAGCGTATATTCGACCTTAAATCATGGCGACCAACAGTAGCAGTAACATACAACATCAGCAGCCGTTACTCTCTCTGGAAGTAGATCCTTTTGCGTATGTGAGCCGCATACCCTTTTTTGATGGTGAAAGTAGCTGTATAAAAAGTTTTGTCGATGCAGTGGATGCTCTGGCACCAAAGTTGAGCAGATACGACGCAGCTTCACAAACAGTCATAGCAAACTTAATAAAAACAAGGATAACAGGTAAAGCAAGAAAAACTTTAGTAACTAACCCCCAAGTGACAAAATGGGAGGACATTAAATCAGTCTTATACGCGAATTTCACGAATAGTCGCAGCAGTTTCTTAATTGCTGACGAACTCAACAATTTATCACCGAGAACTAGTATTATTGATTTCTATAATCAAATCGAAGAAAAATTGTACCAACTAAATTTAAAAACGGAGTTAGAAATGGACAATTCAAAACCAGAATTTGTGAAAAAAATCGAAGCCAATAATAGAATGGCACTTAACGTGTTTAAAAATAAATTGTTTGAGCCGGTCAAAAGTTATTTGAAATGTAATAAACCCTCTACGCTCATAGAAGCACTTGACCTCTTACGAGAGGAAGGGTATTTAAACTATAAGCCCAGAAAACCAGATTTTAATCAAGTGAACCGAAATACAATGTATCGTCCAAATTTTAATAATCAAATGTATAACAACCAAAATTATCGTCCCAATTTTCAAACAAATCACAATCAAAATTATCGTTTCAATTCGAATTACAATGTTCCATTTAATAACAACCAAAATAATCATTCAAACTTAAATTACCGGTCAAATCAACAGAATCGCACAAATTTTTATCCAAATTATCAAAATATTTACAATAATCGTAATACAACTCGAAACAACAGTGTATCAAATTCGCTACAAAACAACTACCAGACAAACTCACAACAGAGCAGAATACGTAGATTTGGTAGACCAACTCCTATGGAAGTTGACAACTCCACCCAATTTGCCAATGCAAATCAAGTTGAAAATTTTCGGTCTCTTGCCTCGGAAATACAACCTCCGGAGCAAAACTCCCATATATTCGAATAGACTCCTATGATAAACCACTACGTTTCGTTTTAGATACTGGTGCTAGCATAAGTATAATCAACCCAAACATTTGTGCACCACAATTACGTCAAAAAACGGAGTGCTTTTCCCTTCGTACATTAAATTCTGAAGTGAAGTGTAATTACATTTGCTCTATTAAGCCCTTTATTGAATTCGGTGGAATCACCAAAATGGACTTTGTTGAGCTACCATTTCATAATTACTTTCAAGGTTTGATAGGCAACAATATTTTTAAAAACTACCAAACTGTTATCGATTACAAAAACAAAAAGTTGCTAATTGATGGTAACGAAATTCCACTATATTTTTCGCTTGAAGAAGAGGAATATGGTGAAAACATTAAAGTTTTTCTTACTGAAGAAACTGAAAGAGAACCATGTACGAGTCCTCCTTCTCAGCTTCGAATCAGCCATTTAAACTCGGAAGAAAGTAAAAAATTGACTGGACTTCTTAAAAATTACAAATCTATTTTTTACCAAGAAGATTCTGATCTCAGTTTTACGAGCGCTATAAAACATGAGATAAAAACAAACACCAATTCACCAATTTATAGTAAATTATACAGATACCCTGAAGTGCACAAGCAAGAGGTAAATAGACAAATTCAAGAGATGCTTCATCAAAATATAATACGACCAAGTTCGTCACCATACTCATCACCTATCTGGATTGTTCCGAAGAAAACGGACGCATCCGGGAAAACAAAATGGAGAATTGTAGTAGATTATAGGAAATTGAACGATGTCACGATTGACGACAAGTACCCTATCCCAGTAATTGATGAGATACTTGATAAACTAGGAAGAGCGATGTATTTTACAACGCTCGATTTGGCCAAAGGATTTCATCAAATTGAAATTGCTGAATCCGATGTGCCTAAAACAGCCTTCTCCACTGGCAATGGACATTATGAATTCCTTCGTATGCCGTTTGGGCTCAAGAACGCTCCGGCTACGTTCCAAAGGTTGATGAACACTATTTTACAGCCATTAATTGGAAAAATTTGTTATGTCTATCTTGACGACATCATTGTCTTTAGCACTAGCCTCGAAGAACATATTCAATCCTTGGACAAAATATTCAAAATTTTAAAACAAGCCAATTTGAAAATTCAAATGGACAAAAGTGAATTTTTAAAGAAAGAAACGGAATTTCTCGGACATATTGTGACTAGAAACGGAATTAGGCCCAATCCAAAAAAAATACAAACTGTTGTTGAATTTAAAATCCCAAAAACTGTTAAACAGATCAAGCAATTTTTAGGACTTGTAGGTTTTTATAGAAAGTTCATAAAAGATTTCGCGAAAATTGCAAAACCCATGACATTGCGCTTAAAAAAGAGTACAAAAATTAATCCTCATGACAAAGACTACACCGAATCCTTTGAAAAATTAAAGCTGTTGATGACGAACGAACCTATTTTGGCTTATCCAGACTTTGAAAAAAAATTCATTTTAACTACCGATGCTTCAAATTATGCAATTGGAGCAGTCCTTTCACAGGATGGTCACCCTACTTGTTATGCGAGTAGGACGTTGAATGACCACGAAACAAGATACTCAACGATAGAGAAAGAACTTCTTGCCATTGTCTGGTCTACCAAGTATTTTAGACCATATCTTTATGGCAGGAAATTCACTATAAGAACAGATCATAGACCTTTAACATGGATTTCTAACCTAAAAGAACCAAATTGCAAACTCCAGCGATGGAAGTGTCGTCTTGAGGAGTATAACTTTGATATAGAATACATCAAAGGAAAAGACAATGTTGTAGCAGACGCTCTTTCTCGCCCCGAAATTAATATCAACCAATTAGAATCAGATTCTGCAGCCGCTACAGTACATAGTGCACAAGAGGACAACTCATTGTATATTCAAATATCAGAAAAACCACTAAATATCTATAGGCATCAAATTATTATAAGAAAAAGTAAATCCAATTCGATCAAAAAGAAAAAAATATTCGGCAGAACCAGAACCACATTTTTTAGTCAAAACCCCGATGAAAAATTCATGACTTACATTTTAAGAAACCACATGCCAGATAAAGGAATGGTTGGACTTTATGTCCCTGAAATAGAAATTTTCAGCACCTTTCAAAATGAATATTTGAAATGGTTAAGTCCACACTCTAAGATTAGAATCGTTAAATGTCCATATATGTTATACGATTGTGAAAATTTGTCCCAGATTCAAGAAGAAATCCTGAAGGAACATCTTCGTAACAACCACAGAGGTATAGACGAAGTATATCGCGAAACTAAAACCAAGTATTATTATCCTAATCTCAAAGATCACATAGCTAAAATTATTAATAATTGTAATACCTGTAATGTAGCAAAATTTGAAAGAAAGCCATACAAACCACCGTTTTTCAAAACTGAAATTCCCAACAAACCTCATGAAATAATCCATATGGACATCTGGTTCAAAGACAGAAATACTATGTTTCTTACTCTGATTGACAAGTTTTCAAAATTTGCGCAAGCTATTCCCATTAAAAGCCGAAATTGGCCGGATATTAAAACCGCCCTTAATACTTATTTTGGATCGTGTTCTGTTCCAAGAAAAATTGTAACAGACAACGAATCAACTTTGACAGCAAATTTAAAAAATTTTCTCGATACTGAAAACGTACATTTGCATTTCACAACTCCTGGACTCAAAACTGGAAACTCAGATATTGAACGTTTCCATGCAACATTGAATGAACATATACGATTAATGAATGAGGAAAAACGAAAAAGGCCTGACAATTATGTCTGTGTGCAGGAAGTAGTCAAATATTATAACCGAACACACCACTCTACCACTGGAGAAAGGCCCATCGAAATCCATAACGGGATAATTTCCTCCGAAAAATTCCCTGATATTAGGAAAAGAATCGAAAGTAAACAAAAACAGAGACTCGAATACCATAATAAAAATAAAATCGAAACTGATGTAAACCCAAACTATGTTAAAAATGTTCATAGATCTAAAAAATTAGAGCCTTATTTCAACCACAAACCGAAACACAAAAAACAAGTTCATAAAAAACTTTTAATGAAAGCCAAGAAACATCAGCCTAACAGAATATCTTTCCAGGCATCGTCATCTTGCTCGCCTTATGTCTCTTCATCCCATGTTCCCAAACGCAATACATAGAAGTAAATGAGGTAAAACAAGGAAATGGATTTATTTTAACCCGAATGGAATCCGTCAACATAATCGAAAATTTCACGAATACCGTTCATCTTGTTAATCTTACTCTTTTTAAGCAAGCATTAGAAACTATCCATCTAAGTATTGACAAAGCAACCTTTAATAATAACTTAGCTCTACAATTACTCGAACAACAGATTGTTGATAAGTTAAAAACATTAGAACCCCATAGATTCGGACGTGGTCTAATAAACTTACATGGTAAATTTTTGAGATGGATAGGAGGTACTATGGACGACGAAGATAGAGAAGATATCAACAATCATTTTAACAAAATCGAAAAAGACATAAACGTCATTGCAGACGATATTAATAAACAGATTACTATAAACAAAGATATTAACAACAACTTAAAAAAATTGACAGATCATATTAATATTCAACATACGATCATTGTAAATAAAATTAATCAAATAACAGCTGAAACTAATGTTCTGAAAAAAATTTCGAAGAGTATAAATTAAAAGAAGAAATCAAAGAAAATTTGAGAACTACACTTGATAATTTATCAAAAATCGAAGATATTGTTTTGACCAGTAAACTGGGGATATTAAGTAGAAGCATCTTAAGTACCGATGAAATTCAAAAGCACAAAATTGACATACATAAGCTGCAAAATATCAGAATTTCTGTTGCACAACAAGATATGATAATTTTAATTGTATTGCAAATACCTTATTTCACTGCGAATAAATATTATAAAACATTAATCACACCCATACCTAATAAAGACGATAATTTAGAGTTATTTACAACATATTCAAAAGTTTTAATTAGCCAGTTAAATGTATATGAATATTCAACAGAAAATGTTAAAAGAAAGCTTGTATTAGTATCAGATAAGTGTATTAAGAATATATTAAATAGCGATTTGAATTTTTGTAAAATGACTACATGTAACGAATCTAAAATTTTGAAAATCACCCCTAACATTATTATCACAAAAAACTTAAATCAAACTACTTTGCACCAAAATTGTGATGATCATATTGTAAAAATCCAAGGAAATAACATTATAAAGTTTGAAAAATGTAACATTTCAATTCTAAACGAAACTTATGTAAATAACGTTGAACAATACAACGAGTATGTAATTTTACCAAACACTTTAAAAAATATATCATACGTTAAAGAAGACCCTTTTGTATTGGAAAAAATGTATTATAAAAACTTGGAGAATCTAAAGAAGATTAATATAACTAAATACGAACATAAAACAAATAATTGGATCAGTATCTCAACTGACATTGTAATCATTCTGTCAATTATTGTAATTGGCATTCTACTTTTTTTCAAATTGAAAAACAAAATTAGAAATCCCGCCGTAACGGTCCAAAATTTAATTCGTCAGGAGCCGAATCTTAGGGAGGGTGAAGTCATAACACCACTTTCCACAAATCCCCCTACATCCATAAAACCACTTTCAACTTCTCCTTCTACTTCTAAAACATCGATATTCTGAAACATCGCATCGATACCATTCCATTTATAACCACACATTAACATTCCTTTACCATTCATCTTTCTTGATATTACCAACCTAAATTGCATGCATTTATAATTGTCGCTTATTGTTTTGAAACTAACAACGAAAACATAAAACACATTTACCGTGGTCCAAATGCTCTTCGCTTAAATACAATCACCCACCAGATTGAGGTATCAAATATCTTTTTGCATGTACTATCGGTACAAAGATAAATAACTTGAATTTTGTTGAGGATGCATTTCGAATTGCATCCAAAGATCATTCCGAGAATTTTGCGATGCAGAAAATCTTATCTTTGTTTTCTCCAAGAGTATTTAAGTGAGTTTTGTAATTAAATTAAGTGCAGTCTAATTTCCAAAGCGGTCGGAGACTATGATAGTCTAAATTGCGAAATAAATAAATCGATTTTAAAGTTAAACGCGGTGTTTTATTTACGTCAAAGTACGAACGTACGTACGAACACATTACTATATGTAGGTGCATAGCTACAAGTGCGACTTACCTGTGTGGATACGCAAGATTCGTACTTGACACCAATCATGGCAACGACCCTATTGGTAATGGTTATGTCAGCTTCAAGTTTTCACTATCGTTTTCACGACTGTGTGAGGAGCTCGAAGTCAAGTCAATCTGGTGGATTGGAGACATTTGGCAAATTGGCATTGCTGCGGTTTTAATGGGGGCTGTAATAATGCACTTAATTAGCTGCAATTGTATTTCATTTTGATATTTTATGACGAAAGCGTGCGATAAAACAGCCTTTGGTCGTGGATCCACTTTTGACTCCCAGTCGTGACTTTTATTATTTCGTTGCATTCGTTCCGATCTCCCTTAATTATTTGCATTCAACATACATATATCTATATACATATGTACGTCTGATACTTCGGGGAAAGTTTGTAAATCAACTTTTCTCGAATATGGCCCCACAAATAATAATTGGTGAAGTAATCAAACTAATTTGCGTTCACCTTGCCCAGGGCTCCGCAAGTTAGTAATTAGAACCATTGACTCTTTTCACGATTCTGTCATCGACATGATCAACACAACCAACATGATTCAGAATCCTTGAAATAGTTTCAGGCCCAAAATTCTTACGCAGAAATCCTTCAACAAAACAGCTCATCATATCACTTTGCATCTTGTCACTCAAAGAAATAATTCATGGTTTTCTTTTTGGCGCTGGATCCTCCAAACTTTGAAAATGGAACAAGGATTTTCTGCAAGATTTTCATTTTTAATATTTTTTTATTTTTCTAAATCACCCTAAGCAATATTGGGGATCTTACCAGTTTAGTAATTGGTTGAGAGGTATAAATTTCAGTTTCAAAAATGAAAAATACCTTTAACTTAAGAAAATAGAAAGGCTCCTGGAATTGATGGACATCAGACATGGGTCGAACGCTTCGAGTCAACTGAAATTCAGAGAATCGTGCAATCACTTGCTATGATTGTTAATCAACACAGATTTCAGATGAATTCTCAAAGTCAATGTCTGGTACTTGCCGAGGCCCCGAGGGAGTAAAAAAAATATAGGTTTGAATTAATCATGGCACCACTCTTCAGCGGTACGCGAGGGAAGCCATCTACACTTTCACAGGAGATGGTGCATGAGGCAAGTTAAAAAATGAAATTATCAGCACATTGCAGCTTTAGACGCAAAAAAAATCTTCCACTTCAAATACATAATAATTTAAACCCCAAATTCAATCTCATTAACCAGATGGTTCGCTTTTTTCGCAACAACTAGAGTTTCATTGCAAGGAAACATGCAACAGATTGTTTACACCCCGTATTGGCCAACTCCCTCGAATTGAGTATCAGCTAAAAGAAATCTTGGTGCTCGCCGACCTTGGCACAGATTGCCTCCACATTTGAATCAAGCTTAATTGAGGGGTGTATCGCAAGCAACGAAGCATGTTGTGAGTACGTTGATTGGGCCATGCAATGCACAACAATTTTCTTGTTGTCCCAGAGCTCGGCTGAGTACTTTAATGTCGTCTGAACCCTGTCATTACGGGAACGTATAGCTGGCGCATGTGGAATGGTTGCTATGTCGCCAATTATTCTCTGCTGTCCTGCACATATGTGTCGTTCCAAAGTGCTTCGACATACGTTACAATGTAATAATAAGCATGATAGGAAGCAAAGCAGGCATAGTGGGAAATAAAACTTCGAATTCGGCTACTTTATCCATTGCTACAGTTGCAGGCTAGTTTCGGTTGCTGGCAATGCGAAACCTGGAGACGATGGTTTTGTAAAAGAATATTAAGTCATGGTTTATAGTTTGTCAATATTATCTTCCTTAATGACACTTAAGTATATCCCTACCAAACTCAGGAATTTGAACTGAAGATAAATTCAGAGTACCTACCTGTCTGCAATTTAGGGTCACATCTTCTGACGTGCATGCATCAGTTGCCTCCAGAATTCAACCTCACTCACAAGGAGTGTTGGAGCACAAACATCGAAAAAGTAGAAATCCACGATCGAACACCATGCAACCCTCAAGTACCCCCTTCACATTTCGCCACAGCCTGCATGTGTGAATTTTCTTCTTCCTCAACTCCCTTCCAGCGCTGGATTAAACTTTTTAATGTCGATTCTGTCGCACATACTTCGACAAGCAATTCATCATTTAAATCAGTGGATGGTAAGCATTAACATCTTGCAGAAATTGGGTCACATAAAACAGATAATTTTCCAAAATAATTCGTTCAGGTTGCTCGTGTGCCACATCCAATCAAATAAATTCACAGTTTGTTTTTTCTGGATTGGCGTAGGCGGATTATTTTTTGTATTGAACAATATTTATGGAATTTGACTGTGACACTATTAATATTTTCGCAGATGCAAGCAGATTCTTGATATATTATTATTATTTGGACCACTGATCCTTTAACTTTTCATATTTAATTGTAAATTGCCAGAGTTGCTTTTCCGCATGATTTTGTTTTACCGTTTTCCTTATAATCGTCACAACGAAAAGATAGAATTATGATGCCTATAGTAATGAGAGACACAGAAGGTCCTGTTCGAGTAACCGACAAACCCAAAGTGGACTTATTTCTGCAATTAAGGTCGATATAATTTTGAAGGGATGTGATAATGCTCTTCTATCCATTCCAGATTCACCCAGATACTGTCATATTGACTTTGCAGGACGGTTCCATCAACATGGAAATCATTAATTTCTTTCTGCTTGATTCAACACCACATCGTTTATTTCTCTAGATAATCCCTAGCGTTACATACAAATCGCATTCAATTTGCAATTAAACACAATAGAGTTCCAATAATCCGGGCTCTCTAGTTCGAACATTTGGTTAATCCAAACTACAAAGATGTTTTGTTATGCAAATCTTTTTTAACGTAAGAAAATTCGATCCAACTTATATTCAATGTGTCGAACTATTGACAATTGTTTCTTCTAGTCATTTCAAATTTCGAGCTCTTGCTGAGATCCGTGCACTATGGACAATTTTTTCAGAGGAACTATATCCCAACTATTCATTATTTAAATACTTTGGAAACCAGCAAATGATTCATCATTTCAACTATCATCAAAGTAAATATCTAATCATTCGAAAAAATGCAACAAGAACTACGTTTGCGCATCCTATCTTGGACTGTATCTGCCGTACGCTGCAACTGAGTTTGTATACGTACATGTATAGTTGTCCCGTTTATTTTTAAAAGTAGGTCACTAGGTCGCATTTACTCAGGGGAATCGATGACTGTAATTGAAAGCGCACTGCAATTCTCTATAGGACGAGGATACTACGCGCCAACATGTTTAGATACCGATGTAAAGAGCACTTTCAATAGGACATTATGTATGCTTTGAAAGTTTCTACAAACATCCTTGTTTGTGTCCTAGGCGTACTTGTAGTAGGTACAATCTCTTAGTAAGGAAGAAGAGCCACTACTGTCAATGACTATAGGTGGAAGATTAAAATTGATGAAAAAGATACTTGTTGGGATGAACAGTTTTCACTAGCAATGCTGCGTGCTATTATAGTTATGGCATTTAAATGAAGAAGTTTGTAAGGAATTTATAAGAAATTGACGGTAGTATTGTAGCATATCATACATATTCTTTAGTTTCGCCAAATGCTACAAGTTTTTCAATATGCCTTTAATACAGATATTACGAGTAAGATAAATTTTTGGATGTGGGAATGTATTCCACCAGCTGAAAATATTGAGGCCTGTGGCATACTTATTGCTCGTCACCTCGAGATTTAGACATAAAACGAACAAAATCCAGCATTCCAAAGGACAAATTTACCATATTATAATCTCTGAAGATCGAAATATGAAAAATTGCAACAAAGAAGCATAATGTAATCCTACAGTTACGCATTCAATCATTTTGTAAAAAGAGTGAAAACAATTATTGAATTCCGAATTGAAAATTTCCGCGTATATGAATTTGAAATAATAGGGAGTTACAATTGAAACTGGTAAATATCTGGTACGAAGGGTATCATTACCTTCACCCGTGCCAATGCATCTTTTCTTTCAGAGGTCATATTCTGCAGCGGAGAATGTACCCACTTCAAAATATGCGATCCATTTATTTATCAACCTAATTAATATTTGGAAGCAATGCCAGCGAATGCGATCACGTACCGCTCCCGAAACCAATTGCACAGCCACCGGAGTGCGCCTGCAATCCAGAAACCCTGCAACAGCCCCAACTACATCAACTCGCCGCTTCACTATTCGTCAACCCGCATTGCGAAATCGCACGTCAGGTGAACATTACCTGAACTTAATTCAAGCAATTGCACAATTCGCAAATCGCACAAATCGTAATTTATTTTTCCGTCATACATACTACGCTGTGTGTGATTGACCCCGTCCACCCCTACACCAACCTAAACGCCAGCTATTGAAATTTACAATTTATGTTTCTCATTTATTGTTAGTTAATGCTTTTTTTATTTTTGTTGCATGATTCTGTTGCATTTGTTGCTGCTGAGCGGAGCAGCAGTTGCTGCTGTTCTTTTCAATGTTATTTCGACACATTTAATGCCCGCGACTGCACTTATTGGCCAGCCCGGCTCACTACGATGGCGATTCGGAAGCATGTTTCACGTATTTCTTCATTGTTGAGTGATTTTCAAAGCCTGCGACTTAATCCAGCTTAAGTTGCGTTTTACTGGAGGCCAAAAATGACGCGGGTAGTAACGGTTCAATCGCGCACTTGAAACGGTTATAGTTTATGTAGTTGCTGGTCGTGACGTAGTCGAGAACCTTTCCGTCGTGTGCCTAATGGCTCGAGACTGAGCTAAGAATGGACCAAACCAGTGGTTTCCGACCGACCCTATTTCGAGTGATATCCCACAAGTCCTTTAGGCAGTCACAACTCTAGATATTAGATTTCTTCATAGTTTCTTGGTTTAGAAAACTGATAACCTTCACCCAAATAAAAAATGAAGGTACAAATATTTTATGTTGATTTTTATCACAATCTGCGTGGGTTACCAGAAATCACAACTAGCACATCCACCTTCATGTCCTCTCAGCATAATTTGAACACAATCGGATCTAACACTGGCAACACTTTATTCTGTATAAATACAGATTCAGAATCGCATACTGAAGCCAAGTGCTTTTTTTGCCAGGGTCGCTATAATTCTTAGTTGACTTTATCCACATCATTTTAGGAAAATGAAATCTGTAACCAAATCGAATTCAGCAATCCGCCAAACATTGGAAGCCTAGGGCCTGTCGAAAATTGAGCATTTGGCGCTCGCGCGAACGATGTATTTCGGCGCCGACTGTTCTTCGCCTCAACTTGAGTCGTGTTGCGCTATACTCGTCGTGTTGCGCTAGACCTTCCAACATTTGGCATTCACTCTATCTAGCTAAAACTTAGTTCGACTAGCTTCTAAACTGTTTTCGAAACGAGAATGCTGGCGTTTAGACATTATGATCTAGTCGATATGTTCAGAGCTAGTATATGGACTAGCAGCAATTGCAAGTACCATGATATATGTTCTAGCACTATGTAATACATACTTATAAGTGGTTGTAATAATTTTGGCGAGTAACTACGGGAGCGATAGTAATTATTGCTAAATTTGATCACGGGTAACTTATATAAGTCAATTGTATTGCATTATTATTAAATACATAATCTATTGAAGTCTTTCGGGAATATAAACGTTGATAATGTAAACCAGAAGAATGGCTCAAAGTTGTTTGCGTCAGTTAGCCTACATATTTTTTATAGCTGCCATTAAACATTTGGTGGAGATGAATAATAAATCTTTGCATTGTAAGGATCCAAAAGACTGTTGTTCACATTGACAAATCCAGGAGGCGATATTTGCCATATTTTTAACTTATTTAACAATATATGGGAAGTTCTTGTAATGGCCTCGAAAATCGAAATTGAAATTTTCAACATATCTTTACGTTTTGAGATCTTTAGAGTATATTTAAAGTGAGGTGTCAATCAAAGCGTCTTTGCAATTTTAAGAGCTGTTTAATTTTTGGGAAACTTCAGTCGGGGACCCCTCCAAGATCATAGCTGTCATGCACTACATCTCGGGAACCAGACATAGGTTTTGCATCGTTACGGCGTCAATAAACGCCCAATAAAATTTGTATTATTCTATTAAATTTAGAAGAAGAAAAATGATGGAGCCGTTTTTTTGAATTTTACTAAAACAATACAATTTTTTTAACCTGATTCGCACATCTCAGTAATCAATGTTTATAAAACTTATATATTCTTGATAGTTTTTATAAAAATCACCAGTAAAACTTTTTTCATGATAACGAAACAAAATTAAATTGAAAAAATCATTAAGTCGCTATGTAAAAAGGGTTCATACGAATAAGCTTACATGATGTCTCTTATTCTAAAGTCATTGCTATTACGTCAATCAAAGCTTATTAATATGTGCATAATTTGAGCAGATTTTCCATAGTTTTCACTGTGCCTTTTTTTTATTTTAAAATTATATGTTTTTTTCAACGAAATTTGCATTTGTGCTAATCAACGCCTACAATGGTAAATTCTTTGAAGATGAAAATATCTTATTAAAAAAAATAACATTTTTTATGATTGCAAAAAATATTCATATAAAAACAATACATCATTTATATTCATAATGAAAAAATGTTGATAAAAACAATATTTCATAATTTCAGTTATTCTAATGACGTGTTTTCTAAAAAAAGGCTTCTCTATCTAATTGAAACTTCTGTCAATCAATGCTTTTCGAGTTAAGTTCTCATCAAATAAAACTTCTTAGTTTTTTTCATTACTTTCCAAATTGACCCTTATGAAGATTTAATCAACCTACAACTCCAACTCCCTTCAAGACCC
This sequence comes from Oxycera nigricornis, assembly GCA_963942545.1. Taxonomy (NCBI): domain Eukaryota; kingdom Metazoa; phylum Arthropoda; class Insecta; order Diptera; family Stratiomyidae; genus Oxycera; species Oxycera nigricornis. Next base: position 545,248 of record OZ012663.1, read on the forward strand.
ACTAATATGCAATCATTTAGATTGGCAAACATCATTCGCCTCATTGTAGTCCATCATTCAGTACTGAGCAATGATAAAAAATTTACCAAACATTGATTTAATTTTACTTTACTATTCGAGCATTTAGGTGTTTTCTGCACATGAAAATCATGTTAAAGAGCCTCACGTACTCTTGTGTGAATAGTTCGCCGCTTTCAGCTCTCTTATTATTTACTAAGTTTCCACCAAAAAATATATCTGTATTTCCACGTCGTAGTCATCGTCGTCACTTTTGTTTTTGTGGCATTTGTTTCTGACCTACTTGTCAATCTAAGCTGAACGACATCGTATAATGCAACAGCCGAGTTTTATTTGCAAGCAACTATCAAGCACAAACAGTGTGTGCCATTGAGGTTATTGTTGACTTCAAAACCACCATTCAGTCTTGCCCGGGAGCGCAATTAATATTGATACTCATACAATATATTGTAAAATTGCAACAATGAAGAGATCATCAGCCACCGCAAATCACGGCAAACGCAACGGGCAAACAATTTCAAGGAGCAGCAGAGACTTGGATTGTGCTGGTTATTAGACGAACATTAAGTTTTCAACACAATTCAGCAAATGTGATATATTATGCTATTCATTAGGCGAACCAAGGTATCCTTTGTTGGGTTCATTTTTGATGAGGACTTGCAGATCACAATTAAGCATGATACGATTCTATAAAAACCGTCAAAGATCGTAACGTGAATAATTCTGAATCACGCGCATCAGGATCCCTATATAGTTTACTGGTGTTAACTAACCGAATAAAAAACAAGTGGCACTATCTCGTTCCAACAAGACGATATGTCACAACTTGAATTTGTTTAAGATAATGGTCGGGAACCATCGCTTTCTGGGGGCGCTACTTCCAGTGAAACATCTAAATCTGTTCCTAACTAGATGGAAATGAAATCTCAAATTTCTCGGCATCTGATTGTCGAATAGAAAAACCATGTGACCGAGATTCTCTTCAACAGAGGATTTGTTTTTCGACTTCAAAATTTGATCCAAACTTACAACAGCTTGCATTTCGGAACAAGAAAAGTGTCGCAGTGACCCCTTTTTCACACCAGCCCTGCAAATGAATTTGATGAAAGCAAGCCCTTTACTAAAAGTTTTCTAATCTAAATTAATTTTGCGTTTTGTTATCTATTGGATCAAAATCATAAATAAAAATATAGTTTGGGACGAGGAAATTTCGCTCGTATTTATTTGCCTCTACAAGTGTCATAACATTGGAACTATGTAGTTTTATTTATTTTCAAAAAAATATTCAAAAATAACTCCACTTACCTTGAGATCTTTAAAGAAGACAGTATTTCTCGCCCAATCCACTTGCGAGAAGAGATTTTGATCAAGAACTTTACACATAAGCTCGAAGAGATCCACTTCAACCTGATTGTAGGATTGTTTTTGCAGAAGTGTAAACAATTGGGTTTGCCATTCTCTATCATCTATTGACTGTACAAATTCCCTTATCATTGGTGATACTCTATTTCATAAAATGAGAACAACAAAAATCTCGGTTATTTCACTTGATCAATTTTTCATCAAAATATTTTGGATGATATAGAAGTGCTCATTTAATATCACAGTCGGCCAAATGTTTTCGTATTAATTTGTACTCGAATACGATTGCTAATTTATTTGCCAAATGTTCAGAAAATTTACATGCAAATCGGTTTGTGTTTGACAATGGTAAGTACTTAAAGGTTGCTGATAGATAGTTCCGGCGATTCCAACCAACCAATCAATATGTAATAGAATTGTGGGTTAGCTCAATATTCAGTACAAACAAGATTTACCGAAAATCTAAATCCTATTAGGTTATTTGATGATTTACTTTCATTTTGGCATCAGTAGATTGATTGGAATCGACTGACATGCTACCGCATAAATTTTTTCAGCATTGTAAATATACTTTCAGATACTTCAGGTTTTATCATAATCCTTTTTTCCAATTTTTCAATTAAACACCAAAATGTTGTTTTCGATTGCGAATTCCGACAAACAAAACCAAAAAAAATAATGAAAAGTAAGTAACTGCTTTGATTTTCATTAAATGAGTCATCTTGGTGTCGAATTTCTCCTTGCCTTAAAAAATATTTGATAGCTTTATGGTCGATTCTACAGTTAAAGGAATAATTATACCGCGAGTGTACTTGATACAATACATTTTTTTTGTGTTATCTCGCATTGTTGTTTGTGACCTACAACCAATGCTGATTGGATAAAATATATTTTATAGACGACTTTATTTCTTTTTAAATTTAATGAATACTCCAAACAATGCTGTAATGGTTCGGTTCTATGTTTCACTAGGTTACTTTAGCCTGCTGAGCGCTTTCAGCGGATTTTCTCTTCGAATTAAATCATTACGATACGCTTTTAACACAAGGCCGACTTCATTTATCACCCGTAAATTTCTTTTAGCGGGTTTTAAAGATCGGCATTAAATCTTGATTTGAAATTGATGAGGTCGTTAAGCACGCTAAGATCATGATTTTAAGGTCATCTTCATATAATCTTAGTCATTTTCTAGCTTTTCCGGCTCCAATATTATCCTTCAATATTTCAGATACCGCTATACTTACCTAAGTTCTACCGTACTGACTGAATCCGCCGTACTTGTTGGGTTCGTTCCAGAGTCGAAGCTATTTGCAAGAAAAGTAAATATATAAATCCCATTTCGTTTTGGGCATTCGAAATAAGGATGAACATTTACGGTCAGACTTACCATATCTTTGAGTCGGCTGAGTGCTGCAACGACGAGGAACCATTATCACTGCCCGGGCCGCAACTCCCGCTACCGCCTCCCGCCCCGCTTACTGACGACGTGTTGGTTGCGCTACCGCTCAACGCGGTCGCCGCGATCGCCGTGCTAGGATTCACCTGTCCGAGGGCTATTGCTATGGGACTTGGTGACGAATCAGGCGACTGTGTTAACGACGACACCTACATTGGCATATGTTCAAGAAATGCGTTTTCAAAAAAAAAAACCAAAAATATAATTCGTCAATGATCAATTCAAACAATCATTAAAAACTAAGTAAACAACAAAACCCAAAAATTTCCGCAATTTCGGAAACATTTCCCGCACGGAATGTCCTTAGCATTTTTTCACCGGTTAGTAAAAAATACAAAATGTTCCCCGGTTTCTACATTTTTAGCGTTGTTATTGTCTACTATGCAATTTAAAATGATTCTTTCAAAAATGGTAGTCGACGGCCCAGCAGCTACCCGCCGAGGGTCGTCCGGTCGGATAGATACGAACCTGCGGAATTTGAATTTCTTGCTTAATGCTCATACTAGGATACGACTGTTGGTAGCCAGTGGGCGACAATTGGCCGGGCTTCAGATCCCCCGAACTCATAGAGCCTCTTATTGCCTGCAGCGCGAGTTGCCGCTGTCGCATCATCTGCAGCTTTCGCGCCCGGTCCCGCTTGTACATTGGGCCAAACTTATTCCTACCGCCACGCATGCGATCGGCTCGAACAGCTGAAATTAAAAAGGATACGTTAGTACATAATCGCCAATGTGATATGCCTTTCTTTGATCGTTTTCAGTTGAAAAGTAAAATATTAGTGATTGAATAAAGCTGGTTATAAAAATACACAGTTCACGTCTTGCAGCGCGTGGAGAAAAAAGACGTTAGCAAAACCAGCTTGGACGATAGCATCTATTGACGTATGCACAATTAAAAGCAGATTGAGGAGATACACCGTCGATCCTAATATCTCCAAATCTCGTCCATTCCAACAGCTGGAACCACTTCAATCAGTTTCCTTCTTTTCCTGTCACAACCCATTGAAATTCCCAGTCGAATCAGATCGTTTTCGAAAGTAACAAGTATCTGCTGTGGATACATTCACAGTTTCTTATCTTCCAAGTCCATTTCGTCTAATTTTCGTTGCTAATGGTGATCTCCAACGCCACAGAAAACGTCCGTGCCTCGTAGTGTAATGTACTACCTTGGCCGAACTCCAAGTTTGCAAAGCCGCTGCACAACACACAATGCTCGCCCTGGTCTAACACAACACTTCGAAAGTGTTAATTGTAAATACCACAAGTCAACATTATCTAATCTTGAAACGAATCCCACAGGTTTCGTCCGTACGAAAATTTCAATGAATTTTTGAATAAAGCAGGACTTTCACCTGAGTGCACGGGTCGAGACTCCTTCACTCGCGTAAGCGGCGTCGATTGGACGATGCTGGAACTTTTGCATTTGCGCTAAAAGCACCAGCGTTTTGTTGCTTGAAGGGATATAACAGTCAGCATACCATTAATTACAGCTGAATCTAGTCTTAAACACCCTGAGCCCTCGGCACGTGTATCATCAATGTGGAAAGCACACAGTAGAATCATATCGTTTTGGCGATTTTAGCACCTTAAGTTGATACTTTTCATCGCGATTTCGGGCTTGCAAAAGACAGAAAGAGTCCTCCAATAATAGCACAATTCTCCGAAGCTCGGTTGCGATTCTTATAGTTTAATATTTGACTAGAATTGGGTTAAAATCTCAAATTGGACTTCCTCGTTAAACATTCACCGATTTTTCGAAGTCCAACCCTTACTATTCCTTTTCGAGTATGTTCCGCATAATGTTACGTTGCAACTCTTTCGGCGCTGACATGATTTTCCGGAGAGCAAAATTTACCAAATATTTGAAATTTCCACCCGAAGACATTTCTTTGAAGCGTACAAGATGCTCAGCTGAAAGACCAATTGGCTTCTGAAGTACGGGGGGAGATCGCAGCGATTACCAACGACAGAGCCATTTTCAGAGCCACTCTGGCTCCAACACTTAATTTATTCCGCGCGCCTTTTGAATGGCATTCAATGAACATATCTGTAAGCTTAAGTTTGGAGCAAATACATACACTAGTATCTTGTTTAGCATTTCGCTGCAGAAGATTAAGCCCAGCAGATATATTTTCGATGTTAATGGGTTTCAAAAGATTGTAAGTGTGTGATGTAATTTGAAGAGAAGGCTCATTGAGAATTCGAATGTGATTGATTGGCCAACAATTGATACTTATAGTATTTCGAATAAGTTTATGTTATAATTGTTTGAAGATATTTTTGAAGATATGATGATGTTTATATATGCAATTATATTTAGTAGATCTAATTAATATTAGAGCCTGAAGCACATGCACAGCTGTAACATATGGTTTACAACGTTTAAATTGATGCTCTACACCACATGACTTGTTACCTCGTTAAATTCGGACCGTAAGTGAAAAACGGGTCATTAAGAAACTGGGTATTTTTTCCACTTACATATTTGTTTTATCCAGCAATGCTAGTCATATTAGGTACAAAACACCCAAATATATAAATCATCACACATCTACACATACAGGTTGAACTAAATCATCGTAAAAAAATCGGGTAGAATACTATGCATTAAATAATTCGTACTGAATTGCTTGAACAGTCTGCATGCACTTGCACGTAGGTATTTATGAGAATATCCATTCTGTAGTACAAAAACACTTCGGAAAAGTGGCTTTGACAAAAACATGTTAACAACAAATAGACAATCGATATTGACATGTGAATTACGATGTCATTTTGCAAAATTTGCCTTAATGCTTCGCATAATATGCCACAAGAAACATAGAAGTGCTCCCAACAAGCATTTGTTCACAGCTGCAAAAATAAATCGATTTCAAATGCGCTGAATTTTATAGGCCAGCTTCAAACATATCTTCACCAACAGGTGTGCCATTCTTTAAAAAAGTTTAATCTCACTTTGAATCAATTTCATCGATGCTACAAAACACCTGATGAAACTATTGCAAATTACAACGCTACCGTACTTTAAGACGGCAATCGTTCGGCCAGCTTATCTGACAAACAAAACCATCTCGCTATGTACATGCTACAAGATGTTTTCAAATGTGCGAATCATAAACACGTATTTTGTTGAAATGAGTGCAAATGAGTGTCACGAAAAATTGCAACCGATCAACGCCTTGCAAAACTGTTCAAGAGAGCAAATAGAGTGATGTCATAAGGAAAAGTAACCCATTCTCCTGCTAGTAATTCAGAGCAAACTTTGGTATGGTTGTCACTCTCTTCCCTTAAGGTTACTACGTGATTTGTGAACGACACTTCTACACTTTTTCAGCAAAAAATATGCTATTGGAAGTGCCTAAAAAAAATTCCAAACATAATTCGATTTGCATCAATTAATGCATTCCACAATTTTAAGAATTGTATTTTACATTTTGTACGAAATTTAATCTTTCTTATATGGAAAATGGCAAAGTGTGTCATTTGACATCAATCGAGCTCATAGGCTCGTCGTGGTGTACAGATTTTCTAGATAATCATACAAGGGCGACCAGAATTCTTAAAATGCATTTTTTTCTTTTTTGATGAAATTTGCTTATAACTAATTTTGAAATGCATACTAATTCCATAATTCATCTCTAGTTTATTTTTTATTTTAACACTTGCCCTGCCACTTGTAAATGAAATGAACATACAAAAAATACCGAACGATCATAGTCCATATTACATGAGAATACTGACTCGGTTCAGATAAATAAAAGACTCAAGTCAAATTTTAGAGAAAAATTTGAATGGTTACAATCATATCATTTTGTGACAACTCATCAATGGAATAAGCATTTTTTCATATAATGCTTTATCTCCGAACATTATTCAATCTCAAAATTCTCATACATTTTTTTACACCCATGACAAAATACTTTCTGCTGTAACATGTTTTTGACTTACAGTCTGTCAAGTAAGAGCGTGGTCGCGTTAATTTATAAAAAAAAATATTTGATGAAACTTTTATATTTATATATACATTTTACACATTACAAACAATGATGCAATTCGGTCAATAATGTGTCCAGTCACCACCGGCGTCGATAATTGCCTGGCATCTCTGAGGCATGCTTTCTACTAATTTGACGGCGTATTCTAGTGGCAAGGATCTCCAGATCCGACGAATTTCGTAAGACAACTGCTTCAAAGTGTATGTGCGTCTTCCACGAAGCTTCAGTTTAATATATGCCCACACATTTTCAATAGGGTTTGCATCGGGCGACTGCGACGGCCAATCCAATGTAACGATGCCAGATTGAGTCTTCCACTGAGTACAGAGCTTGCTGCGGTGTTTAGGATCGTTGTCCTCCTGCAGAATCCAATCTTCATTTTTTGTGATGAACCATCGTTTGGCAGATGGCAGTTAAGCCTTTTTGTAGATTTTTATCATTTTCTCGGCATTTAGGTTGTCAGTAAAGAGGTGCAAAGTGCCGAATCCCTGCTTTGAGGAGCAGCCCCAAAGATACACCTTTATTCCATGTTTTACGGTCCGCTGAACAAGCTTATTGGTGGAAGTTGACCAGGCTCGCGTGAGGACAGAACGTGCCCATATAGAACATTCATCAGTAAAAATGACATTTTCAAAATCTCTATCAATATTCTCATGCGCCCAAGCGAGTCGCTTTGTCACATGTTTTTCAGTCAACAGAGGCTTTTTCATTGTGTTGCGCCATTTCAGATCATGAGTACGAAGATGGGTTTGGATAGTTTCGTAGGATATATCTAAACCTTTTGCCATTAATTTTGCTTGTCCTTGCCGCAGTGTTAAAGCAGGATTCCGCGAAAACAGATTCACTATCCTTTTTTCATCTTTTTTGTTCACTTTTCCTATCGAGCCACGTTCTGGTAAATCATCGACATTTTTAGCCACTTTATATCGCTGTATCCACTTCTGTACAAATGCCTTCGACTTTCTCGTATATTTAGCAGCCGCTAATTGCGAAATTTTGGGACCTTTCGGGTGGATGCAACGTAACACAGCCTCGTAGCGCGACGCGTACTTAGCACTCATGGCGTTTAACGTGATTCTCTTTCAAAAGGACAACTGAATCTTCGTTGACAATGCATCAAGGACAAAGCTTCCCTCTATCGGCTCGCGAAGGAATTAGAGCGAAATCTTTCATTACCTGTCGGTGAAGTCGACCACGCTCTTACTTGACAGACTGTAAGTGTTTATGTCCGTCAAGAATGTGAGTTGATAAAATTGTACGTTAAAAAATTACCATCAACACTTTCATTATTGCATCTGTCAGAGAGGCACCTATAGTATTTTATTAACTTAGCGGAATTTGATAAGATTTTTTGAATGTTGCCTCCAAACGATGGATTTGCAGCAGGCGTCAAGTTCTCTTTATTTGGAATTGTCTCGCCAACGAAAAATTCAGCAGAACAAATCCATTACATTCAGATTCATTAGTCAAAATCACTAAATTGCCACACGTGCAGAAGGCATTGTAAGTGTCACGCCAGTATTTTAAGGAGCGTATAATATTCCGCCAACTCAGGCAATTTATCCCTGACTTAAATTGGTATTATATTTCAACTATATTTTAGGCGTTTCTGAGAAACATAATTGAACATTTGAAACGTTGCAAGACATCTTATGCAAATGCGGTAGTGAGTAGAAATTAATTTTATTTATGATAGTCATCATTTGCGTGTGGGCCTTCCTACGCCTAGCTGCCTTTTCATGAAAAGCTAATGACCCAGCATATGCCATTGTTAAAAATTATTATCGCAGAGTAGAATTTGACATAAGCTTTGGCATTAATGTAAACCTAAACTTGCGGTCTTTAATGTTTTTTTATTCAAGACTCGAACGTTATATTGATTAAATTTCCTGATTTATAAATGTTGACGGCATTGATCGATTCAATATTTTTTTGTGCAAATTGTCTAGTTACCTACCCTTCCATCACTTCTCCATAATCAAGCAAAAGCCCAGACATAGTTTTCTAAAATTTCAACATTGCACACAATTAAAAGTGAAAACAGCACCTTCAAAGCCAGGGCAACTTTTTTCCATCTGACAAATTTAAAAGTCATTTTTTTGTAAATACCACCATAACATGGAGAAATAGAAAAATACAGATCAGATAATCGCTAGACAGGCAAATATTTGTTAATTTTATAACAATTCAACAAATTTTGCAACCACCAAAGGTTAAGCATATTTGAAACTTTTCAAGCAATTTATTTTGACTGTCGAACAAAAATTGTTGAAATGAAAATTAGGTACATTGAGCTAATAGAGTTGCCGGCGATATTGATAAATATCTTGAAAATATGTGTGTTTGTGTAATTGTTCATTTATTTGGTGACAAAATTGCGTGAAACCCATATTTGTACTGATTATTTGTCAAGATAATCTAGTTGCTGATAGGATTTTGGGCAAATGCAACAAATTTGTGAATAGCTTCCGGGCAAACTGACTCCTTTGAAATAAATTACACCGTTACCTTTATACAAGAATCAGCAATGTAGTCGAATTAAGAAAATATCCAAAATCAATTAATTTACAATACTTGCGGATATTGCGAGACTTGAGGATTTTTTTCATTTGAACTATTAGCGAGCCAAGAAGACAAGTACATAGTAGCTTTGAAAATTATCTTTTCGTAAGTAACGAAAAAAATCAATTTAATTTCAAAAAAATAATAATTTCAATTTTAATATTCACGACCTTCTTTTGGGTGGAAATGTCTATCAACTGCAAAGTCTATAAAACAGAATTCTCACCTAAAAGTGTATTACCGTTTCACAGTTTCCTTCGAGACTAAGGTGACCTTATTGTCGAAGAAAATTAAAGATTCGATAACTTATTAAATCGTTCCGTACTAATCTTTCAGTTAAACTCTTCACCAATTTTTCTGGCTAAATCATAATACAGTTGTATAAATTTGCTCGTTGCTTGAAATAGCCTTTTATTTTTGTTTCATACTTTCTACACGTCATAAAGTTTCATTAAAGTGGACTTAGCAGCCATTTCCTTAGCCCTTCTGCTACAAAGCACGAGACCCCACAGTCTCCACAGAACGAAACCATGCACTGCCTTCACTTCTTCCAGTATTTAATGTGAAAATCCGTCATTCGTAAATCACATCAGCTATATTTTCCCATGAATTATTTTATCATTTTTTATAGGTCCTGGCTAGACAAAGTTGCGATTCTCGATCTTCTTCAGCAGATTTATGATGAATAAAGACTTTCCAACAAAATAACTTTATCAGTGATAAAACAATCTTTTCTATGAGTCTGCTTCATTTGCTACATATGTTGTGTATGAAAAGGATTTCTGTTGTCTTTTTTACTACACATCATGCAGCACTATTGATTTTTCGTCCAACGAACTGCCAATTACATAAATATTTGTCAAAGCTATCTATCTAGTCCGAACAATTAGTTCTCAGGAAAAATCAATACGGATATCCTCTGTCCAGGATATTTAGTAACTTTCGCGGCTGTTATGTAAGTGCGCATATTACACTGGACACTTTCGTGTTCTGTTAGGCGCGGCAATTAGTGCCGCGTATCGTTGTAAAATCAGCTTCGCATTCGGAAGCTCCTTCTAGATTCATCAGGTCTTTCGTTGATATATTCTTCTTCGACCATTATCCGTTGGAACATTTTCATTGTTATACATATACACTTGCTTCGGGCTTTCCGCAAGTGTATTTTACAAACATATACCTTTTACCTTATTTATGACAAATTTAGCATGAAGCTTTTATCTTAATTACATACCGCATTTATGGGGAACGTGTATTATTTTGCGGCAAAATGGAATTGATGGTCGCAGGAAAATGAGAATGAACCTGAATTTTTCAAAAAAACTAAAAAAAAACATAAGTTTGAATAATATTTTTAAGAAACTTTAACGTAAATAATACGAAGCAACAGAGTAATTGAAAAAACTTTGAAAATTTCGAATTTTATTATTCGATCAACATAAAAATAAGTTTTAAATCAGAATACTTTAAAATTGAATAAAATTCATTAAAGGTCAATTATCTCTCCATCTGCTGAAGTATGAAGTAGAAGTCAAAAGGGAAGACACTGAGACAGATTGAAACTAATCGTCATGTTTGATTGTCAACATCATTGCGCCACACTGCACACCATAGAACCTAATATAAAGGCTAAAACCACAGTATAGGTAGACCCAGTATGCAATCGAAGCCCCAAAGCTCGTATTTTCCTTCCAAGAAATGGCGCCATGTGCTGACCATGTGCTTGCAAAAGCTGGGGAATGCCAAGCACTGCCAGATTTGCAGAGGCACAAAGCACTTTCGCGGACTTCATCGTTCACTTCAACACATGAGACATTTTTTCAGGCATTTTGGCTTTTTCTCTCAATCAATTTGTCAAAAGCAAATGAAATTTGTGTCAATGAAGACGTTTCACCATTGTAATTCAATGAACCAAAGTTTCTAACGGCGTTTTTCACGCCTACATGAAACGTGCATATACGAGCTCTGGCAGTGCCTCCACCAGTAGATAGCTGCCATTTTGTCATAAATGGCAGCAAACCATTGAAGTTCTCTTACTTGAATGCTGCAAACAGATGATAAATGGCAGCCAACATATGATAAATGTAAAAAAACATATGCAAAATGTAAACAAACATTTGACGTTGTCCCGTAGAACCGCGGGCCGTACTTGATAGTGCGCCTATATATGAAACATTACCTACTGGGTGTACCTATACTGTGGCTAAAACATACGAAACATATGAGCAAGGAACGTTCTAAAGTGCTGGGACATAATCAAACAAGTCATATCACGTTTTAATCAAAATAATCATCAAACCATGTGTGAGTGAAAAAAAGGATATCTACCGGTAGCGGCTTCTCGTTTACACCAGTTCAAAGGGTTGCTTCACAAAAATCAGGAGAGTGTGTGCTGCTGCTGTCCACTGTAGAAGGCCTAGAACTCTTTTTAGAAATACACTCTGCGAAATAATTATATAGGCAGTACATTTTTTGCAATTTTAACAAAAACTTAAGAGCATTCCACTTTAAATATATTGGATTTTATTTGAAAAGAAGAAACAATTAAAGTTAATGATAAATAACTAGTTCCTGAGTTAGCACTTTGAAAGTAATTATGAAGAAAAAAAACTTAGTACGAAATATATATAAAGGCACTTTTGCTGACATGAAGAAAAAAGAAAACATTATAAAACTAAGATGAAGTGTGACCCCCTCTATTCTTGACCACCTCTTTTAAACGGTTTGGCATAGAGTCTATAAGCGTTTGGATGTAGGATGGCTCTATTTTGTTCCACTCTTCTTGAATAGCCAATTTAAGCTCCTTTACACTATTAAATTGCCGTCCGTGGTTATAAACGTTTGATGAAAGTCTTGCCCAAAGGTTCTCTATCGGGTTTAGAGCCAATCAAGAGTGGGAATGCTACGCGATTCTAAAAACGATTTGGTTCTGCGCGAAGCATGAATTGCCGCATTATCCTGCTGAAAAAATCACCGTTTTCCATTCATCGACCCAAAAACGATGTTTTTTCGCAAATCGCAATCTTGCATTTTTATGCTTTTGAGTTAGGGCAGGTTTGCCACACCTATTGTCATATGTTAACTTTAAATTCACTTTTAAAATCTGTTGCGTTCGACGAACACCAGCTCCTGCCTTAGTTGCCGCACAAATTGCTTTCGCCGAAAAATGTTCTCCAGTAGCAAGTCGTTTTATTTCTCTTATATCACGTTCTGTGATTGCCGATGTTCGTCCTTTACGTTTCATTGTGCCATATTTTTGCCCATTTTGCAGAAATCATTGATCACGCCAGCAGATCGCTGCAATTTCCTCGCGATTAGCCGATTTGAAAACCCCAGATCCTTATAGGCAATGATTTTTCCCTTCTCCTCTTCAGATAATACCTTTCCACGGGGCATACTAATTAATAGGTGAAGATTGGTTTTTTAATGTAGTAATTTGTGATATAATACCTTCAACTGACTTAAGTTTACGTGTTTTTTTGTCTTTGGTGACGAAATGCTCACACAACAACCACAACTGTTAAACTGCCTATATGAATATTACGCAGCAAATAAAAGAGAAATTGAGAATTCTTCTTTCTTTGTGTGAGAGCGTGGATTTTAAGCTTATTTCATAACAAAATAAACTAAACATTGTCATAGTATTCAACAATGAAAACCTGTTTCGAAGTAAATTCCGTTATCAAAATTTTAAAACCAAAACAAACATTGCCTATATAATTATTTCGATGAGTGTATATGGCTTAGTTCAGTCAATGTGGACAAAATTTTCCTTTGTGAAACATTACCTCCCCTCGCACACCTGGCAACTCATACCTTGTCCCGTATATCCAATCGTGTGTGCGATGTGCAGTAATTGTTATGCGAAATAGCGATCGACACAAAGCAAATTGCACGGAACCTCATAAAAATGCGTCTACATTTGCCATGACTCAATTTACGCAGCGTAGCAGGCCCCGAATTCACATTGTCTCCGCTTCACGTTTTTTCCGACAAGTGTTGCTGGTTACTCATTCCCATTGAATTTTCCCCGGCTTGGTGCAATTTTCATTCAAACAGCCTTTAAAAAGTACAACTAGAAACGCTTGAGACGTAAGAGCTTTTAGCAACAATCGCCCATAAAGTCACGAAATGACAACGCAACAACTGTAAAACAAAGACCTTGCCCAACTCGCCACAAAGAAAATGGGACCTCGAAGGAAACTGAATAGTAGTAAGCTGTAGGCCGCATTCTAAACGCATGATACTCGTATGTACCTGGATTAGGTATTGAGAATACAATGCGCTTTCAGCCGAATATGTTTTTATATTTTTGCCGACAAAAATTCGTGTGGTATCAATTTTCTTTCTCGTTTTCTTTCAACATAAACATTTCTTATGACCCTCAACGCTGGGAGAGAACTTGTCCAAATTGAAGCCAAGGGTACCAAAAGCAGTATGCAGCGAAAAGAGCTCAAGAGGTGTTACGCACGCATCAAGCTTTCAAAACTACAATGGTCTCTGTACAATGCAATTAATTTTCTCAACATAAACGCTTCAAAGAGTTTCGCAATGCAAACGTTTTCAAGGTGCAACCCAAAAACTCATACCAAGTTTACTTCATGAGTTTTTCATGCTGCCACTACTTTGCATTAATATATTTGTGCTATGAGTGAAACATCAAAAAAATGGCTAGAGGCTCCACCACCGCAGCCGTGACGAACCAATTCACCATTTCCAAAACTATCTTTAGCCGCGCGCACCAACTTTAATCTGGCAACTAGATACAGATTGTGGAACGCACGAACGAGCAGTGGCGGCATACAAGCAAAGCTTGCCTGTAATCTACGTACGAAACACATTTTCGAGTGTGGTTTGACTCAATTTTTTTACGATGGTTTTCAAGTAGGTGTGTTGAAATCGCATCTATTTTTTTATAGTCGGTATAGTCGGTATAGTCGTTGCCTGCTGCTGATGTGAATTAGTTAAAAACTCATTATGACGATGATGATGGCAATTATCCGTGACCCACTTTGCAGGAAAATTTATTTCGAGGACACCAACACAATTTGAGATAGTTTATTTCAATATGATTGTTGGTTTTTTGGAATTCTCTGAGAAAATAGAAAAAATACTATAAATTCAATATTTCACAATTTTGGGTATTCGAAATGTTAAATAGTTTTCGATGGATAACTTGAAATGGAACGGATTTAGATATTGGACATTCTATGTAGTTGGGCGACGATCAAATACATTTGTTGGAATCAAGGGCTTTTAAATTCGATAAATCGCCGTGAAAAAGGAACGCATATCAGTTAAAATATTTTTGTGGAATACATGATGACCTTGACATTAAATGAATGTAAAATAAATAACAGCATATTTAAAGTGTTTAAGGAAATACGAAGTTGAATTCAAATTAGGGCTAGCTTGGCAAGTCTTCACAGGTCTCGTTGCCTTATAGCTTTCTTGGAAGCCAGACAAGCTAATATTAGTCATCATTGCTCGATATGGTTGATAAATCTTTATTTTAGTCAATTGCCTATTTACTTTCTAGTAGCAAACTTTCAAGCGGTTTTCAAGATAATAAAATCAAGATTCCTCAAGTCAAATTATATTGTGAACTAGGCTCTTGAATGAGAACAAAATTATTGAAATAATTTTTTTCTGCTGTTTCTTGACACGTTCTTGGTGATCACGTGTTCCATCATGCTTGCGCATACATTTGTTATCATTGGAACTAGAATCATTTATTATTATCATTAACTGCTTGTTTTTTTCTAAATTTTCAACGAAAAAAAAACAAGATTTTCCAGTATGATTGTTGATTTTGAATCATTACAAATGAACGTGTGCCTCCCACTAACTACCCACCTTTTCTCGAGAACCCACTTTGGCCCCAAAACACACAACCAAAACATAATAGAATTCTCTTAAACAATTTTTGTTGTATGATTTAAAATGTAAATAAAAACATAAAAAGAATAATTCAATTCATAACTTTCATTTTTTATATATAAGGGTACAGTTCTGAACTGCAGCGCTATCAATATGTTTTGTGAGACAAACATTTTTTTTAAAAAAATGACAAGTATGCAAATTCGAAATACATTTGGCAAACATTCCTAAAATTCTGAGTTTAAGATCAAATTATTGTTAGGGAGACGACAGACATAAAACAATCAAAATGTCTTCTAAAGAGCTAAACAGATTTCAATTGAATTTTAAAAATCTGAAGAGGCCGAAAGAATGAAGTTCCAAAACAACGAATTCTTTTTCAGGTTTTTGCTTAAAACTTTTCATTATTTTTTACCAATTTCAATACAAAATGAGAGTCTGCTTACTCGAGTCAGGGACAAATTCTCACCAAGCACTCAAGCACTTTAAATTACATTGGATGCTATTGCCGGCTGCAAGTAATATGCTGCGTCCACAACTGTTGCAAAAAATCTTTAAAAAATAATACGGCGCAAGTAGACTCAATTACGTTTACCGTAATATTGCTATCACTCCTATTCATATTCAGCACTTTAATTCGACTAAATTTAATTTCAGCATAAATTGTTTACCAATCTTTTGGTCTAATCAATATTCGACTAAAAACCAAGGTACACAATCGACAAAATACATAAAAATCAAACACAGTCATCGAATATTGCCTGCAACAATAGATCTGTCGATTATTGACCCAAAAATCAGCATCATGCCTATAAAACCGTGACAACTTAATGACACAAAGTGCAAATATCATTGTCATCTTAACATGTACTAATCCTTATTTTGCAAAGATATTACACATGTAACGAACAAATGCCTGATCACGACTCTCAAGTGCCTACTAAGCCTTCGGGTGTCGCAACGTTGAGCGGGACGTGGACAAAAGATCAGTGCGAGTATCGGAATTGGGAAGCGGACACTATTATACAATAGGGAATTCATGCGCGAAAATGGATACCACATTGGGATGCAAAACAGTGTTTCTTATTTAATGATAGAACGACACGAGTTTGCAGAGGTTCAACAGCGATCCTTTCACATTAACTGCAATCAATATGCGAGCAGGATTTATTTTTGCAATGGGAATTGGATTATCATTTCCATTCCACTTCTGACAATACAGCTTTTTATTTGTTTATGAAAATTACATGAACGTGCGTGGTACGACAATGGACCCCGTTATTACCATTTGTCGCTATACACCCACAACATCTCAGTATTCGCGGGCTATCTCAGATTAAGTTAGTTCAAATTCGCCAGATATGTTATGAAATATGTGCACGTGATTTTTGACCTGGTTTCGCAGGCACGAATTCAGTTTGAGGCTTCATGGTGCACAGCCGCTTGAAAATTATACTATTTTAGAAAACATACATTAATGTATGCGTTAAGCTTTTCCAGAAAATGACGATTTCAGCCAACGAAACTATTTTTAAATACAGCGAAAGATAGAACACGTACATATTTCATTGATATATAAAATAACACAAACTTTCGCCATATTTAAATTGAAGAAAGGACATGGCTATTTAAGCTGACTACGATTATGTCAATTTAAGGAGCACTTAAAATATCGGTTACTTCCTTTGTCCGAAGGTATATACATTTTTATGAGATCCTTTGCTTCCGTCAAATAGCATCACGCGTTTTGCATCTTCTACGCAAATTATCGATGCTTTTTTAGAAATTTCTGGGCGGAAAACCCATCAACATCCGTTTGGTTTTTAATGTATCCACCACCGAAATTTCCCACCAAAAGAGAAAGTGTAGCGCGAATAATTTTTGTGCACATGTGCTACCTATCTTATATCATCCGAATAATGCAAACTCATGTTAAATAGATCATGTTTCCAAATGCATGCCGACCCACCCGCAATTTCAATTACATTCAACTGAAAATTTCGGTTGTGCAAAAGAAGCATTTTCCATACTTGAACGGAGCGTATGGATTTGTCTCAATTGAAAAGCATTAAAGCGACAACTCCCCTCGTCGTGTTATCAGTCATTTTTTTAGCTTTTAAGTTAATTGATGCCGTCACACCTGAGTGGGCAATTGGTACACCAGAACAACTATGCGAGTCTGTCGCCAGGCCGGGTAAGTTTCCACGGCAATGTTTCCTCCTGTTGCCGCCTTCGCGCTCGCCATTGAGAATTTCCACGCCGTGCCCGAATCAGACAGTGCACGTCGAGTATTCGTTTTACATTATGCCAATTACACTTTGCCCAATTTATGGGCAACCGTATTCCATGGCGGACTGCGATGTTAACAAAGTGCGCGAGGCGGGGACATGCAAGAGGTAACGTAAGGAATTTCCAAACAACATGCTAAATCCGACAACATTTTCCACCGACTATGTATCTCTCGTGTCCCTTAAGGGACAAAAGGAGGCGCCTGGATGCGATTTTATCTTGACATCGCTGAAATATATTGCATAGTGCAGGGCTGCGTAGTACCGCTTGAGTATCCGGCATGCTGCAGATTCGTAGTCAGTCCAAGACCAAAAGCCACAAAACAGACACTTAGCATCCACGGACTGCTCAAAGAAACACCCTATTTTGAAATGTGATTCGATACTTTCCCAAAACTCAATTCACTTCTAGTGGGATCACGGGTACTTGTACTATACCACCGGTGTACCGGGCACAATTGGTGTCGCCGTTTTCGGAGCCTGCTTGGCTAATTGCGGATTTGCAATATAGTACAGTCAAAGCGTCCGAATTTTGAGGTAAACCGTGCATTTTGGGTAGGCAGAAATTTTTTTAATGCAATGTGTGGGTAATGATATAGATAGCTTAAGTTCAAGTTTCTGGGGTCGCAGCTTCTGTCCTTTGGGCTCCATCTTCAAAACAAAAGAAAATGGGGCGCCCTCATATCTCCGAAACCATGGCTCCCACAAGAAAGTTGTGTATGCGTAGAATAAAATTTTTAGCAAGTCGTTCGTACATCACTTTTACGTTGGGTCAATAATAAAAAAGTTACAAGCCAAAAACCACACACAAAAAGGGGGGAACTTCTTTCGGGCGCCACAACTTTTTTAATTTCACGTTTAACGCGAAACACGTTAGGATACTTTTCTAAGATAATTTTGTCACAAATCGTTTGCGGTATTGATTGTTGCAATCACTGCATACTAACGGGAGTTATTTCCTCCCAAAGGGGAGAAAGTCGCGTGAAAAACCCGTTTTTAGGCCAAATAAGCGGCTTTTGATGGCAAACCCCCGTTGCGAAACTCGCGGAGCATTTTGGTAGGCAAGCAAATTTTTGGTGCATTGTGTGGTCTGCCTTACTGGCAGCTTAAATCCAAGTTTCTGGGGTCGCAGCCCCAAACCTCTGCGCTCCACCTTGAAAACAAACAAAAAGTGGGGCACCCCTATATCTCCGGAGCCATGACCCCCACAGAAAAAATGTGTATGGCAAACTTGCGTAGAATTAAATTTTTAGCAAGTCATGCATACATCAATTTCACATGGCATCAATAATTAAAAAGTTATAGGCCTAAAGCAACATCCAAAAAGGAGGGGACATCTTTCGAGCGCCACAAATCCATTGTTTTCACTTTAACCCCAAAACACATAGAGAATAACTTTAAGGCAATTTTGTCGCAAGTCGTTTGCGGTATTGCTTGTTTCGATCACTGTACCATGTCGGGTGTTATTGTGTCCCAAAGGGGGCAAGTCATAGGAAAAAACCATTCTAACACCTGTTTATCTGGTCCTAAGATGCTTTTTTCCTAAGACTTGTCCCCTTTGGGACACAATAACACCCAACATGGTACAGTGATCGAAACAAGCAATACCGCAAACGTTTGGTGATAAAACTGCCTAAAAGTTATTTTCGGACGAATTTCGTGGTAATAGGGGAAACCAAGAAGTTGCGGCGCGCGAAAAATGATCCCCCCTTTTCAACGTCGTTTTTGGCGTGTAACTCTTTTAATATTGACATCACGTGAAAATGATGTATCCACAACTTACTGCAAATTAAATTTTACACAAGTTTGTCATATAAAACTTTTTTGTGGGGGCAGTGCTTTCCAAGATATGGGGCCGCCCCACTTTTTTTTTGTTCTCAAGATGGCGCCAAGGGGATTAGAGCTGCGACTCCAGAAACTTAAATTTGATTGAACTCAGATAAAGACATACTACTCATTGCAATTGAATTTTTTCTCTGCCATTAAATTGTTCCGTGAGTTTTGCAATGGAGGGTTTTGCCATCGGGAATCCGATTATTTGGCCTAAAAATGCGTTTTTTTACGTGAGTTTTCTCCCTTTGGGGATGCAATAGCTCCCGCCAGTGGTACAGCGATCAAAACGATCAATACCGCAAACGACTTGCGACAAAATTGCCTTAAAGCTATTCTCTATGTGTTTTGGGGTTAAAGTGAAAACAATGGATTTTGTGGCGCTCGAAAGATGTCCCCCCTTTTTGGAGATGTTGTTTTAGGCCTATAACTTTTTAATTATTGATGCCATG